>JAQFVV010012501.1:1450868-1702756 GCA_028023455.1 Epiperipatus broadwayi
TGTACACATAAAATGGAAGTTTTAGCCTTCGATCATCGCGTTCCCGTTACAATATGTATTTCATGCTAAACCAGCAATCATTAGTTGGTTTAGATTACTATCCTCACATATATAATCAATGCTCAACTTTATATTACGATAGCCAATCTTCATACTTTAATGGACAGGCTTCAAACTATTTTAACTCACAACTTTTCAGCCTTCCATTTCATTGAAAATCTGATGATGGAATGTTCAAAGCCCTTATTAGTGCCAAGGTTGTCATCCTACCCATGTTAACATATTAGTCATTCTGACCCCTCATGTATAGGAGAATATATCCATTTATACATATATATAACATGTGAATTGAATATATGTTAAATGTTGTAATTAGGTCTCGATAAAGATACTTTTTGAAAAACATCCCAATATAAATAAATATAGACTTGATTATATGTTAAGTGTTCTCAAGAATAAAGCAGTGCAGATTAATTCCATGAAGGTAAAAGAAACTTCTAATTAAAATAGTTTCTCTCAGAATAGTTTTGAATAAGTGTATCTTACTGATAATTTTAATTTTCAATATTCCATTCACCTTAACAAGTATGATGTCATTAGCTAGTAGAAGACTTTTTAACATAGCTGGCTAGGAAACTGAAACCATACCAGTCAAAAGACATGGAACTATGCAATTAAATCCAGATAAATGTTGAAGTTACATAGAATGCAACATTGTCAGCTTTAAAGAAGAAAACCACTTCACAAGGAAAGTGGACTCTTCTTTAAGACCTACCTTACATCGTTCTGTAATGGAATTCATCCATATTGTTTACCATCACTGTTACTCAAACAGGATAATCACAATCAAAACTGGGTGGATAAAGACTATCATTAAAGATATGCTCATATATAATGTAAA
The DNA here is from genome assembly GCA_028023455.1 of Epiperipatus broadwayi. Lineage (NCBI taxonomy): Eukaryota > Metazoa > Onychophora > Udeonychophora > Euonychophora > Peripatidae > Epiperipatus > Epiperipatus broadwayi. The sequence continues at coordinate 1,451,770 of JAQFVV010012501.1, forward strand.
TATATGATATCTGCAGAAAAGCATAGTTTAAGCTTTAAAAAATTTTTATTATGGAAAAATGTTATCTTTATATTTAACCATAAGATCTTAAGTTTTAATATTTATCATTTTTCTTTTTCTTTTTCCTTTTCAGTTTTTTGTATTGCACTTATGTGGAAGTAATTGCAAAAGTATAAGCAATGATTTTATATTTTATTTAGTTATTGTAAATAAATTATTACTTTATTTTTTATTAACCAATTTAATTTATTTTTACTACTCAAACTCATTCCAAACTTATGCCATTATTACCCATTAATCCTAAAAAGCCATGCAATTCACAGGGGAACATACAGGGGTAACAGCAATATTTTAAAATGATGATAAAAAATAAATAAAATATCCAAAAGTAAACTCTTTATTTAGAAAGTTTGGCATTTAGAATAAAATTTAATTGAATTTAGAAAAGAAATTAAAAATATATACTTAACATAATCATCAGTACTAGGTTATTTGATCATCATCATATGAGTTTTAGTTAGATTAAGTGTATATCTTTGAATTTAACTATTTTATTTGAACTTCAAATATATTTTACTCAAATTTTTGTTAATCGTATTTGTTAATCCATTTTTGAATTCATATATTAACATTATAATAAAAAATTGCTATATTTCTAATTCAAATATATTTACCTCATCTTTTGTACCTTTATAATATCTATACTGGATCTACATACACCTTTTCAATTATATCCCCCAAAGTGTAAATAAACAAAAAGTTAAAAGCATGACAATTCATAAATGTAAAAAATTTTATGATAAAATAATATAGTATTTTTTTCATCTTAGCACACTATATATCATTTTTATATTAGACTTTCTATCATCTAATATGAGTATTGAATGTCTTTAGAAAAACTTAACTTTATTTAAATATTCCAAATACATTCAAATATTCATAATAGCACATCAAACTGTTATGTTTATTATTATCAGTTTTAGCTTCTATTTAAAACACATTCATTTCATTTGTTGCTTTATTAACATTTTTGAATTTGATGTATACAGTATTTTACATAATAAAAGATTTTCTAAAACTAAAACTAAAAGTTTTAAAATTTAGTAGTGGAAGAAAACAGAACTGTAAATCATGGTTAAATTGCTTTAAAAAGGATTAGATTTTAAATGAGAATATGAAATGGATAACAGCAAATAGAGGTGATAGTATAGATTTTAAGTCAATATGACTTAAAGCATCAAAATAATCTGCTGATATTAAGATAGCTGTTCTGTTTTTATATAAGAAAAAAGTTAATGAAGAAAAAGAGTATTGCTAAGAATGTATTTTATTGTGATAAAATTCTGATATTTTGCTATTTATTTTTTGAGTGAATTAAAATGAGTCAGTTCACACATTGTAAATATATATGTAAATGTGCCCTCTACATTTATTATTAATAATTACATTATTATCACTATTAGCATTTTTAGTTTGTTTATACTATAATCTTAATTTATATTTGCATATTATAAACATAAAAAGCATCTGTTATATATACATACATGTTGCAATGTACTGTAGATATGAAGTTCAGTAAACAATATACATTCTATTATAATCAAAGCTTATCAACAAGATATGAGCTATTTTATGTGATGTATTATGTGTGCAAGAGAAATTTGAAACAAAATATAAAGAATATTATGGTTCCATTATGATTCTTCAAATATTTTCATTGATAAAATGTGATTACTTTGGATTGTTTAAAGGGAAACTTCTATAAAAATGAAGGGAAACTATTTTGAATAATAATACTGATTATATTAAAATATCTACTCTTTTTTCTATTGTGGAAGATAATCACAAACTTTTCCATTTAAGGACATGATAGTAATCAGACAAAATAGTTCCATTAATAACTGTTTATATGTATGAAGTTTTAGTATGACCATGACAATCTATAAAAGTAATGAAGAAAATTTGTCATGATGATGTTGAAACACCAACTATATTTATATTTTTCTTAAATTACTTTATTAGATTACTGCTAAATACTTAGATAAGAAAGGTTCTGTTTTTTTAACAGTGAAGAAATAGAGTAAAGAATTGTTTCTTACAAAAGAATTGAAGTACAATTCATATTGATTATTTTAATAATCTCCATACTTTCTCTTTCTTTTTTATTCTTTATATAAATAAAGATACAATAATGGCAAATGAGTTTTACTCAACTACAATTGGCAAGCAAATATATATTAGGCCCATATATTATCTAGAAGAAAAATTGAAACAAAAGCTACTGTGGTTTGTTGAATATGTGGATCAATGTGGAGATGAAAATTTTACTTAGTGGTTGTCTAGTGATATCAATGTGGAATGTTTTTCTCTAATTATTACATAGATTGTTTGCATTTTAATTATCTATGAAAATACTTAACATATGTAAAAAATTAAGGGGAGCAAACCATTCTTTCTCAGATTATTGATGTTTATAAGGTTACCCTTACCAACAGTGGTGAAAGTTTATAATGTACTTAATATATTGATCTTATAAAAATATGGCATTAATAATTATTAAATTAATATCAATTATCCAAAGATGGAGATACAGTTTCTCTTTTAATAATCTTGTATTCACAATCAAATAAAAGTTAATAATTGTTAATATGAAATTAACTCTGTCTAATGCATATTTAAGTAATATATTAACACCAATTTTTCCAGGTGATTGATAAGGACCTGCAGTCTTTTGATTTACTAAGTTAGAGATCTTTGTCCAAATCTAAATGTATTTATAAAATGGAAATGTCATTAAAAGTTGACATTTCAATTTTTTGTATTATTTAAAAGATGAGTATAATACTCCTTCCACCTATTCAAAGTAAGATTATTATCATATAAAATAATACCATTTTTGGATTTAATAGAATCAACAAGACTACTTCTCAGGTCCATATATTGCTTTTCATGACCAAAAATAATATAGAGTGAACCACAATATCTACATCTTCTTTGCAATTTTAAGTCACCAAATCATGTTTAAACCTCTTTGTTAGTGATCGAACATCTGCCTTCAGACCTTTTTATTTATTATGAAGCTTTATATTTAATTTATTATTCTGACAAGCAGAAAATATAACACATTTCCTTTTAATCAAATCATTTAATAAGATCATATTGTCACAAAAAATATTTTCATTTTAGTCAACCATCCTTAAGAAAATTATATGCCTCATTAGTATGAGAGTCCTTAAAGTTCACTTGAACATCTTTTTTGTTTAATAGCTATTGAAATTGAGTAATTATAGCAGATACTTCTAAAGAACAAACATAAATTTTGTTAAGAATATGGTTGTAATAAGATATATATTTTTAACCCAGGTTTCATTTTAATCTTGGAATATATTAATCTATGATCTGATCATCCATTACATTTGCAAGGGCGTGTCTGTAATAGTTAATTTAGGGGTTGTGCAAAAGTATGATAACAGATATTTATTATTTCCAATATATTTTGGGCAAAGTCTACTATTTCTACCAATGCATGCATTAATATTCTGAAAAAAAAAAAGGAAAGAAGAAAAAAGATCCTTTAATGGTATTCCTGTAATACTGCTATCCAGTAAGAAATGTTTTTTTTTCTGAGTTTTCTGAACCTAATGTAGGTGTACTAATAAAATGGCCACTGCTATTATTGTATAAGCCAAGTTTTAACAACAACAAAGACTTCCAACAAAAAAAGATACTGGATAAACTGTTAAAGAAAATCCGACACCATGGTTTTTTATCAATAATTAACCTGCCCTTTCAAGAACAATTTGTAGCCATTTATTTGTTCTCTTAAATATACTTTGTTTGTAAGATGAATTTCACTAGAGACATCGATCTTAAATTGACAGTTTTTTAGCCACCAGTTTTGTTCTTCATACTGGTTGTGATAAATTTGTAACAAATTAATTTCAAATATTCCATATACTATACTGTATTTATGTTCAATAATACTGCTACTTTCTGGTTTACTACTCTACTTATAATACTAATGTTTTTATTGCTTTAATGAATAATTCTCTAAGCTTGACAATCTAGCCAGATTGTGTGAGGTAGGCTAATTTTTTAATCAGATGGATTTCTAAATAGAATTGCTTAAACAATAATCAATAAAGCAAGTTATATATACCATGACATTGCTTTTATGAGCTTATATTTACCAATAGCTCAAACAAGCTCTTAATTGCTAAGTGCAGTAAGAGAAAAATATTTAAAACCTCTATCTAAAACATTCCCATCCCCAGACTAATTGGTTTTGAGCTTTTGGATGACCTCAGTGAGAAGCTAAAATATTTGGACACTACATCTAAAATATCAACTCAAAACCCAGCACTTATTTAATACATAACATTTAAGTAGAAACTCTGAAATTTTTGGACATGAAAATGTCTTTAACTCCAGCTATCTAACTTAAATAGCTATACGGAACTAAACCAAATTCAGATCTATTATACATTAATAGCTTTAGCATTGCCAAGGCCTTAAAGGTAAAATTATAATAATCAATAAAGCAAGTCATATATATTGTGACATTACTTTTATCAAGTAAGAGCACTTATAAATTAAGAGCTTGTTTGAGCTATTAGTACGCTCCCTATATTACATATTTGTAAATACAAGCTCATAAAAGCAATGTCACACTATATATGACTTGATTTATTGATTATTATAATTTTGCTTTTAAGCCCTTGGCAATGTAAGGTTATATATGATAGATCTGAATTTGGTTCAATCCCATATAATTATTTAAGTTAGATAGCTGGAGTTAAAGACATTTTCATGTCCAAAAATTACTATGTTACATATTAAATAAGTGCAGGGTTTTGAGTTGATATTTTAGATCTAGTATCTAGCTCCTCACTGAGCTGAGCCAAAAGCTTAAAACCAATTGGCCTGGAGATAAGAATATTCTAGATAGAGATTTTAAATATTTTTCTCTTACTGCACTTATCAATTAAGAGCTTGTTTGAGCTATTGGTATGCTCCCTATATTACACAATTGCTTAAACATACAATTTTTGCCAGCTGAGATTCCTGTCTCACATATAGTTCCAAACCGAGTTATTAGTAATTAAACTGCCTTAATTAAAAATCACAACTAGAAATTGGGAGCCAACAAAACCCATCCCTTTATCAATTTCTTAATTCTAGAAAACTTGAATTAAAAAAAAAAATTAAAATCAGAAATACTGTCCATATATTTAAAGAATGAAAATAGGGTTACACTCACAATCTCAATGTTTTTCACAGAGGCAAAATTCTCCATACAGTAGCACCATTCAGTGCAAACCAGAGTAATCAATGGATACCAGAAGGTTTGTGCATAAAATTCCTATCTAGTGCCTACTAATCCAATATCCATTGATTACTCTGGTTTGCACTGAGTAGAGTTACTGTATGGAGAGTTTTGCCTCTGTGAATAACAGCTTGTGTAAGCATAAAAAGGGTGATCATATGATGTTTGACAATTTAATCTCAATGTTACGGTTAAAATAAGAAAAGGTCCAATGACACCAGAGACTCACGGCAATTACATCACGTACTAACTTACAAAAATTTACTTTAATAAAATGATTAAATTTCTATGAAAATAAAAAAGCAATTTCTACACTTCTATAAAGAATGTAAAGCTATCAAATAAATAATGCAACAGATTCTCCACACACTACTGATAAACTTAAATGAATAAATAAGAAGAATTAGAAGAAGCTTAGTTTCTGTAATATAATATGTTATTCAAGTTTACAACCCAAAGAAGATAGTTGGCTAAGAATCAAGAGACATATTGATTTAAATTTTCCAAGTTTGAAACGGATTCAAACCCCAAGTCATGAGCATAGCAGAAGGTAGTCAAAACACTACCATGAGGCTATTATGATGTAATTATTATTATGATGTATTATTATGATCGATCAACTATTAAAAATATTTTAGTTTATCAGATATAATTTTATTTTTGATGAAAAACTTGAACAACAATTAAAGCATATCTTTTTCTTAACTGCATTAAGTTATGATCAAAACAGAAGATGTAAATAATATTGGCATTAAACAGTTTTAATTTATGTAAAATGTAGTGAGGAAAGAATTTCGGCTAAAAAACTAAAAATAATCAAAACTATGGTTAAATGTACATCATTGTAAATAATCATCTTTTTTAAAAAAATGGAAGAAAAGTTTACTTAAAAATTATGTAAATCAAATTCTTGGAAATATAATGTCATATAAAATAAGGAAGTAGATTTTTCTATATGATACTATTAAGATAAGATTCTTAATTTTTTTTAAAAAATAATAACATACATTTTAATTAATATTCATAGAATTTAAAATAAATTATGTATTTATTATATGCAGTATTTAATTTCTTATTACTATTTCTTTTTTTGTTTAGCTTTGATAAGTCAGATTTAAAATACACTCAGTTGTCATTAAAGTAATATATGTCTAAAATAAGATAATTTTCGAAGATTTATTTTATCTTTTTTTATTATAAAAAGTTGTATTTTTTTTCTTTATAAATTCGTAGTTATTTGCTTGCCGTGGATCCCTATGCATATGAAATTTAATATTATGTTTATAAATGCATATATGCAAACAATTAATTTCAATTAATTCTATTTCTGATTCACTGTGGCTTTACCAAGATAAAAAAGTTAAGTACCCAACACTTAACTAAATATTCCAATCAAGAGAGTTGAGAATCATGATGAATTTGGCATAGATTTTATCCAGGGCTGGGCTAATAAATTTTGGTATCTGAAGCTAAATTTAAGAAGTGCACCTTTTAAAATTATTATCAAAAACAGGTTTATTCAACTATGTTTACGATAAAGGAAAATGGTAACATAACTTATTAAATTTGGCAATACATTTATAAACCATTAATTTACTTAAAAAAGAGAAAAAAACTCACTCTTTTAGAATGGAATGTCCAATATTAATAAGATGCCATGTGGAATTTACTATAAAGTGAGGAGTTAACTTCAAATCTCTTTCTTTGATGTCTTTTAATTTTTATAGAAAAATTAATTTTGTATCAGGCATAACTGACTCAAAGATTAGAATGCATCTGACAAACCATAGACAGAAAGTGATGAAAGTGGCACTTCTTATAGTTGCAAAATTCCCAGAGGCAATACCTTCTATGAGTGTGTTGATAATTGGATGTTTTGGAGTTTAAATTTGATTAATCAATATTCTACAGTTCTGAAAAGAACCTTTTAAAATTATTTAGAATGAACTTGGTAGTACATTCATCTATCATGATTATAATCCTGGGTTAAAATCCAAGCTAAATGAAAGTCTTTTCAAGAACTGAGAATTTTGCTTTCATGAATCCAGACAATAGATACCCTAATTAATCATATAATATTCATCAATAAATAGATATCCAATTTTTAGTAAAATAAAAATGTTTGGTAGATTGTAGTTTATGGATAATAAAAGAATAGCCAAAATATTATTTAACTGGGTTACGAGTAAAAGGGCAGGCAACAAGATGGGTGGGTGAGAAAGGTAATGTGGTATGCAAAAGATTTGGATAAAGAATTTATATCAGTATATTTGTAAAAAGATGGGTTGATGGTGTTAGAAGGATTGTTGAGTGTTATAAAAGAATAAATTTATTAATAAAGAATATGGAGTTAGAGAGATGGAAAACTAATATGGAGAGTAAAAAGAGTTTAAATATATATAGAAGTAAATAGAATATTAGATGCAAGTTAATATATGATAATAGTAAGGAAAGTAATTTATTGTATAAGGCTCTAATGAGATCTTTAGCAACAAGAGAATATACATGTAAATGGAAACATATGGGTGACTTAATCTGTAAATTGTGTAAGGAAGGAACAGAAAATATTAGGCATCTGTTAATTAAATGTAAATGCTCGAAAACAGAAAGAATACAAATAATGAAGTTATGGAAGAATAAATATGAAAAAAGTGATTATACAGAAAGTGGATTATTGTTTTTTATGCTGGGTTTAGAAAAAGAAAATGGGGATTTAGATATAAAGGCCATAGAGTTGACAAAGATTATGTTGTGGAAATGGGATGGAGCAAAATATAGGAAAACTTACAGAATGGAAGATAAAGTGACTAAGAGGTTTCCCTGGGCATAGTTGCTGAGAGATTCCTGACTCCATTTAAGGAGAAGTCACAATGTATTACATCATATCACATCACAGTGAAGTGATTATATAGAAAGTGGGTTATTGGTTTTATGCTGGGTTTGGGGAAAAGATAAGGGGAATTTAGATATAAGGCCATGAAATTGACAAAGATTATGGGGTGGATCAGGATAGAGAAGAGAAGAATATGGGAAAACTTAGGGTGGGGAATGGAAAGAGAAGTTAAAGTGGCTAACATGTTTCTCTGGCTATAGTTGTTGACAAATTCCTGACTCCAAATAGGAGAAGTCACAGTGCATCACATCACATTGAGCTATTAGCTTTGAATGACTTGCTATGCTGATGTGGCTGTTGTGTTCTGCAAGATAAGTTAAAAGTTTATATATATATAATACATATTTTGTGGGTTTATCCGTGTTAAAAAAATTTTAACATTAATATTCCGACATTTCGACTTGGTCACACAAATCATCCACGGGGTTGTCTTTCTATCTTTTATCACCCAGTGGATGACTTGTGTGACCAAGTCGAAATGTCGGAATATTAATGAATCCGCAAAATATGTATTTTATATATGCAACCCGTGAAAATTCATTTTAACATATATATATATATATATATATTGTGATTATTATAAAAAAAGAGATTGATACAAAAATTGTGTGCTTATTGTGCAGACATGGAGAAAAAATTAGGATCAAGAAAGATAGTTTTAATTGGATTTAGAAAAATTGAAAATAAATTTGATAATATTTGGAAAGTGTTTAGTTACCCCATTTTAAGTATATAATTATAAATATGTGACTTTTTTCACACAGGTTAGTGAAGCTATAATTATATTATAATGTGTAATAGGTCTGCAGTGAAAATTTTTTTTTGTTGTGGTGGTATTACTGTAAGGAGGTTTTAAAACTAAGTTGTACAAAAGATTAATTGGTTTTTATTAATTTTGTTACTAAATAATTTTTTTAATTTAAGAAAGGAATTGATTTATTTGAGAAAGAAGATAACATTTTGAGGTTTAAGGTGTTTAACGATCACCATTGAAAGAAAGTAAATTTTTTCTCTTTGTGTGTAAAGAGGTTTGAAGAGTAGGAGAGGAGGTATAAAGTTAAATATAGAATAGATTATTTTAAAAATAAGGAATATGGACTGCATTTGTATTCCACAATACATATGTAATGGTCAGAAAGAAGTTAGGCATGCTGTGGTAGAATGTACAGAATGTGATGAGGTTATCATTTGAAATGCTTAAATATGACTACAAAGGATTAACAGGTATATGATTATGTAGAGAGTGTGTAAATGTGAAAAAAGAGGTGAAAAAGTGGTTTCTAAGTGTAGATAGTTTAAAGACCCAAAATCAGGAGAAATGGAGCAAAATGTAGTTGAGGAAGATAGGTTAGAGTATATTTTTAGTGGAGTGACAAGAAATATAGATGAGAAAATAAGTAATGCAATGGAGATGGTTAGCCATGAAATAGATAAGATAGAGGAGGAGGTATAAAAGCAAAATTAAAATCTTTAGAGATGAAGTGTGAGCAGGTAAAAGAATTATTGAATAGGAATTATAAAGAAATAGATACGGAAGTCCAGAAGGTGGAAGAGATGTTATAAATAAAGTAGGGAAAGTAGATTATGAGACAGTGTTGACAGGAGATTCACTAGTTAAAGAATGTAGAGATATAATTGCAAGGAAAAATAGAAACAGATATGTAAGAATATTTCTGCATGGGGCTACAATTAGGGATGTTACAGGTAATGTTAGGAAACAATGGAGTAGAGATGTTTATATTATGGTAGAAATAATCACTGAGGAGAGTAATATATGAATACATAGAATTGATTAGGAATTTGAATAAGATTAAAAGAAAAGTAGGAATAGTTGGATTATTACAAAGATTTGACAATAGATATATGTTAGATAGGGTATGCTCTATATATAAGATTAAAAAAATTGTATGAGGGAAATGATGTCATGTTTGTGGATGTATGGGATTTCTTTATTAGTAAAAGGGAGTTATATAGTAAAGATGAATTGTACTTAAAAAAACCAAGGAAGTGAAGTATTAGGGAGTTTGATTTATAAAAAATATAGTTTGAGAAACTTTTAAAGGGAGGTGGGGTTTGAAATTGCAGTGTAATGAGAAAACAGAAGAATGGACAGGATATAAAAAAATAAACAAAGGGTAGCTGATTTAGATAAATGTAGATGTGTAGAGGGATTAAGATTGTAAAAATGGTAAGCAAGTTATTTATAAATGTAATGGAGAAGAAACAATCAAAAGAATTTATAAAGAGTAGTTAAGAAAGAAATTGTTAAAATGGGATATTTAGATATGCAAGGTGGTAGGAGACCACAAAAATGGCTAGAATTAAATAAGCAGTTAAAAATGAAGACCTTGAGGACTTGCTAGAAGTAGTGGAAACTCATCTAAGAAAAGAAGAACCTATACTGGAAGACTTGGTATGGAAAGTTATAAATAGAAATGGTTGTGATCTGATCCATCGTGTCAGCCGCAAGTTGGCGCTATTTCTAGCTTAATTTCTAAAAATATGCGTTTCCATGGCCACACCCAAGACTTTAAGCCTTCTTTCTAACTTGGAGTTAAGTCTTCTTTCTATTCTTAAATGTAGAAAAAGTGTTAACTCGGAGTTAAGCCTTCTTTCTATGATAACACCTAGAAAGAGTGTTAATTCGGCTATAGCGGATAATGGTGTAGGCTTTTTACTTTGAGGAAAATGCCATAGTTGTTTGTGTTATGCACTACATCGTAATGCTGTGTTATGTATTTTATGTAACAATATTGTACGAAGGTGTGTTAAGTTGATCGTGTCAAAATTATTTAAATTTTCATTGAGGCCTTTTTTTAAAAAATATGAATTGATGTTACTTTTTAATAATTTTAACAGTGTCATGATTGTTCCTCACAAAGCTGTAAGCCTCCTAAATTCTCTATTAGGGTGGGGTAGTGCAATTTTTTTGCGATCATGCTTTAAGTCAAGTTTTAGCAAGAAATTATCCGAGACCAAGAATATGGCTAATTCGAGCACAGAAAACTTGAAAAGATGGGAATTGTCAGACATGGAAGCCAGCACTGTAACATTTCTACAGCAGAAAAACATCCTGCTGAAAGAAAAGATATGATTGTGTGGCAAATATATGTGACTTGAGGTCCATAAACATCTTTTGACTTTCATTTGTAAGTCTCGTTGTTGCCGACAAAAATGTTCACTTCGTAAAGGGAAGCTTGTTTGAGGGATTCCAAATGGCCTTCATCAAATGTCAAATAAAAGTAACTTAAATTTTTATTTAAACATACATTCCTTCTCCCAACAATTGTTGTTGGCAATCAAATGTAAAATAAAAGCAACTTAAATTATTATTTAATCATACACAAAAACACCCCTCCCACTAATTGTTGTCGGCAATCAAATGTAAGCCAATAAAAGTAAGGTAAATTATTTTTTAAACATAACCGAAATTACTATTTGAACATACACCAAAAAAGACCCTCTTGTCAATAAAAATTAAAGAAACAACTATTAATGTCCCATTGTCAAAAATATTATTTGGGAAATCAAAATAATTTATAAATGAAAGTCAAATCAGTTGTCAATCAAATGTAAAATAAAAGTAACATAAATTATTATTTAATCATAAACCAAAAACACCCCTCCCACTAATTATTGTCAATCAAATGTACATCACTAAGAGTAAAGTAAACTATTATTTAAACATACACCCCTTCTCCCAATAATTGTTGTCGAAAATCATACACACAAAAAACACCCCTCCAAATAATTATTGTGAATCAAATGTAAACCAATAAAAGTAAGGTAAATTATTATTTAAACATAACCCAAATTATTATTTGAACATACACCAAAAAAAAAACACCCTCTTGGCAATAAAAATTAAGAAACAACTATTATTTTCCATTGTCAAAAATATTATTATTTGGGAAACCAAAATAATTTATAAATGAAAGAAAGTCAAATTGGTTGTCAATCAAATGTAAAATAAAAGTAATGTAAATTATTATTTAATCATAACCCCAAAACACCTCTCCCACTAATTATTGTCAATCAAATGTACACCACTAAGAGTAACGTAAACTATTATTTAAACATACACCCCTTCTCCCAATAATTGTTGTCGACAATCATACACACAAAAAAACACCCCTCCAAATGATTATTGTCAATCAAATGTGAACCAATAAAAGTAAGGTAAATTATTATTTAAACATAACCCAAATTATTATTTGAACATACACCAAAAAAACACCCTCTTGTCAATAAAAATTAAAAAACAACTATTATTGTTCCATTGTCAAAAATATTATTTGTGGAACCAAAATAATTTATAAATGAAAGAAAGTCAAATTGGTTGTCAATCAAATGTAACCAATAAAAGTAACTTAAATTTTTATTTAAACATACACACACAAAAAAAAAAACCGCTTCGCCCAATAATTATTGTTAGCAATCAAATGAAAAAATAAAAGTAACAGTAAATTATTATTTAATCATACACAAAAACTCCCCTTCCACTAATTGTTGTCAATCAAATGTAAACCAATAAAAGTAATGTAAATTATTATTCAAAGATACATTAAAAAAACCCCGTTCTCTCTTGAATTTTGTCAATCAAATTTTAAAAAACAGTAATACTATTTAAAAAAGACACAAATTACTATTTGAACACACACCAAAAAGACCCTCTTGTCAATAAAAATTAAAAAAAACAACTATTATCCCATTGTCAAAAATATTATTTGGAAAAAATAATTCAGAAATGAAAGAAAGTAAGCTTTGTAAACAAAAAAAAAAAGTCAATATTAATAGAGAATCGCTAGCCCGGTGGCTATAGTGTATATAATAACTGGAGATTGTCAAGCTATAATGGAGTGGAACAGTAGCATAAATATATATATATACTTAGTTAAGGATATACAGAGATTCAAAGAAAAGGGAAAGAGAATAATGGTTATAGGGAATATGAATGGGCATATTGAAGAAATTTATGATGTAGATAACAAAAATGGGCGGGCAGCTTTTGAAGATTTTTTGTCAGAGAGTAAATTTGAGCATTGGAAATTTGTCAAATATTTATGAGGGACAATACATATGGTCTAGAAATAATATATTTCACACAATAGATTATATATTAGTAGAGAATGAGGGAATGAATAAAGTACAGAAAATTAAAGTGTTTGATAATGAAAAGAGAGTATGTAATAGTGATCATAATTTCTTTATAATAGAAATGGTTAGAAAATGTGATGAAAAATAGTAATAAAAGTAGAAAGGATAGAAAAAGATGTGTATGGAGAATGAATTATAAGAATAAGTTAAAAGAATATAAAATAAAAATTGATTATGGAAGATTGGTTGGGGTTGAATATAAGGATTGATGTGGTGAAGTTGAAAAAGTGGCAAATAGGGTTTTACACAAGAATAGTAAAAGTGAGGAAAAAGTATGCAGAGAATATAAGTGTGCTATTAAGAACTTAAAAAAATGAAAAAGATGTTAATGTTGTTGTCTTAGGCTGAATTACAGGGTTCAGACTCAAACAAACAGTAATATTGAAAAAAATATGAGCACTCTCAAAATACAGTTGTACATAGATAAATATAGTTAGTACTGTGCTGATCATGCCGAATGACTGGACTCACTTCCAACTGTATATATTAGCTTGACTTGTGAGTTCTAGTCTTAACTCTTCCAGATGTATTGGATAACTTGTCTCAAGTTGTTAAATGACTGTTCTGGCTGTAATAGACAGCTTGCCTTGAGTTTGTCATAGTTGTAGTAGCCTCAATCCTATCAGGATTTGCCTCACTGCATGGATATATCAGTAGTGAATATAGTAGAAACATCTTCACTGTTGGAAGTGGTTTCCATGAAGAGCATGTTGAGTCATTCAGGATAGACAGATGTTATTTCTCTCTGTAGGGTGCATACTGTCATTTAGGTTATACAGACATTCTCTCTCTGTATATCCATATAGATATATTTCTCTTCTTCCCAGAAGGCTGACTGTTTATTGTCAGCTCCCCCTACCTTACTGGCAGCAGTCAGATTCAGAAAGCCTAACAAATGGTAGGATTTTATACACATGTTTTACACATAGGCCAGATGCGTTTTTACCATTTGGCCATGTTTATATCTTCACTATTCACATGTTTACACATTGGATAGTGGCAATGAGTACTAAATCCAATCAGATAAAGAAAGAATCTGAACTAGTTCATTTCTGAATGCAAGGTAAGATATGAGATCCCTCCCCCTGGCTAAATTTAGCCCTGGAAAACATAGTCATTGAGTTGGGCTGGATGATGTGTTGTCTGCTTTGTTGGTTTCTCAGGTTTATTGGTGTTCTTGTCAACTTGGTGATGGCCTTGTCCCTGGTTGTTTACTGCTTCAGTTTGGTGGTCATCATTTCCGCTTGATGTACTGGTCCCTAGATGTTCATCTGGGTTGTTGCTGTCTTCAGTGTGGTGGTCATCCTTTTCACTCAATGTACTTATTTCTGTGTGATTCAGTCTTAGTTGGTTTAGGTGGTGATGATGGCGATAACCATCTGCTGTTTGAACTACTATAGTGCAGAGTCCTTTCAGTTGTGTAACCACTGCTGGTATCCATTTTGTGGATCCATAGTTCATTCTGCAAAGCATGAGAGGGCCTATGTGTAATTTTATCTTACTGTTTTCTTTTTTTACATATTTGGAATCAGGTTTCAGGGCTAACAGATTAGTTCACAGAAGTCTATTGAATAGTCACTCTGAGAAATCTTTCCTTGCGGTACTTGGTGTGCAATTTGTTGTACTTTGTTTAATCATATTTCATATTTATTTACTTTATTGCATTTACATGCTATTTACAACCATTTGGATTTTTGTATGTTTCAGTGGAATATTTTCAAAATTATGGGATAGTGGCCACCTAAAAAGTGATGTTAGTCTGCACATTTATTATAGTCTACTAAAGGATGTTTTTGTAAAATTTTATTTACTATATTTACATTAAAAATTTTTTGAATTACAACCCTTTAGACTTTGTGTTTCTTTATCATTTTAATAAATAAAAAAGCATAATTATCAAATATGATAACTTAGAGTCAGCCATATTGTTTATACTATGTATTCTAAGCTTTTGAAAATGGATTATTTTTAAAAAAGAAAAAACAGATGGCAAGCATCTAGCAGGCAAACTACGTAAGTACCTAACAATTTTTTTTTGTAATCATTTGTACTCAGTTTCTGGATCAATGTATGCAAATAAAAAAAGTCTATATCATTTATCAGAATGATAACAATGATTTAAAACAATTATAAATACTTGTAATTTAATGCAGCCAGTTGCAAGGATTCAAAATTAAAAAAAAAGAAAAACATTCTCATTTATACACAATATGTGGAGAAAGGTACAAAATAGACCATATGTATGTAAGCACTATCTGAGGTTGTATGAGTGAAGTTACTTCATTTATTAACTATAGTGTATAGCCATATTTTGCTTCCAGTTTGCATACCATGTGCAATTATATACAAAACACAATTATAAATATATTTATATTAAAATTATGCATCTTGAAATAAATAAAATTCTAATAGAGTCAAATGATAGTTACCATAATAATGATGATCATGTTTAAAGTGGAAATGTGGATATGGATTTTTGAAAAAACTGATTTTTGGTAGTATCAACAAGTTGTTGTTATCATTATGATGATGATAATTGAGTGCCATTTATATAATTTTAAAATAAACTTTATAGGATTGGCACACACAAGTGCATATAATATTATCATTTCCAGATATGTAGTAAAGTGTAGGGTAAGAGATTTTGATCTATTTTTATAACAAATAGATGTATAAAAACATGGACATATATATTTGTAATGAGACATTATAAATATGTGACTAATTTAATAAACAAATATGTAATTTATTTAATATAAAAAATAATATTTAAATTCATAAATGAATAACATGAATAAATTACAATAACAAAAATAATTTACTACATGGATTCTGGTTTCATCAAAATCAAACATAATATAAAAATTATTAAATTGCAACCATATTATCATGAATATTAACGTATTCATATTTTTTATCTTTAAATTTAAATTCTAAAATACTTTAAATTGATTATTTTTACTTTTCAAGATAACAATACTATTAAATCAGATTTGGTTAATTAAAGGAAAAATGTTTTTTCTATAATCAATTATTTAATTATTCAGTTTTCCACTTTTTTTATTTTCTTCTACTTTCACAAATCTACTTGTAGATATCCTGAAAACAGTTAATCGTTTTAACGGAAACATTTATATACTTACTGATAAAAAAATCTTTCCATACAGTAATGTCATTCGGTGCAAGCCAGAGTAATCCAATGGATGGAAGGATTGTACATAAAATCCCTATCTAGTGCCTACTCATCCAATATCTCTAGAAATGGTGATCATGTGATGTTTAGTGGCTCAATAAAAAAACTTCAGAAATATAGAACAATGATAATATACTTATTTTTCTAAAACATAAAATGTGATTAATTATATACAAAATAAAAGTTGAAGACATTCCTTCAATAAATACCACTAAATTTTTTTTTTGCAATATTTAATTCTGAGAACAAAATAAAAATCAACAGAAATTGTCCATTTAAGCAAGAATAACTGATACACTTTTAAAAACTGCAACAAACATAGCTGGTAGAATAAAGCAGCAATTGACTAATAAAATTTCTACTGAGACTAGAGAATTTATGAAGAAAAGAAGGAATATGAAGATATACAAAAATGATGTATTAAAAAGAATTGAATATCTCGAATTTTGTAAAATGGTACGGAAAAGAGTTGAAAATGATATAAGAAAGTATAACTGTGAAATAGCAAGGAAAGCTGTAGAAGAAAATAAAAGTCTCAAGAATGTCAAACAACATTTTGGTATTGGTAGGAAATTTATATCTGCAATAAGAAAAAAAGATGGAATTATTACTAAAAAGAGAGATGACATCATGAAATTGGTAGAAGATTTTTATCAAAAATTATATAGTAATAAAGAACAAGTACCTCCTACATCTATTACATCTTCCGAATTGCCCAGAATTTTAAATGAGGAAGTGAGACATGCAATTAAATGTATGAAGAAAGGAAAGGCTCCAGGAAATGATGGAATTATAATTGATATATTAAAAGAAGCAGGTGAAGAAATAGAAACAATTTTAGCAAAGTTATATACCAAATGTCTAAATGATAAAGATGTACCGGAAGATTGGAAGAATGCAGTAATAATATTAATATTTAAAAAAGGTGATAAAGAAGATATTAGAAATTACAGACCTATCAGCCTTTTATCAGTTTTATATAAAATTTTTACCAAGATAATTACAACTCGTCTACAGGGAACTTTGGATTTCCACCAACCAAGAGAACAAGCTGGATTTAAAAGTGGTTTTAGTACAATAGATCATATCCAGGTATTGAGAGAAGTCATAGAAAGGACAAATGAATATGAGTTGTCATTATGTTTTGGATTTGTAGATTATGAAAAGGCATTCGATTCTATACACATTTCTTCAGTGATTAAAGCATTGGATCATCAAGGTATAGATCCAGGATATTGTCATATTTTAAAGAATATTTATAAAAATGCAACAGCAACAATTAGATTACATAATGATACTGGAAAAATCAACATTGAGAAAGGTGTAAGACAAGGTGACTCCATATCTCCAAAACTCTTTACAGCAGTGCTGCAAGAAGTATTTTGTGGATTAAAATGGGAAACTAAAGGAGTGAAAGTAAATGGGGAGTATTTAAGTCATTTAGATTTCGCAGATGATGTAGTTGTTTTTGCAAAAAATGCTTCAGAGCTGCAGGAAATGTTGCAGGAGTTAGCAGATAAAAGTAGAAAAGTAGGACTAAAGATAAATGTTAAAAAGACTAAAGTAATGTTTAATCAATTTGCTCAAAATATGAAAATAAAGATTGATTATGAAGAATTAGAAGAAGTTAACAGTTACAAATACCTTGGTCAGATTATTAATACAGATGGAAACATAATGGAGGAAATTAATCATAGAATTAAACTTGATTGGAGTGCTTTTGGTAAAAATAACTTGATACTAAAAGGAAATATGCCTATGTGTTTGAAAAGGATGGTTTTTAACAAATGTGTTTTACCATTTCTTACTTATGGATCTGAGACTTGGACACTTAATAGAAGAGCAATACAGAGACTTCAGACCACTCAAAGGAGTATGGAGAGATGAATGTTGGGAGTAACAAGAAGAGATCGAAAACGCAATGTATGGGTAAGACAACAAACAGGTGTTACTGACCTTATTGAAAAAATTAAAAGATTGAAATGGAGTTGGGTTGGACATATTGCTAGAAGAGATGATAATAGATGGACAATTGAAAGTTTAAACTGGATTCCAAGAGATTGTAAAAGACCCAGAAAGAGACCACATGTGAGATGGATGGATGAAATAAGAAAATGTGCAGAAGTGTTGTGGAGAAGAGAAGCTAAAGATCGGAGAAGATGGATTAAACTTGGAGAGACCTTCATCCTGCAGTGGATTGATAATGGTTGATGATGATGATGATGATGATGATTTTTCTTTGCTGTATTACTCATGGCCCTAATTGTTTTCTTCAATTAAAATAAATAAAGCCTAATGAAATAAGTTTAAAGTTGGTTCTATTAATGGATCAGTAATAAGATTTTTCAGTTTTAACTTTTAACAATATTCATTTTCATCACTTTTTCTGTATAGTGACACTAAATATATTTGTTTTATAACTAAATTGAAAGAATAGATTACCTGGATTCTTTTGTTTATATTTTTGTCAATACACATTTGTGTTTTTTTTTTTATTTTTTTTTTTATTAAGGAAAATAGGCATACAATTACAGTATAAATCTTTATGATTTACATTTGTTTAGATTTGTTACACTTATTACAACAATCATTAGTAAATAATTTTTCAAATTAGAAAATATACCTGTTACATTAGTTACAATTACTATGACAAATTAATTTCATGATCACAGTGAGAAGCTCATCTTTCAAACTTAGTCTGTAATTATTATGTAACTAGTTGTATATCAGAACAACTGGCTCTTCATTTAATGACTTAGCCAGTGATCATTGTGCAGTCCATATTTTGATTGGCAGTGATCCTTTGTTATTCTCCATCTAACTGGACCATTTATTTTTTAACCTTGAATTAATATTTAATTAGCATGCCGGAGGATAGGTTCTTCTTCCAGTGGCCTAAGTTGCCCCAAGTGTCCCCAAAGAGTTTTTCTGGCATTAACAAGTGATCTCTCAACATAGTCCTTCGAATAAATTTTCTACATATCTCCCATGGTTCCTTATTTCCTTGCTTAAAAACAAAATAATTTCTAGTTAACCACATGGCATAAAGCATGAACAGTCCCACTATAATCACAGCAAAAACACCACTTATTATAGTGTCCTTAATTCTTAGAATTTTTGTGTTAGCCAGCAATACTCTGGTTATAATATTTTGTCTAGCAGGACTCAAAAATTGGCAAGCAATAAAGGTATGTCCACTAGTTTTATCTGCTACTTTACATAAGCTACATAGGGGTTCTATTTTAGAGAAATTTCTATAATTTGCCAAAAAATGATTTGGTTGGCAAGGCTTTCAAATTAAGTTCTATGATAAAATCAATATGTTTGGCTTCCAAGTAGCAAAATTTTAATTTCCTGATTAGTAATCTGGTAGATATATCAAGCTCAGTAGTTAATTCTGTAATGTTTGCATGCATGTATAATTAATGCAATTGGTTTCATATACCTTCCTTCTATTAATTTCTTTAATATAATTTAATGGACTTATATTTTTAACACAATATATTCTATGACCATATTTTAAGTAGTGAACATATAATGCAGATCTGTCATCTCTCCTATTAATAGAAGGAAGATATATGAAACCTATTACAGTAATTATAACAAAAATAATTGTATATACATTTATAAAACGTCAATTAATTTAACTAATACTTGGATAAGGGTATATAATATGTTATTATAAAGCTATTAAAGCATAAATTATAGGCTTGGGTTAATTTTTTATATAGAGCCAGTAGATGTCACTGTGTTTGCAATATAGATTATTTTTGCAGTTAAGACATATTAAAAAGAGCAAAAATTTAAAAATTGCTGAAAAGAGCTTTTATATATTATAATTATATGATTATTTTGTTGTTAGATAAATATATTTATTCTATATCATATCTAGGATTCATTTTTAATTTGCAAAAGCAACATAAAGAATTTATTACTTGTATTTTAGATGTTTTTATATTACGTATTGGAAAGAGTACAGTTCTATCAATTATTTTATTATTTTATATATGCCTTGTGATAGTTATAGGGTATTTAAATACTTTTTTAGCAATCTATTTTTTTAATAGTGACTTACAGATAATGTTGTTTAAGCATATGAGTTATAAAGATACATTTCTTAATTGTACCTTTCTTGCTATTTATTAAGCACTTTTTACTAGATAGAAGAAAATTAGTCTATACATGTATCAGTTTGATTGGTGACAATATTATAATTACCTGTCCAAAGGCAATGCTAAGCATAGTCTGCATTCTGATATCTGAAAATTCTTCTGTAGTCTTTGGCAATATTCCTTTTTTACTGATTAGTTTGTTTCCAGCTACAGTCCAAAAGTGGACATGTTTAATTCCAACTGTAACAAACTGGAAATCAGAATCAGGCCAGAATTCTCCATAAAATATTCGATGAGTGTGACCAGGTGCACTGGCCACCTTCAGAGCTATGAAAACACAAAACATAAATATTGTCATTAATTATAGTTTATAACTCAATTATATACAAGCTACAATTTACTACATTTAATATTTTTATAAAAAATATTTTACAATTATTGATTCTTTTAAATCTTTTTGAGATATTTTTCATGCAGATTTTTTGTAAGATAATTATGAAATCATTTAAATCAAGGTTGGGCAAACATTTCCGATCAGGAGTCACATGGGCTTCCATAAGATCTCTAGTGGACCAAATATAAAAATATGTTTTTACTTTCTTTATAGGAGATACTCATAGTAGAAAGAAATATTGTGATTATTCTGGAAACTGACTTTCTATTTTCAATTTTTTTTTTCATAAAATAAAGGTTTTAAAATCTGGTTTGGACAACTTTAGGAAATATCCAGTATCATATGTATATACTTGTGTATATATGTTTATATGTGACAATGCCATAGACTATCTAAGAAATTTAAAGACTTGCCATATTCAACCAAATATATATTGCTTGTTTATATAATTTAATATTTTTGTAGTAAAATTAGAAAAAAACACCCATATACTTGAGTGTGGGCCATAATTTGCCCACTCTTGATTTAAAGGTTAAATAATAATCTTGTACTTTTTATATTCAGTAATTCTATTCCAAAATACAAATACAATATTGCTTATTAAGTTAATACTGATATTATATATTTATTTCAATAAACAAACACACTAAAGGGAATGAGTAGATTACATACCATCTTGCCAATTCCAGATAGTTACAGAATGTTCATCATCTAAACCAATGGTAAGAAGTAGCTTTCCAGTTGATGAAAAATCCACTGAACATACTCCTTTAGTATGAAATACTTGAAGAGTCGATAAAGTAGTTTTGGTCATTGCATTCCATACACACACTAATGGATTGGTCCCAATTTGGCCTGTTGCCACAACATTTGTGTATTTGGGGTTTTGGTTTACCGTTAAACACAAAATATCGTCAGTGTGCTCAAGGTAAAAACTCTGAGATCCTAAAAAATATATCACTAATGTCAAAAATATATTTGCAATATAGGAGAAAAACAGATTAACATAGTAAATTAATCCTAGAAATCCTATGTTAAATTAAACTATGGATAATCAATGCAACTAGGAAATTATTATAAATTCATTCAACTGATTTTGAAAATCTTTATTATTTTTGGAACTACAGATTTTACAATTAGATTATGTATTCAAATAAAAAGGAAAAAAATGAGGTAAAAATTATAATTAACTCTTTTTTGGGTTATTATAAGCATTATTAATTTATGCTGAATAAATAAAAGCAGCAATACATATATTTAATTCAACTGTTATCATTTATTGATCTTAATGGCCACCAGATGGCACTAAAAATAGTTTCACCACCAACTTATTGATGGTCAGCTTTCTTTAAAAGAAGCATTTGTTCATTATTAATTAGCCTGTAATTACATTTTATTCGATGGTTTGAGTTTTCAAACACCCAGCTTTGAAATTAATATATCCTCTATTTTGTAAAACCATAAAATATCCATTAGTTATTCATGACTTCATGGAAACCAATGAATAAAGTGAAGTGACAGTGCCTCTATTGCACTAACCAATATAAGGTCTGAAATCAAAATAACCCCCATGGCTTTATAAATAATGATATATATTTATTTGATCACATGATTCAAAGTATAAAAAAATATAATAATTTCTTATTTAATAAAAAATAATTAGAGAGAAATTTGTACATTTTTTGAAAAATTGTCATTTGAAATGTGTACCGAATGGAAAAAATACACTATTAGCGATTGAGTTTATATAACTCTTGTTTTCTATTTTTATATTGATAGTTGAATAATTGAAAAATTCCGGGGAAATTATTTATTTCCTAAGGCAATACAATTTAAAATTACTCAAAACAGTCATTGAATTTTTAAAAATTTCGCTTATACTTCATTTAAAAACGTTCTGATTGTTTATGAGAACATTTAGAAATAAATCAATAAAAAAAATTTTTTGTAATAAAGTCTAACTAAAAGCAGACAAAATAAAATACACGAATTATTTAAATATTATATAATTTATTAAATAAATAATCAAATGGCTTATATTATTTGGAAGTCCATAAACAGTCAATCTGAGCAGTAATCCATGAACCGTGAACTCCAACGTTCGCCATTCAATTAGTATTCTAAACACACTTAAGGTACAATTTCACAATAAATAAAAGCATAAATTATAAAATTTATATATGTATTTAACAAATATGAATTTTAATGACATAAATCTTTCACTACTTTCCAGAAATCATTTCATTTGACACTTATCAAATAAACAGTAATAATTTGCTATATTTATGCTGAACAATGATAAAAATATGTGTAAAAGATTGTAGTCTGAATTTCCATAGTTTCTCTGATATCAATGAAAATATATATATATAAACAGGACTGCTATCACTCTCTCTTTCATGTGTTGGCTTCAATAGAAGTGAACCTAAGTTACTTCATGTAATTTTTTATTTATATCTTAATTGTAAATGTTATACTACTTTAGCTATCAAATCATATGTGAGCATGCCCACACCCAACTTGGTATAGAAATAAAATAGTTAAACAATCTGATTATTTATTGACTTAGAGAAATAAATTACTATGTTTCCCAGAACTTCTGCAGCAAACTTTTAGAACATTGTTTAATAATGTCTCTTTATACATTCTATTCTTTACCATGTCTTTCCAATAAAAACAATCAATAGTGCATTTCTTTAGAGTATTTTTGAGTAATCTTTATAAGATTTTCACAGATCCTTAGTGATTTCCAGATTCAGACTAAGACAGATATATGCGACTGGAAATAATTGTTATGCAATAAAATTCATAGAAACTATATTTTCAGTGGTGGTATTTCATGACATTTGCTCATGTTCATTTATTTACATAATTATTCATCTATAAATGGAATTTAATTTAACATGTTATCTTTTATTTTAATCAAAAGTTCTTTTAGGATTGATCCTATAACATTTTTTTTTTTTTGCAGATGTCGGACTACAAAATTATTTCAAGAATGGCTTTCTTCATCCTATTCTGGAGCCATCTATTGTAAGATTAAGTAATTAATAAACATTAGATGATATAATTCTATAATATCTCAATTCCAAGAACAATTCCTGGCTTTTCTCTTCATTAATAAAAATTAGAATTTAAAACTGAAACCAATACATTTATTTATCTAGAAGCAATATTTTATTTCTTTATACTATTCAAGCTAGTAATATATATTTAATAGCTTGAAATTTAAACAAAAAAACATAAGTTTTTAAACCAAAACTTACTTTTATGCATAATTTCATAAATCTGACAGGTCAATTTTTACATATTTTAGAGATCTTAGTCACATGATATTATTGTTGATAGAAATTTTTTTACATCACACACTTAAGCAGTAGTCGTTTACATATCTGCAAATTTAGCATTGACAGTTTGAAAATAAAGTTAAAATAAAAGTTCATAAATTTAATTCATAAATCTCTCACATGCATTTATTTTTATGGACTGCATTATAAATTAACTTTTTGTGAGCCAATTCTACATCTCTGACTTTATCTTTGACTTCAGTTTATTCTAAGTTGATCATGTGATTGCAATTACAGCATATTATATATGCCATAAAGCTCTTGAAATTATTAAATAAAAAAATTGTTCAAAATGGCTCCAAATTGGAAAGTTAATATTGATGGCAGTTTTACATCATAAAATAAAAACAACCAATTTAGGAATGTAAAAAGAAGGAGTTAGTTTGTTTTATTTCTATATTAGATATATATGAACTATTTTGAAAAGAAGAACTGTGTGCTGGATATATTAAATTATCTAATACTAAAGAGAAAATATACATCTATCTATAAACTTAATCTATTTTAATACTAAATAACTTTAGCAGGGATAACTTATAAATTTTTTTAAGCATAACTCTATAGGGAAATCAATTACACACACTAATAATTCACAGAACAAATAGCTAGAAGAATAAAGACATCAAGTATTATTTTTTAAGCAATTATTTAATACAGTTAACTAAAAAATTAGAAAATACTAATGTGAAAAAAAGTTTACATATGATTTCATAAAATACATTAAGTTATTATTCTCTAATGTTTTTTTAAAATAATAACTCATTTAATCTAAATGAGTTATTTCCCTTACAAAAATCAACTCTAAAAAGTAATGTCCTCCAAAAAATTTAGTTTTAATTTAACCTTCCTCCCCTTGAAAATGTGGAGATCACCAATGTAAGAAAGAAAAAAAGATATTTTCAACAAAAACAAATATCTAAAAGATAATATTTATAAATGTAAATGTGTACACATTCTAATATTTTATTTTAGTGTGCCTTGAAAAAGACTATAAAAAATAGTCGAAACATTGAATTTCTTTTTCATGATTATAGTCATAAAAAAATCAAGTTTTAAAAAGAAGGAGTTTGTTTTATTTCTATATTTAGTATTAGAATAGATCAAATTTATACATGTATATTTTCGGTTGTTCAAGTCACAGTTTTTAAACTCCTTGCGATTCCACTAGTTTCATACAATAACGGTATTTATATGGAACACCAGTTGTTTTGTTTCAAAAATATATTTATTAATTACTTTGTGTACAAATTAGAAAGGATATATACAAAGTTAAATGAGGTTATGCTAAGTTCTGAGAGTTCTTATGAGTGGTTTAGTAGGCCAGCATGTTTGTTGTTCTGTTGTTATTAGTAGGGAGGGTGAATAGGTTCCAGGTGTCCTCAAAGGATTTTTTGGGAGAGATGAGCTCATCTCTTTTCCTGATTTTCTTTATTGTTTCACAGAACAACAGATCTGGGTCTAGGTGGGGCAGTTCCATTATCTACTTGCAACGTATTACCCAGATTGCACAGAGAATGAAAATGGATAGTCTAATGATAGCAAATGTTCTGGTGTGGATTGCTTTTATGAGCAAGAGAATTAGGTCCAGTCTCTAAAGGATTATTTGGGTAGTAAAAAAAGAAAGTTTAACTTTATAAATTCTATAATTAATTTATTGATGTTCAGTAGACTCAAAGTGCCAGATAACCCAATGTACTGATGATGGTTAGCATTTATAGAATAATCTCAGAATTGATGTAAAATTATTGTGGTTAAAGCAGATGATTACTTTTATATTATGCCCTCAGATTGTTGTTGGCAATTACTGTTGACTATAACAATTAATGCTGGTGATGCTATATTTATAACTTATGTATTATTTATAACGTTTTCCAATTCCGATTTTTGCTCAAGTTAATTGTTTTGAGGATGGTTTTCCCATCACCATTAATATACCCATTATTTGATTCATTACTATATATATATAATTAAGAGAACTAAATCACACTTCTTCAAAGTAATTATAAATTACTTTCTATATTGATAAAAGATCAAAAATAGAATAACTGCTTATTTTTAAGGAAAAATACATAATCTCACTTTTAATAACCATGATCAATCAAATAGAGTAAATGTAAACAAAAATAAGTATTATTTATTCATACCTGAGTGATAGCAGTTTAATTCTCATAGTTACATATAAATTAAGCTATTCTAGTTTTATGTTTACATATATTGACTACTATTTGATTATTAAATCGAGATTATTAAAAATGAGATTCTATTTCTACTTCTGCATAGACGATTATTGATTTAATAATTATTAATGCCATATTTTCATTAGTTGATATATAAATACATTGTACAAGCTTAAACCTGTATTTATATATGTGGGATTTGAACTCAGACTTTCACATGACCCACTACTCTCAGTGCCATCTCATATTGCTGACCTACCTGATCACACACATGGTGAAAAGATAAATAATCACCAATATACCTATTTCATGCTAATCCAGCAATCATCAGTTGGTCCAGATTACTATCCTCACACATATATATTAATTTCATTCTGAATTTCCGTCACTGTTCAAAGAAAGCTTATAAATAATAAAAGCTTAAAAATTAGATGAATGTATTCTGTTCTTGATGATTTGTTAACATACTGAGTCTGAGCAAGAATAGTTTACTTCTCTTAATTACATATATTTTGAAATAAACTAATTTAAGAATGTATACATACATATATATATATTCAAATTACAATCTTATCCCAGTACATCTTTTATCTAAGGTCAATTTAACCACAATTATCCTTCACCCGCCCAGAAATCAGATCAATTTCTCACTCAATAGATACATTTAAAACATAACACTTTTTCAAGTAAGCCATATAGTCGGTTAGAGATATTCTCTATATAAATATAAATCGATTTCAAGCCTATTTTGTCACACATTGCTGTAACATATGATCAAAGACATGTAAAAAAGATAAATGATCAACATCAGGTGGGAATTTTAGTTGAACCAGCACTTATCAGTTCGTCCATATCGCAATATCGTCATCATTTGCTCAGAATATATATATATCGCAAATTACTATAGTTTAATTAACAGATTTCAAGTTTTCTGCACTCACAAATTTGATTCAAACCATTTTACGGAAATATATTAATAAATTTTACTAATCATTTAGTAAGCTAAACATTATCCCTAGCCCAAATATATACACTTTAAACCTCACTTAATGAATAATATGTCTGCAG
Source organism: Epiperipatus broadwayi (assembly GCA_028023455.1). Lineage (NCBI taxonomy): Eukaryota > Metazoa > Onychophora > Udeonychophora > Euonychophora > Peripatidae > Epiperipatus > Epiperipatus broadwayi. The sequence continues at coordinate 1,479,437 of JAQFVV010012501.1, forward strand.
TGTTATAGAGGTATGAGCACCAGTGGGTGTGCGTGTATATATATAGAGAGAGAATGAGAAGTACCCACTATAGAAAGTATTTTAGACAAGGATGAAAGAAATTAGATGTAAACATCGCTTTATATATATAGTGAAAGTGATTTGATAGAATTCTACTAAGTTATCAAAATAAAAATTGCATATATAATGTTGGAAATCACTGTATTAAATACTGTTATATATATATATATAGTAACACAGACTAGGTAAAATATTAAGTAACCTATTTGCAGGACTAGGTCTCTGTATTCAGCTAGCTGTATAGGAATTATCATAGTTTATCCAATTATCTAAAAAAAATAATTCTCAATCCGTTTGAAAGCTGAAAAAAATTTCCATATGGTATCCAGATGGGGTTTGAACTCCAGGTGATTTCACAATATGCTAAATATTATAACATAAAATGTTCATTTATATAAACACAGTGTGTACATTTATAGACATTATGTGGATATATATATATACACAATATTATTAAATTGTATGTATTTCAATAATAACAATTCTAATTGATGATAAAAATTAAAAGGCATAATATATTTTAATTCAAAACTACCTGTAGCAATATTTAAGACAATGCCAGCACCCGCAGCATGCAGAACACAGTCAGCACCATAATTTAAATAATGTGCATTATTCCGGCAATCAAATCCTCGATAACCAAACACATGATCCAAAGCAAGATCCTAAGAAAGAAAGAAAGAGAAAAAGAAAGAGAGAGAGAAAGAAAGAAGAGAGAAAAAGAGAAAGAGAGAAAAAGAAAGAGAGAAAGAAAGAAAGAAATAAAGAGAAAGAAAGAGAGAAATAAACAGATAAATAAATAAATCAATAAATTTATTCTAAATATTTTACAAAAAATATAGATATAAAATAATGAAATAACTAATACCTGTATACAACCTGATTTTGTTTTACCATCAGAAGCCGTTGGCGATTCAGATTTAACTTTTGACAGTAGTGGAAGAACTCGACTAACAGCTGGTCTGAAATTAAGACTTTATGATTATAACCAAAATTTTTTAAAAAAGAAAATCATGAATACACATAACAAGAATTTTCAGACATAAAAGATGTAAATGTATATTTCGAATTTATCCTTGTATACATTTGCTGGCTGTTAGTATTAAAAATTATATCGATGTTTCAATAGAGTCCCATGAGAATATCTATTTCGCAATTAATAGTGATCCACAGAAATGTTGCAAAGATACCATGAAGCCAGTTTTCTGACATTAAGGAATAAACTATTACCTGTAAGATGTCATGTGGGATTCACTCAAAACATTAGGATAATGCTAACATTGACAAGCAAATGTATAAATGGATGAAACTGAAATATGTTCTCATACGCACACAGACACACATATATATGTAAATATATATGCAAACGGCATGTGCAGTGAGAGAATGGTTTGACTCTCTATATTAGTGGACAGTTGCAGTTGATATCAAAGATATATTGATAAAATTAAAAACTTGAATGTATGCATGAAGTGAACTAAGGCCCTGTATTGTTTAGTGCATTGGTAAATCGTCAGACCCTGGAGAGTAAGATTCTTAAATAGATTCCATTGCTGGCACTTCTAGTTCCTGAACTTTTGAGCAATAAGGCCTTTTTTTATTATTATTATTATTATTATTATTGGCATCATCATCATCATTATTATGTGTTAACATCAATACTCAATACTGGGTAATCAAATTGTAAAATAATGAATAGACCAGTAAGTAGAATTCAGAATTTGATGATGAATTTTGTATCACCAGTTACTCATGAGCAACCATGTTATTTACAAAATATTTTCCACTTTTATATGTGATTAGTAAATAGAGTGGAAGTGACTACCTTCTACCGAGTTAGGCAAACATCTTAAATTACCAAAAGTTAGAATGATACCATCTATCTTTTAGCTCTATTGTTATATAAAGTTAGTTTTTATATAGTTTTAAACAATAAGATGAATTTTGTCTACTGTTTTAATTTGCGTGCAGACTAAATAATCTGAAATCACCATTGAAACATTACAGGATCCGAAGGAGTGTGATATATGATTATTTATTGTTACATTTATGCAATTGATTTTATTTGACATTTAGAGATTATTAAAAATCAGACTCAGTCTGGATTCTGTAATGTTTTAATAGTGATTTCAAATTATTTAATCAACATATAAATTAAAACAATAGACAAAATTCACTCTATAGTGTACCATTTTCAGTCAATTTAGGCTTTATGCATTAAAAATTGTTAATGTATTTGTTAATCAAGGTATGTCTGTATTTATTCATTCTTGATATTTGTAAGCTTCACAGAACATAACTACATTTCCAGATTAATTTGCCTAATTTTTTATTCTGATTTGCATTGCCAGTAGAATCAGATTTTTATTTATTTAAGAGGGTGCCAGGGCTACAGACCCACTGATTCTGTCTGTATTCCATCTCATAGTTTCATAGTAAATAATGAAATGTAATATTTTTTTGATTTCACTTTCTTGACAATATTTTTTAAGAATTTCCCCCAGTGTTCATATAATGAATGAACATGTTGACGTAAGTAATTTATATATTCCTCCAAACTCAGTGTGGTAGTAATATTCAATGTTTTTCATCAGTGTGAGTAGGTCTGTTCCTAATTTTAGTGTAGAATGTTTTGACAATGTGAATAAGAACTGAATCTTTGTATCCAATACTACATAAATCATTAATGTATGTTTCAATATTAGTTTTCTGGTCAAATTCGAATTTACAAAGTTTAGAGTTTTTATGTAAAACATTTACCTGCAAACATATTAGCAATAGGTGTAAATGATTCAGGGCATATAATTCCTTGTACTTTGACAGATGTAACTAACATTCTATAATTTAATTGAGTACTTTCATGCAGAATATGTAAGTCTAAACACTTTATGCCTTTTAGATTTTCTTCATTTTCTATAGTCAATTTTAATGAAAACTTATGTATAAGATTATGGTGTATTTCTTTAATTGGAGATCTGGGGTGCAAATAAGGACATCATTTATGTAGTGCATTAAAAATGGGTTTTGATTTGAGAATTTAGGAATAATATCTTCAAATTTATTTAATGTGATACTAGATAGTATGCAGCTCCATTCTCTTCCATTTTGTAATATTTTTATATACTAATTTTGTATTATGTATTGATATTTGTATATTATATTTATAGTGTGATTATTTAATAAATGAAAACATATCTATTCTTGCCCCATACTGAAATGAAATTGGTGATGAATTAATAACATGGATAGAATTCATTAATTTGGATTCTTCCTAAATTAATGCTGGTAATAATATTTACATTATAATAAATGAGCATATTGGTATTACTGAATCAAATAATGTGGTGGATGATAGTTAGTTGAGGTGAGATAAAATATTGAAATCCAAATCTTACTTTGACTTTGTAATTTTACATTTCTGAAGATGTATTAGTAAAAATGCATGGATCTACATAATGTAGCATATAATAAATATTTACCTTATAATATTACTTTTTTCTTGATGTGGGGGACGGGTTGCATTTGTTTCTCGCAAAGGGTGAACATATATTTTTTGTGTGTAATCAATTAATTTTTCTTTTTCCACATCACTGTCATATCCTGAAAAAAAAACTGACACTATAAATTTTACTCATAATTTAGAAGTAAAATACAAATACTTACACTAGAGTGAATTAGTAGGTGAGAGAACAAATGGAAACCTATTCACATGCATTTCAGTTATTCAACATTTACTGAAATGATCAGAATGTGTGTGTGTGTGTATACATTAAATAGAATAATCATATATAAAAGTAGGAAAAAGCATGAAGTAAGTATTTATTAAAAACTGAGAATGCTTTTTACAACAAAAGATAAAATATTTACATAGATAAGGTTAATTACCTACTTGTAATTAATTAGAAATTTGTAATATTTAAATTATATTCTACACATATGTATAAGTGACTCAAATGAATATATATATAACATTAAAAATCAGACAACACTTAGATAGTCAATAATTTCAAACTGCTGTCAAGGTAACCACCTTTTGACAATAGATTGCAACCGTCTGGTTTACATGGCACACAACAACATAATTGTGTGTGCACATATATATAAAGTAAAGAAAAAGTAGAAATAAACACAGACCAATTTTTGTAGATATTTTCTGCATTTCACTTGGAATAAAAATAAGGAATAAAGGGTTAAATATTTCTGAATTAAAACAGAATTTTATTTTGAAATAAATATTTTTATAAAAAAGGTCTAAATAAATAATATTCTGATTTTGAAATTTAAGAACAAGCAGGACTTAGTGTTTTACAGAAGGTTTGTGATGATGGTGTTATAGTTGTATTTTTATATTGGACTATTTCCATCATCTAATATATGTATTGAATGTCTTTAGAAAAATTTAACTTTATTTAAATATTCCAAATACAATATATGCACAATGTTTTGAGAGGGTATTAGTGTCCCCTCTTCTTCAGGTGTTGCTGGCCTGACCAGTGGCAGTACTTGCAATGGGTTTGAACCTGGATACTTAGATTTTTGAGTTTTGAATTTCAAGGTAATGCCCTAACCAATTGAACCATTCTGCCAAAGGCAATAGTCTGTAGTAATTTTATATACTCACCTATGATGTTCCTCCTGATTTCTCCATTTTTTCTCAGAGCAAAGTTTATTAGTGGTTTCCAGACATAATGTGTAGTCACACTAGGTTGACTTGAGAAATTTTTTGCCATTGTCATGTGAGCAGCTTTTTTAAATTTTCTTTGTACCTTTTCTTTATCCAATATTTTTGTATTTTTCAAAATGAACATATCTTCATTGGTACATACATGTCTGCTACTTTAGACAGAAGTTTCCCTCTTCTAATCATCAGTTTGTGTTCTTGCAATCACTTTTTAATGGGATGACTGGTCTCACCAATATATGTTCTTCCACATTCACATGGTATTTTATAGATGCAGTTTTTCCTTTTCATCATTTTAAGTTTGGGCTTTGTAGATGTTAGAATTCCTCATAGAGTGGTATGGCTCTGGAAAGCTGTTTTGATGTTATACTGATTGCAGATTTTCCTTAGTTTGTCTGCTATTTTTGGAATGTATGGGTACACTACAGTACCAATAATTGTCTTTTCTTTTGATGGTTGTTTTGTTGTCTATTTAACACTTTCTTCATAACAGCTGATGGATAAACATTTTTCTTCATAACAGCTGATGGATAAACATTTTTCATAAGGGTTTGTTCTATATAGATACCCCCTCCCAAATCTCTGGTTTCTGAACAAAATTCTTTTACTCTGTTCCATAGTGATAGTATAACTCCATGTTTTGTGTTTCTAGGGTGATTGAATGTATAGGATAGGTATTTTACTGTATGTGTAGGTTTTTGGTAAACTGTAGTTTTGATTTTGCCATGAGGGAGTCTTATCACAAGAACATCTAAAATGGCAATTTTTGTTCTTGTTCTGATTCTATTGGGAATTTAATTGATGTGTTGCCAGAAGGTTTGTAGCATGAATTTAATTGATGTGTTGCCAGAAGGTTTGTAGCAGTGCTTCACCATGTGACCATACAACAAATGTATCATCCAGGTAATGAAGCCAAACTTTAAGTGGATATGAGTAGTTTTGATGGCTAATGTTTCAAGTTTTTCTGATGTAGATATTGCTAATCAGGAAAGACAATAGTGAGCCCATATCTATTCCCTGATTTTGTTGGAAGAATTCTGTATTATATTGAAAATAAGTTGTTTTTATACAGAATGTTAATAGTTCCATTATACTATCAATAGGAAGAGCTGTATTGGTTTGTAATTTATTATCACCATTTAATCTTTTCCTTACAATAGACAGTGCTTCATCACATGGTCCATTTGTGAATAAACTTTCCACATCAAAGCTTCAGTTCTTTCAATTTTCATGTTCTTGATTAATTCTAAAAAGTGTCTAGAATCCTTGACAAAGGATTGAGTCTTGTATGCCAAAGGATTTAGAACTTTGAGAAGAAATCTTGCTAAATTTTGGCAAATGTGAACCTCTGGAGCTAACAATAAGTCTTAATGAAACATGATACTTATGGATTTTAGGTAGACCATAAAGATGAGGAGTTTTGCTGAAATATGACATTATTTTACTTTTTTCTGAATCAGTGAAGTACTTGCAATGCTTTCTGAGTAATTCTTGTAACTTTGTTTCTGCACTTGGTATTGGATTTTTTGCCACTTTTGTAAATTGGCCTGCTGTGAGGAATTTTTGTATTTTGTTATCATAGTCAGTTGTATCCATTTTTGTCAGAGAGAGAATAATTATAGATTAATCTACTTTGAGAGATTTAATTGCTTTTCTCTCACCATAGGATATATTTGACTTCAATTTTTGTTGCTTGTCAAGTGTTTTTTTTATTCTCCAGTGCAAATCTGCTGCTTTGAGTGACTTCCTCAGTGGCTGCCATTATAATCCTCTTTCAAGAACAAAAATTTCAGTATCTGCTAGATGTTTAGAACTAAGATTTTTAACAGACAAAGTTGATACATTTCTTGGTACATTATGATTTTTGATATGCCTATGTAGATTAACAAGTTTCTTTTTTTGGTATTCTGTTATTTTTCCACGTAATGTAGAATATGACTTTTTTACTGCTTGAGAAACTCTCATGTCATCTTCATCAGTAAGTTTATTTTTTATAAAACATTCTACATTATTAAGTTACAAGCATTACTTAGAAAGCATTTGATTCAGAATAAAGTAAAATAACACCATATTTCAGCAAAATTCCTCATCTTTATAGTCTACCTAAAATCCACTAGGATCATGTTCTGTTAAGCCCTATTGTTAGTTTCAGAGATTCAACTTGCCAAAATTTGGCAAGATTTCTTCTCAAAGAAGTCCTTTGGCATACAAGACTCAGTCCTTTGTCAGGGATTCTAGACACTTTATAGAATTAATCAAGAACATAAAAATTGAAAGAACTGACTTACTGGTAAGCTTTGATGTGGAAAGCTTATTCATGAATGTACCATGTGAAGAAGCATTGTCTATTGTAAGGAAACCATTAAATGGTGATAATAATTTACAAACCAGAACAGTTCTTCCTATTGATAGTATAATGGAACTATTAATATTCTGCATAAAAACAACCTATTGTCAATATAATACAGAATTCTTCCAACAAAAATCAGGGAATGTGTATGGGCTCTCCATTATCTCTCCTGATTAGCAATATCTACATGGAAGAACTGAAACCTTAGCTATCAAAACTACTGCATATCCACCTAAAGTTTGGCTTCATTATGTGGATGATACATTTGTTATATGGTTACATGGTGAAGCACTGCTACAAACCTTCTGGCAACACATCAACAATATGTCCCTTTCATTTAAATTCACAATAGAAATTAAAACAAGAACAAAAATTGGCATTCTTAGATATTCTTGTGACAAAACTCCCTCATGGCAAAATCAAAACTACAGTTTACTAAAAACCTACACATACAGGGAAATACTTAGTCTATATATTCAATCACACCAGAAACACAAAACATGGAGTTATACTATCACTATGGAACAGAGCAAAAGTAGTTTGTTCAAAAACCAGCGATTTGGAAAAAGAAAAGATTTATATAGAACAATCTTATGAAAAATGGTTATCCATCAGCTGTTATTAAGAAAGTGTTAAATAGACAACAAAAACAACCATCAAGAGAAATTACAATTATTGATACTGTAGTATGCCCATATATTCCAAAAATAGCAGACAAACTGAGGATAATCTGCAATCAGTATAACATCAGAACAGCTTTCCAGACTCATACCACTCTACAAGGAATTCTAACATCTACAAAGCCAAAACTTGAAATGATGAAAAGAAAAAACTGCATCTATGAAATACCATGTGAATGTGGAAGAACATATATTAGTGAGACCAGTCATCCCATTGAAAAGAACTTGCAAAAATACAAACTGATTAGAAGGGAGAAAACAGATGTGTCTAAGGTAACAGAACATGTATATACCAATGAACATATGTTCAATTGGAAAAATACAAAAATATTGGATAAAGAAAAGGTACAAAGAAAAAAATTTAAAGCTGCTCACATGACAATGGAAAAAAATCCCATAGGGCAACCTAATGTAACTATACATAATGTAAGGAAACCACTAATAAACTTTGCCCTGAGAAAAAAGTGGAGAAATCAGAAGAAACCTCATAGATAAGTATATGAAATTACTACAGATTGTTGCCTTTGGCAAGATGATTCAGTTGGTTAGAGCATTACCTTAAAATTCAAAACTCAAGAATCTAAGGATACAGGTTCAAACACATTGCTAGTACTGTCACTGGTCAGGCCAGCAACACCTGAAGAAGAGGGGAGAAAATACTTCTCAGAATGTTGTGCATATACTAACCTGTTTGAAGTGCTATTACTAACAGTTGATTGTATTTGGAATATTTAAATAAAGTTAAATTTTTCTAAAGACATTCAATATATATATTAGATGATGGAAATAGTCCAATATAAAAATACAAGCATGGCTTATTATTGAAATGTTTTAATTAAAACTTGAAATATTTATTTTTTAATTAATGTTTGTATGCATTTTTATGAACTATTTAAAAAATCTTTGATAATATTTCCAAATGCAGTTTTTTAATTAAAAGTGCTTTTGGAGAGATTAAAATTGTTTCAAATCAAGAGCGATAAGAAAAAAAAACATAGTTTTTAATTTAGTGTTGTTGTCACCTCAGGTGATTTTATAAAAGAACTGATAAAAATTATCAATTCAGTTTGGCTTGTCATTTTTGTAAGAACTGGCCAGAAGAGTATGGTTTTAATATTTTGAAAACCAGTGGCCAAATTAACTTGCTGCAAAGTCTGGATAGTAGTTTTTAAAAAAAGAGTTGGCAACAAATGGCTAGGTGCAAAGTTGTTTATAATATTTTGTTGCAGCTTGAAGTTTGCAGCAGTTGATTTTATCTGGCCAGAGACATGGCTGGCAGTTATACAGAGCTCCTATGAAGATCTAAGGAAGTACAAATCTAGTAGCTACACTGCAGTTTATTGCAGAGTTTTGATTCATGAGGTCATGATCACTTCAAGTGAGTCAACTAGCTGCTTAAATATGTTCATAAAGACAGCTTGCCTATTCTGGACAGAAGGAATCTCATGGCATGCCAACAAATCACTTGAATTATACCTCTTCCTCATGCTGACAATTGTTTGAAGTATACTTTTCTGATGATGGTGACAAACAATTACAAAAACCAAGGTGACCAAGAGAAAGCTTGAAGAATTGGTATATGTATATTGCTGTTTATTGACATGCAGAAGAACCCAGATAAATATATATACAAAAGTGAGTTGTTTTAAAATTTTTAATATTTAAATTAAAGACATTAGGATTAATTAAAGGCAACCTATTGTATTATTATATATAATGTGAATAAAATTTTAAACAATTTTTTTATGGTTCATTTAAAAAATGACATTCTAAAAGTGAGAATATTATTTTTAAATCATTTATTGGAAAACAAAAAGACATTTTGAAATTAATATTTTTAAAATGATTCTAAAACATTATAATTAATGAACAATAATCAGTTAAAACCTGATTTCATTTTCAATAAGAAAAGAACTTTTATAAACTTTCAAAAAAAAAAAATTGTAATACAATTAGATAAACTGATTTTTTATTGATACACACTTATATGTGTAAAATTAATGAATTTTAATCAAAAAATTAATTATGAAAATAGAATATTGTAACAAGTTAAAATAGGCATATTTGTGTGTGTGCATATATATATGTCAATGCTTGTCAAATAGGACATATATGTAAAATTTAATCATTTTTTGTCATGATTGAATATTATTTGAAATATATTAATTGTATATTATAAATGGCACATCTGTGCACATATACATGTAAGTCACCATGTAATAACTTAAATTTTGTATTAATCATATATATGTAAATTACAATATGATAATTTGTTATTATTGTATGCTAATCAATTCTAAAATAATAAAATTAAAAGTTGTATAAACATTGTTGTATGTATATGAGTGCACCTACATATATACGTGAATGAAGCTAAACACAATAGATTTAAAAAGCATTGAGACACAATTGAATTATTTTATTATAAGTTATTATAAAATTAGAGTACATATTTACTTTTATTCACATATGAATTTCAATTCTTGAGGTGACAGGATTACAAATATAGCAGAATGTTTACAAAACTTAAATCTCACATCACCCACAGCTGGTTTTATTTTGTGGAAATCAAGAGCAGATTTTTAAAATAAATTCTAAAGTAGATTTTAAGACAAAAAAGGGAGTCAAACTGCACTGTTTTATAAATAACTTAGGTTATCACTTTTTTTTAAAGTTAATAAAACTATATTAAATCTTAAGATTAAAAACTTATAAACGGTAAAAAAATTCTTAATTTTGCATGGGAAATAAATGAGTTAGTATAAAAACTCCCAAAATCAAGCACTAAAAGTTCACTTTCTTAAATCTTGAAACATATTACTGCTGGAGGTTATGCACAATTTAGAAATAAAAAGTCGGTTAAAAGGCTGCCCATTTGCCATTTTCCTTTGGAAGGCCAGTCTATAAGAATGGAGCATTTTGAGACCAACAGCTTCCCAAGAAGACATTGGACAAGCCAGTGCAGTGGAGAAAGACAGTGTCAAATGCCATGAAAGATGCTTCAGTTAAAAGATCAGTAAAAAAATTTCCCACACAGCTCTTTAAAATAAATTTAAAATTAAACTGTTTTAGTGAATTTCTAAAGCTAGCTGTATAATGTTGAACATTCATAAACTTGTAAACTTAAATAACTTCTAAATAAATAAACTTTATAAAATAAACTCTTATGTAAATCTAAAATAAAATGAATAATTGTAAGAATTTTGCATCTCTATTAAATGAAATTCTAATTTAAAAATTCTTGTAAACATAATAACTGTACTCAGTTATTATACATATACTATCCTAATGTGTGGTCATGCCTATAATATTATTTTACATTTTATTGTTTATTGCATTATTTTATATGCCAAGATTCAAAGCAAGATTATTAATATTAGTAATATTAGAGAGACAATTAGAAGGTCTCATGTAATTGATTTATGCTGATCTTTAGTGCAAGCATAAATCTCCATTTTGATATATATATATTGTAACGATATATAAATATGCCATTACATTAATTTAAAATAAAATCTTAAAGTTCGCAAATAAAAATAAAATGTATTAAAAAAAAACTAAATGCTAAAATTAAAATGTTTGTTAAATGTATATATATTCACACAGATGCAAAACTTTAAAAATATTTTTTTTTAATAAATAAAAAAAGTATTTGAATGTACTTTTTTATAAAAAAAGTACAAGATTTAAATATAAAAATATTTTAATAAAGAAATAATGTAAGTAAGAATAAAAACAGGTATTAATTAATTCCTGTAATCTGTAAATGGAAATGATTGTTTATTAATTAATTGAAAAGCAAGCTAGCTTTGGGGCTCTTGTGTAATTAAAAAGTCAGATGAAAATTAGATAAAAGGATAAAGAGAAATTAGCTTGACCAATGGAAGCACCAAGCCTCAGCTCGGACCCTAATGAAAATGATGGATGAGTGACATTTTGTTCATGGAATCCATAGGAGGATTATAAAAGGAAAACCATTCAAATTAAGGCAGTTTTTTTCCTGACAGTTTTCCAACTTGATTTGGTGAGAAGAACGGTAAGACGCACTTGTCGTTCTCTCTCACTTATTTAAAAAATGAAAAGACTGTGATACCATGAACCAGCTAATGCTACCTCCGGAACATCTGACCAGGTTTTCAAATAAAGACTCCGTGGGAATTTACATCAAGAGCAGTGATTCTTCTACTGTAAGCTATTGACATGAACTCTAAAATTTAAAACTAATTAAGAACTTTCGTTCAAGCTTATGAACTTCTATCTGACTTTTAAGTTTAAAATCAATTGATAATGTTTAATTTTATATGTTTTGCATTTGATAAAAATCATTTCCATTTTTTTTCTTATTGTATAAATTATTTAAATGCATGAAATTTAAGTTGGGTATAGATGTTGCATGGATTCGTTAGCGGTTAATTATGTTGCTGTTTCATATTTGATTGGAATATATAGGTCATTGGTGTCATTGCGGCATCTTATGATGAATGCTATTTTTGTCTTGTATTCTCTCTGCAATTGACGTTATCGATGGCTTTGTATTTTGATCAGTTATGTTTATTTTGGAATGTTTTTAACTGTGGAATCTATGCAGCTGATCTATACTCAACATTATAAAACAAATTTTATAAAATTCATCTGTGCGAACGTATCTAAATGTTAAATTTAAGTCGGATGTGAATGGCTATATAGTTTTGTAAAGTTATATTAAGGGAAGGTAATCTTAGGTTATTCATTTCGTAATTGAATTAGCTCAATGGATTGGATATATTTGTGTAATTAGTAGATGTAATATGAGTTTCACTATGTGCACAATCGCTGTATACACCGCACCAACCCTTTGCCTATGGATGGGATTGTAAGTCAGCAAAAAGGACCACGGTACCTTTTTATGGAGTTTTTATTTTATTGTGCTTCTTGCCATACAGATGTGACATTCCTGTATTGGACAAGATTCAATGTCTTCTTTAACTATTCTGTTCAGATGTCCATTCCTGACAGTATAGTATATACGTGCTGTTGTATTTTAATGCTACATTGAATACATAAATGTATCAGATGGATTGATGCCGGTTTGACTGCAAACTTTTGGCCTAAGGTTAAATAAGGGAAAGAATATTTTCTTTTCAAATGCAGATCTATGTAATCTATTCATACTCGACCCACTAAATAAATATTAAACTCATTATTGCAATCTATCTAAAATTAAAAGTTAATATAAAAATCTAAAATGTTAAATGTTACTCCTCAAATGCTAAAAATGATTCAGATTTTATATGGGCATAAATAAATGTTTGTTTGTTAATTATTGGCAGCGGCTTTTATTTTTATATATATTCAAGATTTAGATTAAATTAAAGTTATATATTATTATCTCTGCATCTCCACTGAGCTAGTGACAATGGGCTAATGATCTAAATATTTAAATAAAGTGGAATCTTAACAGTGTGTATCTGCCTACTTTATAAATTTTTCTAGGCTCAAATGCCTAGATGGTGCCCTGTCAGCAGATTACGATACATTGCTGTCTCCACGTTCTTTTGGATCGTTATAATATATATATATAGTTAAGATTCTATGTTTTAGCTTACCATAATTAAGGTTTGCATATTAGTAAATTATGAGTAGTTAATAATAGCAAGAATGATATTTTAAATCATATTATAAATAATTAGTTGTCCCAAATAAGCCTTTTCCTTTTTAGTTTATGATATAAAATATTCAGATTTAACCTGTAAGCTTGATCACTTTAATTAACTCCTTTTTAGCATGTTTTATGTATGCTAATTTACAAACTGGCATATAGTAGTTTCGCTGATCAAAACTATAGATTATTAATTTTAATATTAATTTGATATTTTGGAAAGAGTTACAAATGTGACTTATAAAGAACACATGTGCAATATGCCTTGCTATATATATTTTCTTATCAAAATCAGCTTCTGATTTAAGGTCCTCTCTTTTTTAAAATTGGAACACAAAGGTTCAGAATCATATTTTAAGCTGCTCCAATCACCTAAACTAAATGTTCTTTATATTTTGGGATAGCAAGTTGTACAGTCCATGGTAACTAAACACTTTGTACTGAATCCTTTGAGTAATTACACATTCAAGCCACAATCCTTGTTTAGGTTGTGTAGCACCATAGTCTCTGAAGCTATGCTGCAAATTGCCAGTTTGCTCTTTATAATATTATTCAGTTCAGCATTGATATGAACTCCAGATCTAGTTTATATAAACAATCTGCATGGGAAGCACATCTCTTGCTCAATATGTAATTTTAATAAATGTTATATTTTATCATTGTCATTCTTGTAAGATTTAACTCTCAGCAAACTTCATAGGAATGGCATAGCATAATTCAGGCATGATTATAGACCACAGGTATTTATTTGTAATAACTAAAAGTAAATGTATTAAATATATATGTAAACCACAATGTAACTTGAATTTTGTATATTAATTGTTAAACACATAAATAAAATTTAATCATTTTTTAAAATTTAATTAAATACCAACTGAAATGTATTTATTGTATATTCTAAAATGTGCATCTGTCCATGTATCTGTATATATGTTGTATGTAAACTCATTAAGAGATATTGCAAATCACAAAGTAATAAATTGAATTTTGATTTATGTTAATCCTCACATATATGTAAATTTTAATCATTTTTATTAGTGTTATTTTATGACAATTCAAATATCTTCAGAAATTATTGGTCACATGCCTGTGTGCTGAATGCATTTTAAGTAAACCTATTGGAACTTACATGTAGGCCACAATATAATAACTTGAATTTTATATATTGATCACAATGTGATAGTTTTTTATTGTATGTTAATCAAAATCAGAAAGCTTATATATGTACAATCTTACTCTAGAGACTTTAATTTCATTTTTTGTTATTGTTATTAACTCCTTCCATGAAAACTTTGATAATAATCCCACATGGTTCCAGTCAGATTCCAGTTGCTTGAAAACCAGGAATTTTAATGTTATGATGATGAATTTACAATCATTTTAAAGCTTAAAAAAAGTCCTGTAAGATGCTGCCCTCTCTCAAATTATTTTACAAGTAAAAAAAATCAATAATATTGACATTGAAGCTTCAACAATGGAAGAAGGCAGTCTTTTCTAGGTACTGATTGGCTACTGCTCATATTGGGCAAAGGAGACTGTTTGTCAATAATTTTCACCAGTATAACTTCTTTGTTTTGATTTTGAAAATAAAAATGAATATTTTAGAGTATTTTAAAAGAATTTCTGAACATATTATAATTTCTTTTGATTAAATATACAGAAAATAAAATTATTTTAAAAAATAGTTAAGATTTTAGTAAAAATTATTTACTTTTACACAATATAAAATTGAGAAAGAAAATCAGTGATGTATGCAACTATTTCTAATAGGTAATGAACATTCTTTTTAGGTCTTCTGCTATCAAATATTTTTATAATTATAAATAGGAAATTCATTTCTTAAAAAATTTTCATTCACTTTCATAATCTGACAAATTACTAATATACTTTTTATGAACAAAACTAAAATAAATATAATATTAAAAGATGAATATATTTTTACTGTTGACTCTGTAATTGACAAATCAAAAGTTGAGAGTTTTAACTCACTCAGCCAAACAGAAAATTTGACTTCAGTTGTTAAAATTATTCCAGTGACTTAATTCTAAAAAGAGTTTAAAATACTGTATGATTGCATCATCTTTTGATCACAATAGTAGTTATAGAGCTTAAACCACTAAACATCACATGATCACTATCTCTATACTAGCATATAATTGTTGTAAACAAAGGCAAAATTCTCTATACAGTAGTAACACTCTGTGCCAAACAGAGTAATCAATTGAAACAATTTAACCCTCTTCAGAGTGCTGTTTACATTTTTAAAATTATAATTTAGCTGACTTCAAACCTTTACTTTTATCAAACCAATTTTTCTAGTTATTCTTTCTGAGGGTGAATTTTTACAGTGATGCATATTGTCTTTTTCCTCAAATTTATTAATTCATTAAAAAATAAAACAAATCATCATCACATTTTTATATAATCATAAATAAACTTAGCATCCAAGTTCAAACCCTACAATCCAGTTCTAAAACTTTAGATAGAAAGAGATGTCAACAATTATATGCTTTACTTGTTTGTGTGTTGATAGAAAGGTAATACACACATTTAAACTATTTAATATTTAAATTTTCTTTAAAAAAGCAAAGTTATAATGCATACATATAGGCAATGTATGTGTAAATTATTTAATTGTTTTATATTTCAAATATTCAACATTTTAACTTTCTTTAAAACTAATATCTTGATCAATTCTAACATTTTATTCTATACTTCTATTTTCTTTTCTTTAATTATAAGTGGGATTTAAAAGTACAGATTTAATTAAATAATTTATAATTACTATACAATTATATTATTTATTAGTTTATGAATGATTTGAAAATAAGGATGTTGACATTACATACAAAATTTTACATTTCCTAAATATTAAAGAAAATATTAAATCTGTTAAATTATTTTTTTACAATTGTTTGTTAAAGAGAAATCTGTTTAATCAATATCGATCTTTTTAATTTTTTTTGTAAATGATTGTCACTTTAAACTTATAATGAGTCAGACTCTAAATTTTGAAATTGTCTTATCTCAAGATCTATAAAAGAACTCAAAGATTTGAAGTGTTACCTGGATGTTAAAAGAAAAAAAAACAAAGAAAGAAATAAAATTGAGTCTATTTTTTTAAAACAAAGTGTCTGAAAAGATTAAATTTTCAGTTGAAAAATACTTTTTGAAAATAAATTAGAGATCTAATTAAACAAATTTTCCAAAAATACAATGATGCTATCTTATTGGTTAAGGTAGCTAAAAATTATATAAAACTGTTTTGAATTATTATTAGGATTATTGTGATTGATTCAGATTATTAAACTATCAAATTTAATGTTGAAAATATAAGAAATGCGTAGAAAAATTATATTATATTCCATTTCCACCATCTGGGAAGCTGCACATCACATAGAAAGAAAAGATGTGTTAAATAATATTCTACACCTTTCAACTGACCAGATAAATAAGATGTTTTTAATAGAAGGAAAAACATTCACCTGCATTCAAAGAAGATGAATTAATCTACTGATAAATATTAATCATCAATCCAATTAATTGTTACAACAACTGATTTTAAACTCAAGAAAATTTACAAATGGGAAAACAACTCTTATTTCATCCACATCTTGACAAGAAGAGAAAAAATTTACTATAATGATTTCCAAATTATCCACTAAACAAAAACCTCAATAGAGTCACCATCATCAAATAGTTATCCACCTCAAGAAAAGATTTTCCCAGTAAAAAGGAAATGGTAGCTGAGAAATATAAACATTATACAAGACAATTTGAACCCTTGAAAATTCGCCACAAACAAAAAAAAATCTAATATGACTTTTTATATCTATTTTCTTTATGATCTCAATCTTAATAAACATTTTACGATAAAGTGTATATTTTATTTAAAGAACTTTTAAAGACTATTCAGATCGATTAAAACAAGAATGTCTTACTAATAATAACTTTGACTTCATAAATGATCTTAATGTATGAAAATATTTTTTATTAATTTTACAATATTAATTAAAACAATTTTTTTATTGTTATGATTTTAGTTTTAACTGATATATTATTATTATTTTTTTTTTTAATAATATTTTGTTATTATGGATAAAACACCACATACATAATAATATTTTTATATGTATAATTGGAAGTGAATGTGAAATAATGAGTAGTATTAGAATATTAGATTATTTTGTTTCAAGTTCAGTATAGATTTCAGCGCTTGGAAGGGAGGGGGAGAAAATAATTTAAGACTCTTTTCTAAAACTTCTCTTTCAATTTTACTAACATTTTTTTTTTATTCTATTTACATGTTATTTTTTAAGTATGTGTGTTAATGAGCAGATAATATTTTTTGTCTTGAAATACTTTTCATGTCAATGTACGTCCAACTTAATACAAAATACATTTGAAGGGAAAGGGGGAAGAACTTAAAATTAATCTGAGGATTGTTATCTAATCAATTATTATTATTATTATTCATGTCAATTTTCATATTTATCTAGAAATTTTTATGTATATGTTAGAAATGTAGTAATAAATATTAGTTTGTTTTATTAAACGAGGCGTATATATTTCATTAAGTGTAGTCTTTGTTAAGTGTGATTATTCATCATCATCAATGGTTGAATATTAGTTATTTAAGATATAAGTAAGTATCTAAAATTAACAATAATTACATTTCTTTATAAAATTTAGTTTTATGTTTAGGTTAGTCCTAGAGCTGTAGTTGAAACCCTTTCATTATCTTATTATTATCATCATCATCATCTCATCAACCTTTAATTAATAGCTGTTTAACTGTTTAAACCATAAATAAAATTGATTTTATAATATTTAGTGATTTCTTAGTATTATTAAACCACATCCCATCATCTATTTCATCAAGGAGAGTGAATTCCATCCTAAATTAGTTATATCTAATCTGACTAGTGAACATAAAAATATTGAAACACATTTGTTATGTTAAGATCTGAGAAATGATTTATGTTCAATGAACTCCACTTTGTTTATAGATGTTTTACTTTACCTAAATATTAGTGCATATATGATATGCCAAAACAAAATCTTCCATTTTTATTAGAAATAAATACCAAGGGATTCAAACCCGTAATGTAAAAGTTATCAGATATAACTTCTAGATTCAGATAATCTAGCGCCCTGCTAGACCATATTCACTTATATTTTTTAAACACACTTAACATCAAACCAAAAAAAAAACCCCCTTAACCTATATATTTTATTAATTTAGACCCTTCACGATTTCAAATCATATCCCCCCCCCCCTAAATATTACTAACGGCCCTCCCCATACGAAGTTTTCCCGAAAACAAATCGAGTCATTCATCCCTTATGCAAAGTTTTCCCGAACTTTGGGTCATTCAAAGGAGTAAGTGAAGCAACCGACAGCAAAACACATACATATCAGGTAATGAAATCAAACCCTCCCAGCTTTAACTTAACTTTAACTAGACCTCTATGTTTATAGACAACGAATGTATTTTTTTTTCGTTGCCAAGCACCAAACTTGTTATTCAACAAGAATCGTAGGGTCCATTAAATATTTATTTGATTCAGCCTTTTAATTAGTTGCCCATCTTAATGCTCAGGGTGTGGTAGCACCATGCGCTGGAGAAGAAAAAAAAGGGAATGCAATTTCAAATCAATTCGTTCTATATCTTTCTATTTCTGTTATCCCATTAAAGTTTAAACTAAAACTTTTACAATTTCTCATATACTTTGCTATCTAATCTGTCTCGCTATAAATTATCGTTAAATTCACACCAGCCTGCACGTGTATAAGATTTTGGAACTCATAAATTCTATAATGTGTATCGCACTAAATCAATAATTTAGCTACAGATCTACTATTACTTATTTAAAAAAAACAATCAATAAATGGCACACATATACATATAATAAATATTTTAATGAAATATTATTAAGGAGAAGACAATAAAAAAATATTTAATAATACAGGTATAATATGAAATATTCTTGCAATTAGGTTGGATTAATTTTAAAATTTGAAAATGGCATAATAAGTGTATATTTACCGGTATAGTATAATTTGAATAACTGGCGTATGTGTTTCTGAGTGCACTCTCAAAAAGATTCTGGGAATCCTACCTAGGCAAATATGGCGTCCATCGCTTCCACTTAACATTTCATTCCTTTAGTCCCTTTAAAGTGGCGTATTCAATCTTCTGTTCTTTATTCTTTCGGCTTAATTCCAGAATGGCATACGATCTACACTGGATCCAAATAGCTTTAGTTATGTAGGGTGTTTGGAGATGTTGATTGTAGAATATATTAACATGGCATATTAAAATGGCTGGAGTCCGAACACTGACCAAGCACGATGGTGATTCTACCCCATGCGATCCATGAGGTCACTCATATATGTAGTTTAGTTTGCACAATTTGCTTCTCCAACTTTCTTCTTTTCAGCTAATAAATTTTCTTCAAAAAAATTTAGAATATCTTACATGTAAGATTAGCAGAGCTCAACTGTCCGTTTTTTCAATTTAATTAATCAATCCCAGTTGCCTTCCTCCTGATCGCTGGTATTACTTTGTTTCAAAAATAGATTTTCTTATAAAAATGTCAAACAAAAGGAAAACCACTTAGCGATCTTGACTTTTCCTTATCTCTCCTTTTTCTTTTAAATTCCTGAGCTTTTAATTACAAATCCTTTTGCCAACTTTAACCAAACAAAAGAAATCGAAAAATAGTTCAATAACTAATGGCATTCCATGTTCATTTTTCTCAATCAAAATTATTTCTGAAAAATCCATTTAATTAAAACAAACACACACAAAATATATATATATATCCATTCAAGCAGTTGGATTTTGCTTTCTTTATTTTTCTTTCTTTTTATTAAACAATGCAATCCATTTTGCCAATTCATTTAGTAAATTTATACTCACACAAAAAAAATTTCTTTTACCTGCTTTAAAGTCTTCTAAATTTCTACTTTCCTGTTCTCAACAATATCTACCTACATATACGTATGCCACTCATAATATATACCCACACCCCTCGTTTCAGCAAATACACGTATGCTTGGTATGTGCGACTTTTATAAATAATTATCTAATACTAATAAATAAATAAAAATTATATACAACTACATTCTTGTTCCTTTTGTAACAGGGTTTGAACCCAGTTCCTGTTACACAATGAATACACAGGGTGGCACTACTTTATGGAGAGTTTTGCCTTTAGTTATAGAGCTTATGTTCTCTGAGCTAGATTTGAACATAATGGTCTGATATATTAAAGGAGATGTATTTTAGTGCATTCCAGTATGACATTGTCCTGGTTTGGCATGAGTATTATATTCTTCACACAGCCATGAACTACATTTTATTTAGTTTAGGCTATTAGAAATTAAGTTTATAGTTGGCCAGCACATTAATGGTGATAAGTAGCCAGAGCAATGATGATAATCAGCATGTTTTAATATCTTAGCATGTTTATTTTTATGGTTATATATTCAGATGGATCAGCACTTAAGTTTGTACATCTAAACTAATGCTTCAATAATCTACTCCAAGCTGGCAAAGGCTAAATAATTAGCCTGGTCTATATTAAATCCATTTTAAATCCAGTCACCAGTTTGACTGATGATTTATTTTGGTTGTTGATCATTCATGATAATGAATGGTTATTTCCTTTGAATATTACATGTATTTACTTTCACTTATTGATAATTCTGGCTGATGTATGGCTAATTATACTTTTATTTGCTCTAAGGAATTAACTGGTTTGATCTCATTACATGATTTGTCAGAGATTTCTTGGTCTCATGCTCTCTTTGACATATACAATTATTTATATATTTTTTGATATTAAACATTAATTTAATATCTTAATTATTAAATCTTATATCTTAAATATCTTATATTTTAAATATTATTTGGGGGGATGGTGATTTATCTTCACCCCACCTTAGCCCCATTCGGTTATAGTATATATACATTAAGAGTTTAAAATAGTTTTAAAAATGTTAATAAATTGAAAGAAAAAGTTAAAGTGCCCTCTTATGACCATTATTTAAACCAAATGAAATTTCTAAGAATAATTGTTAACTGTAATATGTGAAATTATTAAATATTTTTCATATTTTTCTCATTCTTTGTTCTATATTGATATACTAAAAAGATAATATTTTAAATGGATTAGTATGATATAATTTAGGTATAATATCAATTTTTAAGCAATTTTATTGAATTGAAATATATTAAACCTAGATTTTAAAATTTCATTCTAACTAGAAAAAGATCAAAAGTTAATAAACAAACAAACAGATTTTCAAAAAATCAATAAAAGCATTTGAAAATGCTTTAATCCCATTATCTGCACTAAAAAGTAAAAATATATATATTTTTTCAGTTTTCATAAATAAAAACATGAGGAGCTCAGATTTAGAAATATTCTTCATTATATTTTGTATAAATAGAAATTAAACATATTTTATATTAAATTATAATTCTTTCTGGATAAGAAACCCATAAAAATTGATTGAGAGTATTATTAAGATTATTTCTAAACATGAGCATCTCTTGGTTTTATGTAAAAAAGCAAAATAAAATTTGTTACTTTTTAGTGCATTTATATGAATAAAAATTTATCATAAACAATATTATAATCATCTCATTTGAATGTATTAAAGAAAAAGTAGTTTTTAAGAATGAGTTTAATGACTTCGAACAATCTGTTTGCAGTGAAAATTATTCAAAATAATTCAACAATATCCTACACATTAATAATCTCAGTTATCAATATTTAAGGAAGTTTGAGCTAGATAATAACCAATGTATCCATTTACCTTCTTCCTCTGAATCTGTATCAGAATCATCACTGTTCCATGTATTCTGAGGCTGAAGTTTTTCCTGAGGGTTAACTCTTTTCCATACCATAATTGATGTATCTGCACCTCCAAGTGATATCAAATAGTGATCATTATGAGTCCATCGAACATTGGTAACATGTGCACTATGTCCTACATATCTTTTAAATTTGGCAAACTTCCCCTAAAGACAAATTATGTATATTTATATGCATACAAGAATATTAGCATGCATTTGAATAAATAAAATACCAACAAAGACATTGAGAATAGAAATATATTTTTATAAATATTATTAAATTATATTTTTAAGTGGAAAATTCTGATGAGAAAGTAAAAAAATAACAAAATAGAATATAGCTACAGTGACCTTATATTTACATGTTGGGCTATTTCTACTATCTAAGTTGAATTGTTAAATGTTTATCCAAAACATTCAAGTTTTATTTATATTTTTTTCTAAATATAATCACCTGTTAGTAATAACAGAAAAGTTAGTATAGAATATGATGTTTGGAGGCATGTTATTTTCTCTTTTCTTCTGGCATATGGGAATTAAACCTATGACCTGTAGTTTCATGAGTACTACATTTGAGATAATGTTTCTCATTCACTGTGGCATTCTGTCAAAGGCAATAGTCATTAAACATTTTATATACATGTATATATAAGAATCCATCTGATGCTTCCATTCTTTGAAGAATAAAATAAATTTGGGTAGATAGGAAAGTAGTGCAACATATAACTAGTAATAAAATGTCATTATCACCAACCATCAGTCAGTTAAACTAAGGTAATATGATAATTCATTGCATGTGTAATCATAAAATTTCAACAATTGTTCGACACTGAGCAAGATATGTAAATATATGATGAGGGAAAGTCAATAAGTAGGTTACAAATAAGAACAACTATATAAAAAGTATATTTTCTACATGCATCAATAACTAATAAATCAATAGTAAGTCATGTGGGAAGTCATGATATATTTGTGTTGCATGTAATAATCTGAGCTTCATTGCAGATATCTTTAAATCAATACTTCTCTTTAAGGCTGTTGTCAAAGGTTTTGGATATAAAGTCACCATGTCTTATATCGTTATCAATATTAATCTTCTTAATGTCAAATCATTCTATCAATGCAGTGAAATACCCAAAGCTAGATTGATTTTTTTGAAAGATCATGGCATTTAACTATCAAAAGATGTCAGGATGAGTTTCAGACATGAATTTTTAGTAAAGTGCAAGATTATATCAATGGATAAAATCACAGCACCATATGATGACAATGTAGGTCACAGATGAGCAAATTCATATTCACTATCTGCTTTTAATATTTAAATTAGCAATTGTGTCTGAACAATGCTTTATTAAAAAAACTGCTAATATACTTTTTTTTCTTGGTTAATAGAACTTTCTGCAAAGAATATCTAGAAAAGAAATCTTCCTGTTTACAATGAGAAATTATGCCTAACTGTTCATAAACAAGTAAGATATTGATTGTTTCACGGGTCTTTATAAGATGAGTTGATTTTTATGCTGCTGATTTCAAGGCCTGATGAAGTGAAGGGTAAATTTATCAGCATTAATGAAGATTACGTTTGAGAAATAAATATTTTTTAGATTGAACTATTTTATCGAGTTGTTGTTTGTAGTTATTCAACTTTTTTTAGTTATAGCATTAAAATCTAAAGACAAAAGTTTAGCAAAATTTAAACAATATTTTAATTCCAAGATCAACCATCCATTCAATTTTCAGAAGTAATTATGAAGCAAAAATAAAAATTACATCAATAGCCGCCAAGTATGCTTTATATTTAAACTCTTAACGTTATTTTCATTTGTTAGCAACATTTATTGAATTTCCAAATGAAAATACAATTTTTGGATATATCAAAAATTTTAATTCTTTATATGTTTTCATGTAATTTGTTAATGATTTTTTTAAAAAAAAAATAAAACAATATATTTAACTTTTATTATTAATTATCAAAAATAATGTATATTTTTAAAAATATGAAATTTATTCACAATATACATATAATAAACAAATGTTATATAATGAAACAGTAAGATTCGTATTCGAATCTTAAGTTTCACCTTTTTCTGTCGTCTCTCACTGACCGGTCTATCCCGCCCAAATTTAAACTTTTTGATATCGAATTGTGTGTGTAACAATATTAAAAATGTATAAATATATGTAGAATTCAGCTTAAACACGCACACATTTCGATCTCAAATTAAACGCAATAAATAGGGATAAAATAATATAATTTAGATTTTTTTTAGTTATATAATTTTGTATAATTTTAATCATTTATTTTGGATTATAAAGTTCGTATTTATTGCTTTGTTTAAATTTCATTTAATAATAATTCTCAAAATATCTGATGTAATATTTAATTAAAAGTTAAAATAATCTCATGTTCCCTTTTTGTTTTTGAAATTTAAAAGCATCAGTCAGTGATAGATAATAGATTAATTAAAGAAAAATTCCCCAAAATGTAATTAGGAAATGTAAAATGTAAACAATAGAACGGCAGCTTTCTTTAATTAAAAAAACCAACTAAATGCATTGATTATCCTCAGGGCAGATTAAATAGAACCTAAAAATATCACAAAAATGTGAAAAATCAAGATAAGAAAAGAGGCCATCTTAGACTTGCTGGAGACATTCACTAAAACTTTAGCTTTGCTCTCGATCACTGAGAGTCTCCAAAAATAATAAAAATAATTTGTTCCTGCCAAGGTATGACCGAGTAAAGCACCTAGATTATTCTCCATCGGGAGATGGCCTATTGGATGCTGAACTTTCCATTGCCCATCATAAATTCACCATGAAGATCTGCTGCCTGAAATAAATGAAAAAGCTGCTGCTGCTGTGAAATTCAATGAAATATCTAAATACAAGAAACTTGCCACTCGTGAA
This sequence comes from Epiperipatus broadwayi, assembly GCA_028023455.1. Lineage (NCBI taxonomy): Eukaryota > Metazoa > Onychophora > Udeonychophora > Euonychophora > Peripatidae > Epiperipatus > Epiperipatus broadwayi. Next base: position 1,504,626 of record JAQFVV010012501.1, read on the forward strand.
CTTTTTGCTGCTAAGCTAATGGAATCAGAAAACTTCTTATAAAACAGGTACCTGTTTGTGTTCAAACTCTAGAGTACTCTAATAATATGCTATAGCTCTTCTTCATACTACTTATCTAAATTATAAAATGTAAAACTACCATTTGTATAACTAAAATTGAATAATTAATTTAATGTGTAAATTTCTTTACTAATCTAGCTTACCTCATTCTATCTTGGGCGCGTATTTTTAAAATCTACATTTTATCTATATTATCTAATTATTGCATGCTCACAATTGTCTCTATTTTCAAAGTTTAAATCTATGATCGTTTGAAACAGTGAATGCGTGTCAAAATTTCATTAATATTTGCTTTCATAACTAACTTAACTTTCATATAAATCAACACGCATTCAGTGCATCATTTATTGTAATGCAGGGTCTACTACTTCGCAAATGGCTGGCATATTAGTTGTAATAACTCCCAGTTTATATATATTTTGTATTTATTAAATTTAATGAATAATTCTAGAAAATCCCATTTCTTTGAGAGTCGCCAGAGTTCTTTAGTAAATGTTGATAATGTGGGGCCGAATTAGAAATCTATTTAAATCTTATCATAATCGTTTATACAGTATACATGTGTTACGTTTTAGAGACGCGATGATCTATTCCGCCGTGAAATTTCCGGATTCTTCAGGGTTGAAATTAACCCCAGTCGTCCTACACAAGCGGGCATAATGGGTGCTCCCATAGGACTTGACAATGTCATGCAGCCAGCCAGCAAAACTGCGACATGGACCGCTTGTCCCTGGTTATGCTTATGTGACACCTTACTTCGTCGGGCCGATGGTAGAGACCAGCCTGACAGTTTTATAAACTCATTCGCGGCATTGTAGTTTCAATATACTGCCATTCCATATCGCCTTTCTAAAGCGTACCAAGTGTTCCTTTGCTCAATTCTATTATTCTATATATCACTCCGCCTCTGCATTATCTTTATAATTCACTCTCAAATAAATGTTTGCCCTTAGTCATAAAATAAATAGTTTAATTAAATAAATATATGTCCGCCGTTACTCTTAAATCTTACTTTAGACTCTTGCCTTGCAAAGGTATAAATCCCTCCAGGCATGCATTAGAAATACTCACTCGAGAATTTTAGGTAGCTAGATTACGACTTCAAATAAATGTATTCCTTTTGTAAACATTTCAGTATCGGAAATACCGCTACTGAAATCCTCAATATAAAATAATGTCTAAATAAATAAATGTATTCTTTAAAATATAATCATGTCGCAAATTCCGCTACTGAAGCTTTGAATCCCTAAATATTATTAATAAATGTTTTATTAAAATGTATTAATAAATAATTTTAAACTATATGTCTGCAGTTACGTTTCATTTATTCGATACCCATTCTATATAATATTTCTTCGATTATGTAAATATGAATGTTTAATTAATATTAGTTTGGTTATTGGCTAACTCGAGAATAAAATCATGAGTCTCTTGCATATCCCTGACCACCGTGCCTAAGGAAATCTTTACTAATGTCGCATCAGATGCGTTGTGTCGTGGATCGTATTGTGGAACCGATAAACTATGTTCGAACTCAGTACCATGGGTGGCTTCGCTACTCGATGGTGCTGCTGTTCTGTATAGTGGTCGAATTCTGCACTATGTTTACGAGCCACACATTTTCTGACCGTTACAATATAGAGCTCACAAAATAAGCTCTTAACAAGTTTATTTTGCGAGCTCTATATATAACATTTGTAAATACAAGCTTATTAAATTAGGTCATGTGAAGCAATGGATCAACATACATCATCTGACTGTCACACATGTGACATCTGACTTGATTTTTCTTGTAATATAATAAGCAACTACTGCTTTAATTTTTCAATAGACATTTGTAATTGTTTTCTTCTTCAATTCATAGGATTAACTAAATGTATCCAATTTCTGTCCCAATTTCATATATATGATGAACTTTTAATGAAATATAATTTTCCAAAATTTATTTGTAATTTTTTATACTACATGTAAAACTTTTATAAATACATGACTGAAGAAAGTAGTAAAGATATGAAAATTTGCCTACCAAATAATAAGTTTTTTCTTCTGTTTATTTAATATATGGACAAATACTTTTTTAATATATATTATACCTCAACAGATTATTAAGATTTTGATATGAATAAAAACTTTACAGACATTTGCTACATTAGAGAATGCTGACAGCTATTTATTTATTCATGTGGCTAATTCTGTATAATGGACATGTAGAATACTAACATATATGATTGATGCATCCAGTTGTTTTAGCATAATCTGAAGTTTGATTCTTTGTTAGATAAACATTTTTTTCAATTTCTCTCAGGCTTGAGTTTTACTTTCAAGTAACTGGCCAATAACCACCTTAGTTAGCTATCTAAAAATATAATTGATATTTAGTCACAATGGCAAAAAAGGATGGAAAACTACTAAAACCTTCACTATCTGGTTATTGGATAAATTTTTGATCTGCACTAAGCTCTTTAAATATTATTTTACCTTTTCCTATCTAGTCACAAATAGATGCCTATTTGCTGATAAATATTGGAATGGTTATTTAGATTAACTATATGTAAACTGCCTGAAAATTTTTAAACTTGCTTGGAATTTCTCATCAACCCAAAGTAATATATGTGTGTGTATATATATAACATTTTGAATTTGAATCTTTGCCATAACTAAAGAAATAAATAGGAATTTTACACAACCTCTCCATCGTGAAAGCTCTCATATAAACATAATGATAAATAATTAAATTGCCACAATACATGTAATATCTGATATTATTATATTGAAGTACTGTTATTATAAAGGATTATTTAAAATTAATAGGTCTTATGTATCCTGATTGATTAAACATTAATTCCATTAACTGAAGTTATTCATGATAATCCTCTATAGAACAATATAGAGTACAATAAGATATGAGCTACTCTCTTATTACATAAATTACTGAAACTATATCTAGAAGGTAGCTTAGGTATTAATAGCTACAGTGTACATATATATTAACATATATATATATATACATACTTTAAGGCACTAAATAATAGTAGACTAACATTTCATAATTTAGCACTAATTGGATAAACACAAAACCTAAGTAATCAAAAATTACAGTGAGCCAACAATTAAATCCTCAGAATTAGTAAATAGCTAGAGATTTGACAAGGCAACTCACATTCCAATGTACTTAAAAAAATTTAGTCACACAACAATCCACTTTGAGTTCAAAAACATAATTTTTTTTAAAAAAAAATAGCTCAGATTAATCCATAAGTATTGTGAGAAAATCAAATTCACATCAAATTGCTTATAGATATTTACCAAAAGAATCTATCCTTTCAATCAAAGGCAAATAATAGTCAATAAAGTTTCCAATAAAACATAAATAAATTTGATAAGCACAAATAAATATGGTTGTCTTACATATGAAGAAGTAAATATAAAATTTAACAACATAAAAAATTAGGCTATTGTTCTGTTTGATATACTTTTGTTACACAATCATAAAAAATGGAAAGAAGTTTAATCCATTATGCTGCATTTACATATACACATTGAAAAGAGCAAACATTAATACTTGCAGGGAATGAGCTTTTATTTGTATGATTATTGTTATTATATAAATCATTGCTGTTATATAAAGATATTTTATATATCATATGATGTAAGCTTGTGGTTAAGACCTATAGAGGTCCCTACTATCACCTTTTTACTTGCATATTCTTGAGGTTACAGCCTTAGTAAATATTACTTACATAATCAATGTGCATTTAAATAATTTTATAATTACAACTTTAAATTATCTATGATAGATAAAATAATACAATGTAAAAAATATTTTTAAAAAGAGCACATTTAGCAAATTCCATAAGCTGTATATCAAATATTTACTTCCATTCAAATATTTTATATTGAACTAAATGTATGATTTGAAGACAATGTTTATTTAATTCTTCATTACATCCACATAAATATCTCTTTCTTTCAAAAACACTTAATTTCATTTCCAACTTGAATCATTAATAAATCCATTCCTTTTTTATAATATTTCAACTGCCTTTTATGACTTTTATAAAAAGATTACAATATATATTGAATTAAATATTTTTAATGGTTTGTTATTATAATAAAGTACAAAAATAAAAAGATTATATCTACGTAAACAGTTTCCAGGAAATTAGAAAGCCATCGATTATTAGTAATTGATAATCTCTCTGAGGTTAAACAAGTTGTCTCCATTAGCCTATAATAGCTCCTTTTACTTCAGCAATAGATCCCAACAAAGAGCTATTAAAGATTAATGAAGAAAACCTGTTAACCTCAGGGAGAACTAAACATCACATGATCACCATTCTTTATGCCTACACAAGCTGTTTAACACAGAAGTAAAACTCTCCATACAGTAGTGCCACTCAGTGAAAGCCAGAGTAATCAATGAAATCTAGAAACTAGTCTGGGATATTGGATGAGTAGGCACTTGATAAGGATTTTATGCACAAACGTTCCTGCATCCATGGATTGTTCTGACTTTCATTGAGTGACACTACTGTATGGAGAGTTTAACCTCATGAAGATTTTCGATTATTAGTAATTAAGTTTCCTGACAACATCAAAAACAAAAATTTTCTCTGCTAATGTGGATATAATCTTTTTATTATTGTTCTTTATTATATATATTCTACTAATATTAATAACTATATGAATAAGTACAAGCTATTAAATATGAGACATTAAAATATATAATCATACTTCTCAAGAAATAATTTTTCATATGCACATAAATGAGATTTAACTGGAAATCATTTATTTGCTTCATGAATAAGAGTATGTCTTTTCAGCACATTCCATTCATTCTGATGGTACTATTGCTTTCAGTATTTCTTCACAATTTTTCTAGTTCACATTTATTTAACAGTGGAAATTGGAACTAAAATTCATATTGATTTCTTGTTTTTTAAAAAAATCTGAAGATGCTAGTATCCTACAGATACTAGAAATTCAAAGAAACAAAGCTGCTGACTGGTAGTATTAAAATACAAATAAACTGACAATACTACTGATTGGAAAATTCTTTGTTCTCAAGCTTCAAAAGTGAGCTCTTTTATTCTATTACTTCAGAAAGAAAAATTGTAATTTTCAGTAATTTATTTACATACTTACACTTTAAACCAAAAATATACCTGATTATAATTAGATTTCATTTGAAAATATTTGTTTGTAAGAAGACAAGTCAAATAAAACTATAATTACGGTAAAGTGGAAGTTGTCATTGATTAGCTGAAAAGAAAAATACCACTGCAGAAAATTTTTGAGATATTTTAATAATAATAAATGTAAATTTTAAAGAGAGAATTTTATTGCTTTATGATGCCTGAACAAAAAATTGTCTTGCTTTTAGAAATGGATCCAAATAAAAAATAATTTGTTCCAATATACACCTGCATCTCATTTTATGCAGATTCATTTAATGTGATTTTGAAGTTACGTGATTCATGTTTCTTCTTAATATTTTTGTATGCAGTTTTCTTTTATGTGATAAAAATTAGTAGATCAGAAGTCGAGCTATGATAATGCACTATTACTTTAAATATTATCAATTTCACGCACTCATGTCATATTTAAAATAATAGTGCATTATTGGAGTTTGACTTCCATCTAATAGTTTCAATATTTTCAGCATTTTATAATAGTACTGTAATAGATTTTATGCAATAAAGAAGTTCATAATTAACTTAAAATCAGGATTTCCCCATTTTATATACACACATTAAATTTGACAAGATTATAATGTAAATCTGTTCAAATGTTATAGATGCCCATACTATGCATGTTGTTGTTTTTGCACTTTAAATCACATTCTATTTTTGATTTCTAAAAAAAGTATGTAATCAATTAATCATTTAGTGTCCACAAGTAATAAATTTTAAAAGATTATAATATAAATCTATTCAAATGTTATAGATGCCTATACTATGTATGTTGTTGCTTTTGCATTTTAAATCACATTCTATTTTTGCTTTTAAAAAAAAAGAGTACGTAATCAATGAATCCTTTAGTGTTTGCAAATTTATTTTTAAAAGGTGAGTGACAGCAGTGGGCACAATTAAATTTGACAATTAAAATCTGATTTTTAATTGTAATTAATAATTTAAAAATTACATAACATGATCTGAAATTAATGTAATGTGAAACGATGAAATTTGATTTTTAAACGGAATTGAAAATTAAAGACAAAAATAAGAATTTAATTTTTAATTGTTAGTTTTAATTAAATTTTTCCCAACAGTGGTGAGTCACTATCTTTTTATTATCGTAAGTCTAATATCTTATTTTTATTTTAAATTTTTAGTTTACCCTAATGGAGAGGAAAAACACCCAAGAAAATGAATTTCTTTGGAAACAAAAATTTCAATTTTAGATCGCTTAGCGAAATGAGAAGGATCAACAGTGATTGAAAAATGTTTTAGTTTGGGCAAATCCACTATAAGATCAATTTAAGAAAATGAAGTTGGCACCAGTTGTACTTCCTCGTGACAAATCTGATGTCTCAAATAGTGATAATGATTAAAATACCGTATGTGTATGAAAAAAATGTAAATTACGCATAAAATATATATTGTTTTGAGTAAAATTAAATACTGTAGTTAATAAAAAAAGTTTGTCTTGTATCAATTTTTTTCAAATTTGAAATTTTTTATTAGTCATATTTTATTTCCTTATTTTCTTTATGTGAATTTTAAAGTAATTTTATGTTGTTGCTTTGCTTTTATGTTATTTTTGGAAAATTACAGTACGTATCCTCCACTTTTCAAGATAAGTTAAGTCTATTTTTGTGAGATTTCTTTTGTGCACATTTTCTGAGAAACCTATCTATCACATAAAATGAGATCCAGGTGTGTATTTTTAGTCCACAAAAGCAACCATAAAATAAAACAAGAGCCATTGCTTTCATTATGTATTTCACTTCAGTACATATTTTCTTATTTTGCAAAGTTCAAATATTATCTTTTAGACTATTTTTCATTTGTAAGTTTATATTTGTACTAAGTAATTTAAATATTATCAAAATATGATACAGAATAAAAGTTTACTTGTAAACATAAAATATTGCAAATATAAGTGAATCTGCCACTAAAGCTTTTCAAATAAGAGCAGGAGGAGATAGTGCAAAAACTAATAAACCTGCAAGTAATGCCCTCTTGTGTTAATCTGATAAGCATTATGAAAAAAATCACTCTCATCTTATTTCCATTGTCTTACATAGCTGGCTAATTAATCAATGATATTAATAGTTTATATATACATTATGATCTTCAGTGTGAGCTTACATTGCTGTTTGCTACCGTTACTGCTAATTCCTCTGGAATGTCAATGACTAATCCAGATATCCAAATAACATCATGGAGATCAGATGAAAATGGACATTTTTATCTGATTAATAGTTTAATACAAGTGACCATTATTTTCAGATTTAATAAAATGACTTCTAGTAAAGCATTCTTGTGAAGAATTCTTATGAGTATATGTGAATGAAAAAATATTGGCACAATATAGGTCAACTCTGCTTGATTGATTTACATAGTTTTCAACATTGTTAAAAGAAAAAGGGGTACTTATGTATTAGTCCAGCAGTGAAACTTTAGTCTTCATTAGTTATGATTATTTATGATTTCTAAATATTTGATAATACATTTTATTAAGTAAATAATAACATTCACAGTTTTAAAGAATCATTTTTAACAAAGTTATAAATAACAACTTCACTTTTTGTATTAATGTCAATTTGTTATTTATTTGGCAAAAGATGGCTATCATTAAAGCATAAGTAGATTGGTAGCTAGAAGTTAATAAAGAATGTATAGTAGACAGACGATTATCAAGTGCTGGAATAAGATTAATATGACCCCACCCACTTAAAAATGGATATATAAATCAGTAATGTCACAATTACATTCAAACTTGAAAATATATTAAAAATAGGACAAATACTTTTGTAAAAGATAATAAAAACAATAATACACATTAGCATATAAATAATAATGAAACAATATAATAAGCAATGAATTTAATATTAGATTGATTAGAAGTTCACAACAGCTATTATAGTTGAGATGTAATGGCATTTACATTCTACTATAAACAAAGGTGCTTTCCTAGACTTTTTCCTTAAAAAACTGTGAATCACTCCATCAAAATCAATCATTTTTGCAAGATCAGACTCCATACCGAGTCTTTCCAAATCTATTGGGCTCCTCTGTGATATAGTCAATTTTAAATAAACTTTTTATCAGCTTTAGTTTTCTGAATGAGCACCCTGCAGATGTGACAGTGGCAGGAATTATTAACAGAATATGGAGTCAGACACATATATTTGAAAAGAGTCCTTCCAGATTGTACCTTTTCAAGCAATTCAATGGCTCTAATGGATTCAGTTGGCCTTTTCCAAAATTTTCTTGATAAACAGATGGCAAATGATTTATCTTCATTACGAGATCTTCATTGATATCAGCAATATATTGATCTGCTAGTAATTTATTTTTCTTTCAGTTAATCTTAAGGAATTGATACTTGCAGAAGAAGCTGAATTTCTTGGAAAAGTTCACTGCAGCATTGAAATAAACAGTCAGTCCACCAATAACATTATCCTAAATTACAGAGAAGACAGACTTTCTGAAATATGCTTCCTCAGAGGATTCACCCATTTCATCTTGTTTTGACAAATCTGCTTCATCTGTAGAACCTCTATCAAAGAACATCTTTCTTTTGCATTTTTCTTCACCCAGGGTTCCAGAGAGTTTTACTATTATGTATAAATTAAAAGTAACATGCTTAGCTTTACTCCACATACTTTTTCAGCTGTTTTGAACATTTGTCAGTTCTGAAATAAAGCTTTTTAAGTTGGACATTTTGATATTCAGCAATGCATTTCTGAACTGAATAACCTGTTTACAGATATCAATTGGAACTAATAGTCTGTACCATATAATATACATTATCATACAAATGAAGGATGTGACATAAGACAAAGTTCCATTAATCTGTTCTTGTTTTGGCAGCTAGGTTCAACTCCAAGAGGTTTTACAATGCTAATTTGATGCCTGACAGGTGGGCTACAAAGGGCTTTATACTTTCAACATTGTCTGACAATTGTGTGTTAGACATGTCATGAAGAGAATAGCCAATACACTTCTGCAAGATTTCCCATCACTGTGGACTAGAACTAAACAAGTTGTAAACAATTTGTACAGTTTCAAAATATGTTATGGCTTCAGGAATGCATTCTGTGGCATCATTTCCACACAAATTAAGTGGTGGCATCAACATGACAAAAATGAAACTGCTTCACATTGCTCAAATATTCTTGCTTATGCATTTTCATATTTTCCTGCAATGTTGGGTGTATTTTTATAGCCCTGTGCACAACAATCTGATAGTAGTACATCATGTTCTTTTAATGTTTTTACTATCAACTGTGCTTTGTCATATCTTGTTTTATGGCTTGTGTCAACAAACTGTAAAAATCTTTCTACATATTCATACTGGTTTTCATAATGAGCCGATAATTTCGAACGGCTCATGTTATATTCTTTATATATATAAAAATCACCTGCATACACATATATATTAGGCATATAATAATAAATAAATGCTGTGTATATAGAAAGATTTTTTTTTTTTGCGGTATTATTTATTCCTTTTTTTATATATGTATATAGTGGGTTTGTGTTGGCATTATTTATTGTTTTATTTTTAATGGGATTTTAAAAGAACAGAATAGAAAAAAAGGACAAAATGGTAGATTAGTTATTTTTTTAATTGGATTGAGATTACATCGAAAGTGATATTAATTAAAGAAATTTTTGTTTTTTAAAACAATTTCGTAATTAAATTTTCTGTTCAGAAAAGATGGGGGAAAGAGAGAAAAGAATTATAATTAATTCTATTGTTGTGGCTTCTAGTTTGAAGGTGTTAAAAAAACTAAAGAAATTAAAGAAATTCAACCACTGGCTGGGAACGTGATCAGATAAAAGGACAATGGAAAAAGGACTATAAATAAGAGACAAACCTATTGTTTAAGGAATTATTAATTTGTTATAACAGAAGAGAACTTTTTTGAAAAATAAAAAATGTTAAAAGGCTAAACAACTAAAATCCGTCCCAGCCGGGACATTAGCCGATTTCTGGATTTCATCACCAATAAACCACCGAAGAGAAAGCGAAGTTAAGCCGGAGGACAAAATGTGTTACTGTGAATCAACTCCTAAAGGATCCCAAGGAATGCGTATGGACACTGATCGATCAGGGTAATATAAACTTTTTTTTTTTAATTGAACTATTGATTGCTGATCCATAAAAACATATCTGATTAGGATTGTATCGAATCAGCCACGAACTATACGCCGCGACAATAGAAAGGAGTTTTGTCATATATATATTTATAATGCGTATAATAACATTGTTCAATTTGTTTATGTTTTGTTAATTTTTTTTTTGTTTTGAGGGTTTTTCAAATAACTTTTGACGAAATTCAAGACTATAGGGGAGATTAAAACTAGAAATGATTTAAGAAGGCAAATGAAAAGTTTAAGGGTGGAGTAAATATTGAAAGAGAGGGTATGGGTTTAGTACAATAATTATCTCCTAATAGTAAGTCGCTTAGTCCCTGCACTGGTCAAGATTCAGATCGGTCTGGGGCGCTTATATATATATAAGTAAGAGCGCATGTTCCTTCGAGAACGAAAAATATATATTACTCTTCACCTTTGTAAGTTTTTTTTATTTATATATAAAAAAAAGAGAGAGTGAGAAAAAGAACGATAATGTTAGGCATGTTGAGGGATTGCTAAGGATGTATTTCTATCTGGGGTCTTGAATAAAAGTGAAATTTTATTTATATATAAAAAAAAGAGAGAGTGAGAAAAAGAACGATAATGTTAGGCATGTTGAGGGATTGCTAAGGATGTATTTCTATCTGGGGTCTTGAATAAAAGTGAAGTAAAACTCATAATAAAGCTGAGTATTATTTGAAACATATGTAAGTGTGCGTGTTCATTCTTTTAGCGTTTGTATGTGATAATAAAACATATGACCGTAGTGTATACACGCATATAAAAAAAAATGGGATTGCAAAGGTCTGCCATACGTATAAAAATTAACAGCCACGATATAAGATTCTTCTAATTTCGTGGCTCCAGGTTATTTACTGGTGGCGCCCTCGTATGATACGATTCTAGCTGTAATTAAAATCTTTGATTCTTGGCCTACAAACTTTTAGATACGAAAAGTAGTGTCACAATATGGTATTACAAAACATAAAAGAAATGTTGTTTGTTAAACATGGGAAGCAGCTAGTGCAGAATCAACAATAATAGCAAAGTACTTTGCAGTTTTCCTATCTTCCAACATGTGTTGCTTTACAAGTGAGGAACATTCAGCAATTAACTCATTTTGGGGGCACAGAGATAATGTACTTGAAATCATTTTTCCTTTTCTTGTGACTTTTTAATTTGAAACATATGTTCTTTTAGAATTGGATCCCAATGAGACAACAACTCTATGACTCCCAGAAAATTTCCATTGCTTTCTCACCAAAGCACTGGTAGTAGCTACCTTACAAAGCAAGCCCCTCCCCCTGTTCACCAAAGAATAGTACAACATCAATGATTCATTTTATAATGTTGTACCACTTGACAAAGTTTGTTTCAATTGATGACTCTAATAAACTATCAATGCCTTTTCCAGATGACAAGCCAGATAGCACTGCCTATGACTACTGCTTCTTTTATGTTCTTGGATGCGAATATATAACTTCTGATACTTTTTAGCTGCTGACTATCCTTTTGTTGATGCAAGAATAGACTTAGATGTTGAGTTAATGTGGCAAAAATCTTATTCCAAAATAATACTTGTTTAACTTCACTCTAGATAAACCAATCTTGATCATGTTTTCACTATTTAAACTTCAAAATGTTAGAATGCTTTCAGAAAAAACCTGGTTATCTATGTCTTTGGGAAATGTTTTGGGAAAGCCAGTATGAGCTTTATTAACATAGTTTTCTATATCCAACTGAGAAGGCATCTCTGTTTAAGAAGTTCAATATCCAATTCCAGTATTTGACCTACTCTTATCTTCACTATGTCTGCCATGCCCTGATTCTGTACACAGTGAATTACTCTCATCATTAACATTTAATTGTTTCTATAAATCTTTAAATTGATAATTTATTTGATCTGAAGTTTCTTGAAAAACCAACCTGGCCTTAAGAGATTCTGACCTTTGTTTCAATTCTGCACTTGTCTCACTCTATTATGAATTTAAAGTTCCACTTTGGTTAGTTTCACTTGTTTTGCATTTAATACCAAATTGAAAAAGCTTTTGTTGCCCCTTTTTATTAACCCTTTCAACGATTATTATTTAATTGGCCGAATGAGTTAAAAATCAAAACTTTTAATTGGCCAACTCACAACTTTAACAAAATCTATTGTTAAAATAGATCACTTTTAATAATATAAATACGTTAGTTTCGTTTGTAAAAAGTATATTACTAAATTGTCAGATTACGAAAGTCTTTTCAAAAATAAAATTTGATTTATAATTTAAAAAATATTCAATTGCGGTGAAATAAAAGTAACCGCTATTCAACCAACCAAAAAAGATTGCGATAAATATGTAGCAATAAATAAATAATTCTTGGTAATATCTTAACTATTTTTCTAAAATAATTTGATTTTTAGTATTATTTTATCAATAATAATTTGTAATTCAATTCAAATATTGTTTAAAATGTTGTAAACATTCGTTTATCATTTTCGTAATAAAAATCAAAACGAACGTAACTTTTTACTTTTTGGCAGCCATTTCCCTTTTTGACAGAAGTTGGACAGCCAATAAGATTCAAGAAAAGGTGGTGAGGAGGCGGTACTTTGGTTTTGTTTGACATATATGGTCATTTTTATTGATTTTTTTTACTTGTAAAATAATTCTGAAGAGGGCACCATCTTACAGAACTTTTGATTTTCTTTCGAATGACATATAATATGTATACGTGAGATAAAAAGTAGCCGATTTAGAGTGACGACAAATCTTCTCGTTTTTTGATGAGTCTCATCACATTTCTGTTTTTCCTTCCATTTTTGAACTGCAGATTTTTGAGATGACATATCATAACAATTCATAAACTGAAATGAAATGTAAAATATATTCATAAACGAAATGAAATTAAACTTGCAAACTTAAATAAATAAGTAATAAAATTAAAATTCAATAAATTACATAAACTGTTCACTGAGTGTTCTGATTAATAAAGGTTATGTCAAACAAGACTTTAAGGCAGTTTTGTTATACACACAAAGTATAGAGTATGAAGTACATATCCAATATTGTTTTTCTTTTAAAAAATTTGGTTTTGTATATATTTTTAAAAACTTTCCCCTTCATGGGCCACCTTTGGGCTCCATGGGCCCCGGAATAATATACCGGCTGCATCCCTCTCTTCTCAGGCCTAATAGTTGATATAAAAATAATCTAGAGATCTTCAATAACTTATCTTTGAAAGTTAAATTTACTAACTTAATTAAATACTATCAAATATTTGCAATCCTAGATAATCATAATGATTTTAATGAAGACTAAAATTTCACCGCCAGATTAATACTTCATTTTTATTTCATATATATATGTAGTACACGAACTGCTTTTTGCTTTATTTTAATTAATATATATTTTTTATTGCATAATACAGTATATTATTGTCATTTATTTAATATATGCTTGCTGTATTATTCAAGATTAAATGCATATATATTGATTACTTAAATAAAGGCATACTATCAAATATTTAGCAATTATAAATAACCATAAGTAATATGTAAGTACTTATAAGGTTAAACTTGTTAAACTTTCGTAGCTGTAAATTATACAATAAACGCAGACATTTACTTTTTTTTATCGACTCAATTTTACTATGTCAAGTTCCAATTTCAGTAATTATTTTTGCTTGCTGAATTGCAGTTCAGTTGAAATGCTTTTGTTTGGAAGGTTGTTGTGAATGCTTTTACTTTTTGGAATTTCTTTTGGCCTCATAGCTGCATTTGATTTACGGTTTATTGCTTTTGCTTAAACCACCAACGTAGACTAAATGTACACATTTTGTAAACACATTTCCCCTTATTTTTATTCCATAAAAACCTACCAAATAAAATTTATGAATTGAATTGCGTTTCAGCTAGGAAAAAAAAATCATCCTCATTTTTTGTTAAATTTATGGCTACAAAAGTCTATTAAGTATTAACTCTTTGCTTATTTTTATTTCATATGTATTGCATGCGTGGATTATTACCTTTTGCTTTTTAATACGTATTTTTCTTGTGAAATATATTATTGTTCATTTTGTTTAATATACACTTAAAGCTGTATATTCAAACATAAATGCCATCATTTTAACTATATGGATTATTTTTTTATTATCATTAAGTACTATGTAGCTTCATTAAACAGATAGACCGTTCCTATGAAAACATCGAATTATTTCGTCAGAAATCTAATTATTAAATACGTACATGAAAGACAAAATATTAAGAAAATATTCTCAATGATTGATAAATTATATTAAACTTTCAAAGATATTAATCTATTAATATATATAAATTTAAATTTTTATTGTTCCCGTTAATTTTTAATATTTTAGATTTTTAGATATTAGAGGTGATTTGAACACAGACCTATTTGCTCCCTTCAATTATCCAACACAGGACTACATATATATATATAAGAACGATAAATGATCTCCAATATATGTAGTTTGTGCTGAACCAGCACTCACCAGTTGGTCCAAATCATCACCTCTCACAAATATACAATCAGTGCTCAGTTTATATTAAGATGCAAATCTTTGAACTTTAATGGATAGGCTTCAATCTTCTTCACATTCTTATGGATGTTCAAATAGATAGATTAAGGTTCTATATAGGAGGGGTCAGAGTGACTTAAAGTCAACATGGGCATGACAACTAGATTGGCATCAACAAGGTTATTGAATATTCTGCTGAAGAGTTAAAGGATGGAGAAAAGTTAAACCCGTTCATTAAAATTTGAAGATTTGCTATCTTAATATAAACCGATCACTGATTATATATAATGTGTGGGAGATGATAATCTGGACCAACTGATGAGTGCTGGTTCAGCACAAAATACATATATTGGAGATCATTTATTTTTTTATCATGTGTATTGGTTATATAAGATGGAGTGGATAGTTGAAGGAAGATTTTCAGTCATTGTTCAAATACCTTCTACTTATATCTAAAGTTCAGTATATACATTATATTGTATTCAAATTTTTAGATGTTGTAATTGATTAACTACTTGTTCAAGCATTTTGATGTTTTTTTTTATTCTTAGTAAAACGTATTGATGAGCTTGCTATTAATTATGTGCAAAATTATTGTTATAAAATAGTCACAAGACTCATAACAGAATTCATAAACGAAAGATTTAAGTTCTCAGCAGTGCAGCAATATAAAGCATGAAATAAATTAAAATCAATTGCATTGATAAATGAATAAAAAGGTTTTAATTTGTATATGTATATTTGCAAAAGATATATTTGCTTTCTTTATGTATGCTACTTACTAAAACTGGGAATTGAAAAACTTTAACTAGACCATAATCATCTGCTGTTGCAAATAGTTTTTTATCCTGTGATAGGCAAGTAGCATTAATATTTGTGATGTCAATAAGTGGCGGCCATATTCCTTCAATAACACGACCTAAAACACCTGTCCAGCTTGCCCAGGAAATTTTTTCCAATTCAGAGTCACTGAGATAATGCTGCTTGCCTCTTGGAGCTTCAAAAAACAAGTGTTCTTTTGCACCTGAGTTTGTTTGAAGAAGCTTTCCTAAAAAACAAAACAATAAATTTTGACATATAAATGTTTTCATGTGCAAAAATATGTATATATAAGAATCATTAGTAATTAACTTTTTTTTTTTGGCTGTAAATCCACAAAAAAAGACAAAATTCTTGTATTTACTTTTAATTAATCTGTAAACAGTTTCATTTCAAATGCATCTTATTTTATTACATATAAGCTAAGAACAGCCAGCTATTTAAAAATATTTATCTAATGTTTTTGATTAACTGTGACAAATGCTTTGACCAAGTCAGTCTAAGCAATATATACAGAATCTCTGAAAATCTACTGATCTACGATTAGAAGCAACATATTCAATAAAATTCTTAAATTTTTTTTAGTTGCAATGGATGTCAATTAATTTTAAGCCAAATACTGCGATATTTTCTAACATGTTTTATTTTTAAAAATTAGAATAGCAGAAATATTCTTGAGATGAGATGATAAATATTCATAGTTTATGTATTTCTAAAACATTCCAGTAGGTTCGAAAACAAAATATTACCAGGTATTTGGTTATTATATTGTTAGGCAAAAGATGACAAAAATATTCCCTCCTTTATTTGAACTGTCATCATTTCATCTATGTATTATTATAATTTTGTTAATTGAAATAAAAAATATAATTGTATTATTTCTTCATCCCATAAGTTATTTCCAAAGTGAAATGCCACAAGTGGGAAGTGTCAGTGCATGTAATTAAAAGCGAAAAGATGATCCATAGCACACCACTATAACCAGGCTCATTACTAATCACCCAGGCTAAGAAAATTGAGATTGGTAATTCATTATTGTAAAAGATTTTTCAGAAAATATTGCAATACAAAAGCAACATAATCATATTACTTAATATAAAATGATAGTTATAATAAAATACAATATTATAAAGGTTTCATAATTAATAAATCTGAAAAAACAAAAATTTAAAATTAACTTTATATAATAAAAGTAGTTCCTACCTCTAGAGTCCCAATCAATGTGGCGAACATAACTAGAATGTCCTCTACATATACCAACGCGTTTTAGTTGAGATGTGCTGTAGATATCTACGAAATTATCATGGCTGGCTACAGCTAAATATTTTCCAGCACCTATTAAATCAAATTTTTAATATTAATTAAAAAAAAGTTTATTTACTTGAGCATTTAAATTATTTTAAAACATTATGTCCATATATGTATATATAATTTTCAAGCATTATCGATCCACTGCAGAATAGAATTCTATCAAAGCTTAACCCAATTTCTCCAATTCCTAACCTCTCTTCTTCACAAAAAATCAGCAAACTTTCTTATTTCATCCATATATCTCATATGTGATCGCTTTCTTTTATATCTTGGGATTGGCTTCAACTGACCATTTATTACCATCACTTATAGCAATATGTCCAATCCAGCTTTATTTAAGTTTCTAAATTCTTTCAGTTATGTCAGTGATTCTGTTTATTCTCTCATCCATGTATTATTTATTTTATCCCTTCTTATTACTTCTGAAATATCTCCATACTTCATTGAGTAGTATGAATTCTTTGAATTGCTATTATAATAAGTGCTCACATTTCAGAGCTATAAATAAGAATGGTTAACACATCTATTAGAAAGCTCCCTTTTTAAACACCTAGTCATATTTCTTTTTAATATTGTTATTTCTAACAAAAGTATTCCATCCAATTTAATTTTATGATTAATTTCATCCAGTATATTTCCATCTATATTAATAATATGATTAAATTATATCTTTAATTTTTTTTTTTCTGAGAAAGTTGATTGAAGATTACTTTAGACTTTTTAAAAAAGCATTAATCTTTAGTCCTACTTTTTTACTTTCGTCTAATAATTATTGCAACATTTTTTGAAGCTCCAAAGCACTATTAGCAAAAACAACTACACCATTTGCAAAATCTAGATTACTTTTATTATAGTAGTGTCACATTTTAAATCTGTAAACTACTTCTTGTAAAACTGCTGTAAAAAGTTTTGGAGATATGGATTCATCCTGTCATACACTCCTTTCATTGTTAATCTTCTCAGTATCACTATATAATCTAATCACTACTGTTTGCATTTTGATAAATACTTTTCAGAATATGGCAATATCTTAATCATCCAAAGCTTTAATCAGTATAGAAATGCTTATGCCTTTTTATAATATATGAATCCTAAATGTAATAGCAATTCATATTCAATGGCTATTTCTATAACTTCTTTCAATTCTTGGATTTGATGCATTGTGCTAAAATCACTCTTAAATACATTTTGTTTTTTGGTTGGATAAAATTCAAAATTCACTGTCGATAAATTGTAATCATCTTGGTAAAGATTTTGTAAAGAATTAATAGAAGACTGATAGGTCTATAATTTGCACTATCTTCTCTATCACCTTTTCTAAATTTTTCAAATCAACTGGTACATCATTATCATTTAGATACTTGGTGTATAACTTTAACAATAATTTTTCTAGTTTTTCATCTGCTTCTTTTAAGATATCAATAACAGTTTAACATCCACATCAAACAAGATAAACTTAGATTATTGCTACCATATATCTCCAATTTACACAGTAAATTATATTCTATCCTCAATAATAGATATAAGCTTTGCTTCTGCACCCCCCCCAAACTCCATCAATTTAATTAACAATACTAAATACCAAACCCCTCTTTTACAGACCCCCACCCCCATACAGTATATAGTATTGCCTGCTCCAACAAAAACTGCAAAGGCACATACTATGAGGAAAGCAGAGCATCTTTATCCACACGATTGGCACAGCACAGATACTCATATAATTGAGCTCTCAACCATCCTTCCACCTATTCAATTTTCTTCCAGCACCAGAACACAAGCCACTATGAGTGGATTCCAGACAACCCCACAATTATGTGTAGAGAGAGACATGACCTTAAAAGAAAAATCAAGGAAGCATTTTTCATTTCGAGAGACAAAGATGCCATAAACAGGAAGGACATATGCTATGCTTTATTGAAGAAATGGAATGTCTAGCATATTTAGCATAAATTTGCATATAATTAACCATATTAAAAGCCAACTATGATTATGAAGGCAAAACCCTTTGAAAGTGCTTAGCTCGTTCATGTTTATTTATTTATCAACAGCTTTGAGGACAATTGCGCCACACACACAAATGTACTAGGATATCAATTATAATTCCATTATTTCTTGGAGCTTCATTTAAAAAGCTGAACAGCTTAGATGCAATAACTGTAAGAGATATTTCATTTTCTTGCTTTTTATTACAATTCTTCATAGATTTATTTCACACATTTTATATTATTTCTTTTTTACTAATAGTTCCATCTTTTCTTATCTCTGCATTTTTGAGATTTTTATTCTCTTTTATAGCTTTCCTTGCCAATTCACAGTTGCATTTTCTTATAACATTATTAAGTCTTTTTTCATGACATTTTACTAAATTCTAGATATTAAACTCTTTTTAATGTATCATTTTTATATATTTTCATATTACTTTTTTACTTTGTATATCACATTATCTCAGGAAAATATTTACTGGTAAATTACTGCATTGTATCAGCTATTTTCAGTGCAGTTTTTAATAGTGTATCTGTTATCTTTTTAATGATTTCATTCAAATTTGAACCACCTTTAAAATCTGTTAATATTTTAAAATTAATTGCAAGGTCCAATTAAAATTTATTGAATTGTTTTAGAATGTTAGGAATATTAATGGTAAAAATTGTTTTTCTTAATAATTTTTGCCTCTCCAGTTTTGTGTCAACATGTATGTGTCTTACATCTTACATCTATGATCACTATTACAATCTTGAAGTATATATTTTCTGGTATTAAAATATAATCCAATTCTCCTGTATGTTTATTTGAGTGGTTCCATGTTTATTTCAGTTTAATATTTTTCTTAAAGGAAGAATTCATAATATAGTTCTCTTTTTCTTGATAACTCTGCAAGTCTATGATCACTCATTTCTACCACCATAATCAAATTTACTCACAGTATTTTTCTTTCATTTGCTTACAAATTCTAACATTAAAATCTCCCATAAATAATTTTAATATGTTGTTTAATCTGATTAAAAGCATTTTGTACATTCATATAAAAATTCTCTATTTCTTCATCACAATGAAAACATTTTTGGGTATAAATCTGAATTATCTGCATTGAGTATTTTCCATTAATTTGAATAAATAATCTTGCCTCTCTGTCTGATGTTCTATAAATCATTATAGTGACATTCTTCCACTTTTTATTTATAATGATTCCTGCTACACTTGTTCTAGTATTTGTGCTTTTTTTTTTTTTAATAAAGTACATGTCTATTTTAAAAATCAATTGTCTCATCTTATCTTTTAATTTCACAAAGTTTTACAATGTCCCATTTAATATTAGACAGATCTTCCAATTTATATAATCTTCCTTTAATTAAAAGTATTTCACAGTTGTAAGTATGCAAATAAAAAAATCATTATTGAATGACTTCAGGGGATTCCTAGCATCCTTTACAGTTTGGCGTCTAGCTACTACCTTACCTGGAGACGTTACACCTTCCTGGAAATAATGCCCATATTTGGTTTATCTGTCATATATATAAAGCTCATTTATACGATTCTATTTTCATGATATTTCAATTAAGAACTAGTGGGCAACTGACAAGAAGGACCATCATTATTATTAATTTAAATTCAGGAGGAAAAGTCAATAAAGTCATTATGCTGGCTGATGCATGTTGATAAGGAGCCCATCCATGTTCATTTATTATTAGAAAAATCATATAGCAATAATGCCTGCAATAACAAAAATGTATGGAGTGGACATTAAAAATTTGACCTGCTTGATTTCTTTAAGCATTCAAAAAGAACTCAAAAGTCATTTTGTTAATAACTAACACATATGCGCACACACACACACACCAATACATGGCAGTCTTCATTTTTCAACCTTTATTAGATTAGTGCAAGAGGCAAATCTCCATCTAATTTTTCTAATCTATAACTTCTTTTCAACATACAATTATAAAAATTTCCCCACATATGTATAGATTATGTCATGCAAAAAAAAAAATCAAGTCAGATATCACATGACCTAATTTAATTAGTTTGTATTTACAAATGTTATTTATAGAGCTTGCAAAATAAGCTCTTAACAAGTTTTGTAAAATATCCCAACCCCAGACTAATTTATGCTACTGGCATCATATATATATATATGGTGTATCTGAACTTAGTTCAGTCCCATATGGTTGTTTAAATTAGATAGCTGTATTGGAAGACATATGGGCTTGTCCTGGTATTTTTAATTTAATGCTTGAATATTCTAGCACCTCACTGATGACGCCAGTAGCAGAAACTGGTCTGGGGTTGGGGATATTCTGCAAAGCTTGTTAAGAGCTTATTTTGCGAACTCTATATATAATATAAGGTTATGTCTTGAAATTCATTTTAAAATTCCAGTTATCCATTTACTACTGTCTCTTCTAGTTATTATATTTGGACCAACTTCATGTTATTCTTTTAATTTTTAATAATATCAGTGACATCACTTTATCTTCTCATTCATGTATTTAACTTTTGAACCCATTTCCTCTTTTATTGAAAGTTCAAGTTTCCTATGCATAAATAAGGATTTATTAAAAACTTATTTTAAGTCACCAGAGATATCTCCATTTCATATTAAGCCATTTTACCAAAAGCACTCTGTCAAAGTTCAAATCTATGATTATTTTCACTTATTAATTTTCATTTATGTTAATATAACGAAGATAATTATAATTGTTAACTTCTTCTAATTCATTATCATAGATGTTTTTCCATATTTTAGAAAAGTCATTGAACATTATTTCAATCTTTTTAGTATTTTATCTGATAATTTTTTAACATTTCCTGAAATTTTGAAATCTTATTATAAAAACAACTACATCATCTTCAAAATAGAGATGGCTTAAGTAGTATTCATTTATTTGTATTGCCTTAAGCTCATTTTATTTTGCAGAACACTTCTTGTAAAGCTAAACTGTAAATAATTTTGAAGAGATGGATCATTCTATTGCACATTATTATTAAAATTTTTATCTGGAGTGATATTTGAAACTATTAGATGACTTAATGAAAGTATATTAACAATTTTTAATAGTCATTCATTAGACTAAAGATGATCCAATAATGAATATTTCTGTAGAGTGATGTAGTAAAAATTACATCACAGAAATATACATTATAAAAATTAAAGCAGGTAAAACTCTCTATATGTAGGCCACTCAGTGCAAGCCAGAGTAGTCTTGTGATGTAATCATGTGATGTAATTATGGAAATCAATGTTAATACAAAATTTTACTTTCATATTGATTTATTTACTAATTAAGAATGTGGAGATTAGATAAAAATGGTTATCTTGTGTTTGATCAATAAATTGGCATTAATACAAGATAGTGGATGTTGTTTTTTAGTTTCTAAAATTATTTTTGGGAATCTGATTTGTGAATTATTGTCATAATATTATATGTCTTAGTTACTCTGTGTACAAATTTATATTCTAGTATTACACATATAATAACCAATTAGTGATTGCTAGTCAAAATATGGCAAATATCTACTGTAGCTCTTAGATAATATCCTAAACATTTTATAATGTATGTAGAAGCAAGAAGAACCATAATTTTACTCTAAGTTTAATATGCTACCTTCTGATTAATTATAATGCCTGCTAATAATTAAAACATGTTTTCAAATATAACTGTAGAACCAGTCAAATAAAGATCAACATTTGGTGGTGTCTACATCTCATTTACAAACTTTGTGTCAAATATTACAATATGCTAAAGATGTTTACAAACAAACATGAAAGATGATCATGAATCATAGTAAATAAGAGTAAAAATTTCAGTTTTATTTATGTAATAAAAGTAATTTATTTTCTATAAAAACAAATAAGTTGTGACATAATTTTAGTAAAATTATCGTTATCAGGGGTCTTCGTAAGATACTGGTATACATATTTAATGAACATTATTCAATAAATAGTTTATTTCACAATGGCTCCAAATTTTTTATATCCTTTTATTATTCCCTATGTAGGTTGGTTGAGTGACAGACTTTGGAACTTAAATTTCATGGATTATGGCTTTCAGTGTTCAAATCTTTTATGAATCGCAAAACAATAAACTATTTAATTATTTAATTTTAATGTTGGGTGTGGTAGTATATCATAATAGAATATTTAAATTGTAGGTTTTATTATATAATAGCAAACATTATTTATGACAATTACAATTTCAATTAAAACTGTTCTGGATATGAAGTTAATAACATGAATATTATTGTTTGAATAAGAATACTACTAATGAAAAATACAGTAGCATTTGTTACTAAGAATGGCTACCTGATGATTCATTTCTAAGTTGTAATATGATTAGGGATTTATTCAAGCTTTTGATGGGATTATTTATATATATTAGCAATGCTGTGAACTATTTTTGGTATATAAAACAGAACAGAGATTGTATCAAAATTAATAACAATAAAAAAGGAAGTTTTCATTTGAAAAAATAAATGATTAGATAAGAAAATAATTGATACATTTCAGTTTTAAATTATAATAAATAATAAAAGAATATATACTACATCTATATAATTACAAAAATAAAGTCAGATGTCACATGACTTAATTTAATAAGCTTGTGTTTACAAATGTTATATATAGAGCTCACAAAACAAACTCTTAACAAGATTGTCCTAGTATTTTTAATCTAATGACTGAATATCCTAGCACCTTACTGAGGATTCCAGTAGCAGAAACCGGTCTGAGGTTGGGGGTATTCTTCAAGTTTGTTAAGAGTTTGTTTTGCAAGCTCTATATATAACATTTGTAAACACAAACTTATTAAATTAAATCATGTGACATCTGACTTGATTTTTTTTGTAATTTTATTTTTTTGCTATAATGGCTTTGGCGATTTTATATTGCTAAAGCTATTAATATATTATATATCTGACTTTAGTTCAGTCCCACATAGCCATTTAAGTTAGATAACTGGATTGGAAGACCTATGGATGTCTGAAAATTTCAGAGTTTCTACTTAATAATTATACATTAAATAAAGTGCTGGGCTTGTCCTATCATTTTTAATCTAATAATTGAATATCTTAGCAACTTACTGAGAATACCAGTAGCAGAAACTGGTCTGAGGTAGGGGGTACATCTATATAATTATATATAGATTAATAATAATTATATCACAAGAAGCCTTTTTCATCATATGGTTTTGTGCTTTTTTCAAATGTGTTCTATGATGAAAGTAAAATAACAACAATAACAAAGTAAAACATGAATAAAACAGAATTATTATACAGAGATTCAATAAAATTTTGAAGAATTGATTACATAACAATATACAGAATAAATAAAATACAGTATACCTAGATAACATTCTTGTAATAATTAATTAACATTAAAATAAAGACTTAACATTAAAAAGGACCCAAAACCATGTGGCAAAAAAAAGCTTTTTAATTATTATTAATATATATTAATATCACTGTTGTATATAATATTTTTGTTATTTATCATAATTTATATATAAGGGATTCAAAGTCAGAATTTCAGACAACTCTCTAAGCCATCTCATATTGCTGACCTACCTTATCACATACATACATGTTGGGCTTTGAATGTTCCATCTTCAGATTTTCAATGAAATGGATGGCTGAAGAGTTGTGAGTTGAAGTAGTTCTAAGCCTGTCCATTAAAGTATGAAGATTGGCCATCTTAATATAAAGCTGAGCACTGATTGTCTATATGTGTGGAGATAGTAATCTGGACTAACTGATGATTGCTGATTTAGCATGAAATACAAATATTGGTGATTATTTATATTTTCAACATGTATGTAATCAGGTGGGTTAGCAATATGAGATGGCTTGGAGAGTTGAGGGTTGTATGAAAGTCTGAGTTCAAATCCCTTATATATTACATTATATGTGCAGGTGTGTGTAAGCCTGTACAGTGTATTAAATTATATAATTTATATGAAAAAAAACATAATGGACTTCATTAATTTTTCATTTTTGATTATATTCAATTTAAAATAATTTATTTTGATTATATATTGTACAGTAATAGATTATATGTATCTAAATTATCCTTCATAATTTAATATGGTGGTCAGAATGTCCGATTCTGAAATGTAAAATCCTCACAAATTGATCCCAGATCTGCATTTCCAGAAATTTAACTTCTTACAAATTCTCAAACAATGAAGTCACTTGATTTTTTTTTAAAATTTAGTACTCTGATTACAATATTTTTTCCTCCTGATAACGTTATCTTTTCTAGTATACTCTGTTACCATAGTTATGAAAATAAGCATGATCTGGGTCTGATATTTGAACATTTTTTTAATTTCACAACTCATGTCTTGTTTTTCTTGATGTGTACATTCTTTTTACCACTAACTTTTGGATTAGATTCTTCACAGATGTTAATTTGTGAGCTTTTGTTATCAGCTAGTTTAGTAACATCATAATATGGAATCTTCATTAGTCAACTTATGAATCTTTTTTTTTGCCTTGTATGCTTACTTATAATAGTAAAAACTTATTTAATGATGGCATGATATGAACATTGTACCTATGTGAAATTGTTAATTTTAAATTGATCTGACATGTTGACTTCTTTTCTTGATTTGAATTGAAAAGTGCCAGATGTATTTTTAGAAAGTAATTAATGAATATTTTACTTGTATTTTAACTCTTATAAGATGTATATTGGGCAAATAATATTCAATTCATATAGATATCTCATATGTAGAAGTGTCTTTTTTGTTTTTGCATCATCTTTTTAGTTAGGCCTTTCTTTATATTATTTCAACAAATGTCTATAAATTATGTTCACGTAAACATAAAATCATTTGAAGCAACAGTTTTAGGAATTCCATAAGAAAAAAAAAACATTTTAAAATTACTAAAATATTACATGATCACCATTTTTTATGGTTGCTGGAGGTTGCATTAGATTCTAAGATCTAGGTACAGTGCTCTCAGATCTAGATTTCCCACTGATGAAACCTACAAGCTAGAAATTGGTCTGGAAATATCGAATGAGTAGACTCCAGATAGAGATTTTAAGTACAAACTTTCTTACATCCATGAGTGGCATTATATTCTAGTTATTAATAGCTTGTGTAGGCATAGGAATTGGTGAACATGTGATGTTATACTGTTTTTATATCAATCCTAACCATAGAAGGATGGTGCTGTGGTTTTTAAAAAAACCAAAGGCATCAAAATGTATAGATATTGAACTGGGTTCATACCTATATTACTACACAAGCAAATGAGCTTGGGTTGAAAACATTATTATTTTTATCTTGAACTCCCAGCTTTGTAGTTTACTATATAAATAAAAAGTGAATTCTGGAAGGTTGCATTAAACCTAAATGCAGTGCTCCCAGATCCAAGGTTCCTCACTGATTAGAGCTATAATCTAGAAATTAGTGTGGGGATATTGGATGAGTATACCCTAAATAGGAATTTTATGAACAAACTTTCTTACATCCAAGAATTGTACTAGGCTATGGAGAGTTTGCTGCTGTTAGAAAATGTTTCCTACATTTAAATGGCTATTGTAACAAGTGTGATGAATTATGAATATTCTAGTGGCTTGGCTGAAAGTTTTTGATATTTTTATTTGTAGTTTTTTTTGGTTTACCTTCATTATCTGGTTGAGGTTCAACTGTTTTTTAGAAAGGGTGAACTTTTTTATAGTATTCAATGTTAATAATAATATTTGATTGAATACAAATATAATTTATATACTTGGCATTTTAAATGAAATTAATAAGATTTGAAAACAGACTTTCAAATTCCCTTCAATTATCTATTCTATCTCATACAACTGATACACTTGACCACACACATGAAAAAGATAAATGATGTCCAATGTGTACATTGTGTGCTGAATCAGCAATCATCAGATGATCCAGATCAGCATCTCCTATATATATATATGTAATCAGTTCTCAGTTTATATTAAAAGAGCAAATCTTCAAACTTTAATGAACAGGCTTTAGTCAACTCCATCTTCCAATTCTTTGTCCATCCATACTATTGAAAATTTGATGATGGAACACCCAAATCCTTGATGATGCCATTATTATTGTCATATCCATGTTGACTTTGGACTCTGATCCATCATGTAAAGACCTTGCATTTAAATACACAGAAGAGGGATACACAGTATACAGGCTGAATCTGTAATACATCGTCATATGTATCACTTGTATAAAATAGAAAGGATTGCTGAAGGGAGTTTGGAAGTTGTGTTCAAGTTCCTTATTAATTACATTTAAAATTACAAGTATATAATTCAAAATTGTATTCAATCAAATATTACAGATTCAGCCTATATCCTGCCCATCCCTATTCTGTGTATTTAAATAAATAAAGTCCTATAAGTGAGGATCAGAGTGACTTAGTCAATATGGGCATGACAATATTATTGGTATTATCAAGGGATTTGGGAATTCCATCATCAGATTTTCCATGGTATGGATGGTTAAAGAATTGGAGGGTAAAATTGATTGAAATCTGTCCATTAAAATTTGAAGATTTGCTATGTTAATATAAACTGAGCACTGACTATATGGGAAATGATCTGCACCAACTGATGAGTGCTGTTCAGCATGAAATACATATATTGGAGATCATTTATCTTTTTTGCATGTGTGTGGTCATGTGTATTGGTTGTATGAGATAGAGTAAACAACTGAAGGGAGCTTGAAAGTCTGTGCTCAAGTCCCTTGTTAATAATATTTTTGTATATTCTTTGAGTGATCAGGCATTTCCTCAACTTGCACACACAATCAATGATATGGTTGTTCTCTGTAGACTTATTACTGTACTGTCATTTTCATAACTATCGTGTAGTTGCATGCAGTGTTAAAGTGGTAAATGCTGATGTTCAAGGTTTGTGAAAAAGAGCTTCAGCTCTTTAATTTCTGCTGCTTAACTTCATACAAATTCCTGAATAATAAACTATCTGATTATTATTAGTAATTTGATAACTATGTTTTTATTAATTAGTTTGATTGATATCTTAAATATATACATTTAAAAAATTAAATTGTATCATGAGTATGCATGTGTGTAAATATTAAGCACGTGTAGTGTGTAGGGTTATCTATTAATTATAATTTCAAGTATTCATAAGAAGACTTGAAATAAAGTGCAATGCAAACAGGATATATGGGAATTACTGAAAGTCATAGTGTTAGTACCGTGCATGGTTAGACGCAGTTAGAAAAACATCCAATTTGAGATCAGGAGGTCTCAGATTCGATTCTTGTACCACAGGTCAGCTTTGAACTTTCTTATAAATTTCTGAGGAATAAAGCTGTAGGCCTTTTTTTGTGTGTTAGTTTGTAGCATTTCATATGCAGACAAAAATTTATGAAATCCAACAACAACAAAAAAGAATACCAAAATAATAATAATCACATTAAATAAAAATGTCATTTATAAACATCGATTACAATAAAAAAATGCATAAGTGTTTCTTGTCATTTTTAAAAAATATCTTTAATCTTAATCAGCTCGGTTTACTGCAGTGTTAGAATAGGCTGCGCTAGTGGTCAGCGTTTATAGATACATGTAAATGGAAAACTATGGGTGATTTAGCGTGCAAATTGTGTAAGGAAGGTATAGAAAATATTAGGCATCTGTTGATTGAATGTAAATGCTTGAAAGCAGAAAGAGTACAGATAATGAAGTTATGGGAGAATAGGTATGAACAAAGTGACAATACAGAAAGTGAATTATTAGTTTTTATGCTGGGTTTGCGAAAAGATAAGGGGCATTTAGATTTAAAGGCCATAGAGTTGACAAAGATTATGTTGTGGAAATGGGATGGGGCAGAATATGGGAAGACTTAGAGTGGGGAATGGAAAATAAAGTGGCTAACAGGTTTATCTGGGCATAGTTGCTGAGATACTCTTGCCTTCGTTTAAGGAGAAGCCAAATACATCACATCACATCGTGGATCAACTCCGACATTTTTGATGCTAAAATTCCGTTTACTTATATAAAATTTATTAAAATAAAAACAGTAGTAATACAACTTATACCTCAATAATGCTTATAAATACAGTATTCGAATATTTAATATAGAACATATATAACATTTGATTTTATTTGCTGGCGTTAAACAGTTAAGAAATTTTCATCTTAACGCATGCGCTGTATTGTGGGACATCGTTGAGATATAAAATAACAGTACAGCGCATGTGTTAGGATGAAAAATACTTACGATGACTAAGATAAAACAATAATTCATTCATCAAATTATGATTCTTGTTTATATTCATAACAAAAGAGGATAAAAAAACAATATTGCTATTCTCTTTATCACGTGATATACTTCAAGGTAAAACAGAATATGATTTCTGTAGTACACATTTGTACATGGAAATAATAATCGAAGTAATAATTGTAATTGATTGACAGTTTAGGCCATCTATTATATAACTTGCTTTTAAGAATTTCACTTTTTAAAATAACATATACAAAAACTGTCATTTACTTTTTAAAATCGTAAAGCATAAAAACTGCCCGAGGATAACAAACTTCATATTGTATAATTATTATTAAATGATTAGGATCATGCAATTCCATTGAAAATGTGTGACACAACAGAATTCTTTAAGTAAAAAGAAATAAATCATTTAAAAAACAGGTATAATTTGAATAAATATAATACCAATATAAATATAATACCAATATTTGAAATACCTGGAGAAAATTTAATATCAGAAATTTCCTCTTTACGATGTTGCATTGAGATAATCACTTCTAAGGTGTCAGTTTTATAAACAATTAATTGACCTATAAATAAAAAGAATATTATTATTTAAAATTAAGAACAAAATAGATAAAATTTGAGTTATTTTGCATAATAAAACTTCTAAAATACTGTTAAATGAATAAAGACCAGTAAAAAACAAATGACCACCAAGAACTATCCTTCCATCAGTTGGCCCAGACCTTTGTTCACACATGTCTTCATCATCCTAATTAGTATCTACCCGTAGGTAATTGCTATAATTTAATTTCAAGTGTGATATTACTTGAATGCCCTCATTTTGACTTTAAGCACATTGTGATGATAAAGATATGTGTGAGCAAGGATCTGGACCAATTGATGACATTGGTTCTATCAAAAATGAATCATGTGGATTATTATTTTTTTTGCATATATTTTTATCCACATGTCTGGAGAATGCATTTCAGTTCAAACATTTTATTACGTACAGAATATGCAATGCACAAGCTGAAAAAAGAGGGTGTTAAACGTAAT
The DNA here is from genome assembly GCA_028023455.1 of Epiperipatus broadwayi. Taxonomy (NCBI): domain Eukaryota; kingdom Metazoa; phylum Onychophora; class Udeonychophora; order Euonychophora; family Peripatidae; genus Epiperipatus; species Epiperipatus broadwayi. The sequence goes on from JAQFVV010012501.1 coordinate 1,534,920, forward strand.
ATTTAAGCTGAGATTTAATAATAGTCATAATAATCTTTAATTAGGTGCAAAGTTTATATCTGGAGTGAAAAATTAAATAATATTTTATAGTTTAATAAAATGAAATAATCTTTAACATTTATCCTACTTGTCACCATTGGAATGAATGCATTTAAGCAATGGCACACTTGTAAATTGAATTGTAACAGATATACTAGTCCAAACATAAAGTAGGGAAAATAATAATTATTATTTCCAGTGCACACCAAGTTAATACTTAAAATTATATATATTTTACTATTTAAAATATTCTATAATTTGAATGAAATATTAAAAAATATGAATTCATAAATAATGTAAATATTTTTTTCAATACATAAATATCATTAATGTCATATAAGAGAGTGCTATTTCTGAATTCAGTAGGATTGTGATATCATTTCTCAGGTCCATATGTTGCTTTCAATGCATAAAAAGAATCTAGAATGACTCCAATTAGTGAATGTTTGCATCTGCAGTTTTAATCCATCATTTTAAAGCCTTTTTCTCAATCATTGAACTTCTGCCTTCAGAGCTTTATATTTATTATGAAGTACTATATTTAATCTATTATCTTACCAAGAAGAGAATTGTCATGTCTTTGTAATTAAATCACTAATAATGTGATCATTGTCAGAAAACCAATCATAAATTTTTCTTTTTAGTGATACTAAGAATAGATTTATTTGTATCCATAACATACTCCTTAAGAAAATTCCATTTTTCATTATTATGACAATTCTGAAAATCCAAATTAGCAATTTTATTATTTAATAGCTGTTGAAATTTACTTCCTATAGTAGATTTTTCTAAAGAAAGAACATTTTTTGTGTGTGATTATGATTAGAATGACTGTTTTTTAATACAACTATCATTTTAATCGTAGAGCCTACAAATCTATAATTTGTCCAACAATATAAGCTTATAAGTGATCATGTAATATGAACTTTTCTTGTATTTCTCATTTCTCATAATAATGTAATCTATTAAATGCCATTGTTTTGATTATGGAATGCATTCATGTTCCTTTGTAGCAGTTTTTTGTCTAATATTCAATCCATCAATCCATGCATTGTTCATAAATTCAATAATAACAAACAGTATGAATTTATACCCCAGTACCATTATTTCCAACATTTTTTGGTCAAAGTCTACTATTTGTACCAATTCATCCATTAAAGTTTCCTAGAAAAAGGTTTGATCTTTTAATGGTATTGCTGTAATAATGCTACCAACAAGGAATAAAGCTTCACTTCTTTGAATTCTCTGAATCTAAGACTGGAGCAAAGATATTAATAAAATGAGTTCTAATACCATTATGCAAGACAAATTTTTAAGATCACTAACCTTGCATTGATATAATGAGGAATTCCAATAATAGAAGATACTAAATGAGATCTTTCCATGCATGCTTCTTTCATGATTGACTTGCCTTTCTGGGAAACTTGTATCCATTCATCTGTTCTAATAAATTTCCTTTCTCTGGGTGACAAATTTTGCTAAGAGCACAGTTATATCAATCTTGGCAATTCTTTAGTCACAAGTGCAGTCCTCCACTCTGGTCTTGAAGACTACGTATCAAATAAATTTCACCCATCCCATAATACCTATATTTAAAAAAAAACTTTTTATAATTGTGATACTTACCTTCAGTATTGAACCATTAAGCATCACATGATCACATTTCCTCTACTAGCACATTAATTGTTGATAAACAGAGCAAAACTCTCCATACAGGTGGCAATACTGTATGGAGAGTTTTGCTCTGTTTACCTTCAGTATTATTACCGCCTCTTATTGCACAATTACTGCTGTTATTATTATTTCTATTACTGAAATGAATAATTTATAGACATGACAATCTAGCCAGACTGTGTGAATCAGACCATTTTAGACCACTTTTTCCAGGCTTTTTAATTTCCATGATATGCAAGAGGCTCTCTAAATAGGGCTGCTTAAAAAAACAAACTTTTCCAGACAAAACTTCTGTCTCACTTAAATCCAGTTCCAAACTGGATTATTAGAGATTATAGCCTTAAAGCACAGATCACAACTAAGAACTACCAACCTCCTATGCTTGTCCCCATCATTGTTTTCTTAATTCCCAAAGACTTTAGCTAAAAAAAGTTAAAATGAATGTTGAAGTCAGAAATGCTATATGGTTAATGTAATCCCGCTGACATAGTTAATATAAGGAGACATTTGTTGGCGTGAGAAGCTCATGGTGGGCAGGTTCCTATAATAACTTCAGTGAATGAAGAAGGAAGAAAGAGAAATAACTGTTTGCATCAAAAAACAGTACCTAACCTTTGGTGAACCAACATCCTATCCTACAAGGTAGCAAATGTTCTTAGCTGGGCACTGCTTATTTGATATTCACAGCCGACCTTCATATCTAAAAGCTATTCCAATATCTGTCATCTATGGAGCCTATTAGTAAGTGTTTTGTTCTATGAAATATTCAACAAATGAATATATTTAAATGTGCTTCATGTATGGTGAATGACTAAGAGCTTAAACAAAGTATATAAATAATAAATTGCAAAACTTAATGCAGTGATAGAGTGATAGGTTCTAGAGGTCCATGGATTGACCCAATTTGTCACTTGTAGTGTTTACTCCTGCTATTATAAACCACCTTTTTTTAAATATCTTTTTTGTTTAAAGCTGTACAGATAAGAAAGATACATATAATCCCAAATTAATTTTGTTATAATATCAAAAAATTTAGAATAAAGCAATTGTAAACATAATTTATTTCAAATAAATATGAAAATAGCACTTTATGCTACCAGGAATAATTATTTCTACTCCAGAACTATCTATTTGCATTGTGGATAATTAATGAATACTAAATGATAGATATTTTCATCCACATCTAAAAATAATCTCATCCCCATGCTAATTAGCAGTGATGTCTTTGGAATTAATGCTCTTGGATACAATTTAAAGACAGTAATGTAGCATTTATTGACCATGTCTTGCTATATTTACATAATCATATTTTAACAATAGTGTATCATTCTTCCATTATGTTGAGAAATTCCTGTGATCAGTATAAAAATTCCAAAGTCTTATTAAAAATTTTGTTGTTTATAGAATCTATAAAAAGATAATTCTTATTATTTTATAAATTATCTTAACTATAGTTCAGAGCATATAATTCTTGAAAATAATCTTTTTCAAGAATTGTATGCTCTGAACTATAGTTAAGATATCAGACAGCAATACAATTCTTGAAAAGGATTATTAAGATCTCATCAAAATATCCAAATAGCATGCAATTCTTGAAAAAGATTATTAAGATCTCATCAAAATATCAGACAGCATAAAATTCTTGAAAAAGATTATTCATATTTTATCAAAATATTCAGAGAGCATAAAATTCTTGAAAAAGATTATTAAGATCTCATCAAAATATCCAAACGGCATAAAATTCTTGAAAAAGATTATTAAGATCTCATCAAAATATCCAGACAGCATAAAATTCTTGAAAAAGATTATTCATATTTTATCAAAATATTCAGAGAACATAAAATTATTGAAAAAGATTATTAAGATCTCATCAAAATATCCAGACAGCATAAAATTCTTGGAAAAGATTATTAAAATCTCATCAAAATATCCAGTAAGCATAAAATTTGTGAAAATGATTATTAAGATCTCATCAAAGTGTCCAGTAAGCATAAAATTCTTTAAAAAGATTATTAAGATCTCATCAAAATATCTAGAATGCCTATTTTGGTGGACAATTTTTTAAATCACTGAATTCGAATGATAGACATTTATTTATTTAATATTTTAAAATACTTTTTTTGATAAGTATTCCTTTTATCATTTATTAGAAAAGCAATTCCAGCTATTTTGCTTCTGAATTCCAAAAAATAAATAAATAAAATAAACAATTCCATCACTACTATCTCATATCGCTTATAGAATTGGATTTAGATAACTTTCACTAATTATTAAAATCAATCAAATATTTTTTCTTTGATAATGAATATATTCATATTAATTTCAGGACACATTTATGAAGTTGATATTTCAGAATATTTGCCTAGAGTTGATGGAAAAAGAAATCTAAAATAAAATATAGATACTTGGTCAATAATTTAAATTCTTTTCTAAAGGTTGATGCAACAATTAAGATAATGGAACATATGATGAGTAACACCTGATCTTATTGACAGATATTTGCCACTGCTTTCCATTCTCATAATGCAATTTAAAGATATATTCTAAATGAAGTTTTACCAAATTATGTATACAATTATATGCTTATCAATATTCCTGAACCTCATCAAAAAATTATATAGAATAATTAATCAACATTAAGAGTACCATTTCTAAAGCCAACTGCAACAGCATTGCCATCTGGTGAATAACAAAGAGATCTAGATGCAAAGTCTAAACATTTCCAGTTGATTAGACACCTTGTAGAAAGATTCCATATCCGTAAAGTCCGATCATCACTAACTGTCGCACAGTATTCTTTAGAAGGGTGAACAGCTAATCCCCACAGTTCTCCTTCCATATGCCCCTAGCAAAAATACACAAAATCATTATTATATTATTTGCATATTAAAAAGTCCACTATATTATATATATCATGATGTAAAAGAAACAGAAGTACTCTAATATCCAAAGATAATTTTTAAAATATAATAATGAGAAATCATTCATTTTGTGAGACAAAATCTGTGATGCAAACTGTTAATTTTAAAATGAAGACAAATGAAAATGACAATGATAATAAAATATTAGATTTCAATATATCAAAGAAAATATGTGTTATGACTATTAATTTTTCTCACTACAAGGCAAAATAAATAATATTTCAACTAAATTGTAGATACTTATTTAAAAAAAAAAAAAAAAAAATTCAAGATTTTAAAGTAATGCAAAAATTTTTGGCTAAGAGTTGGAGTAATTACTGTAAAGTTTATGTAAATTCCATTCTTTATAATTCATTTCAGCAATAGATTTTTTTCCCATAAAAAGCAGCTAAAAAAAAACCAGAGAGAAATTAATTTACTAAAGAATTAGAAGTATTAAAAAAATAGGAATAGAAAAATACACCAGCCTACTCAGAAGATATATATGTGCATGCATGAGTGTACAAGAGATTAAAGTGCCTTTATGGCTAACATATTTTTCTTAATGAGTAGAGTTAGTTAGGATATATGGTGGGCATGTATGATATTACATTAAATAGGCTTATGTTTACATGTGATTACACAGCTTTTATACCAATTATACATCATCTAGTCTTTCTGGTATAGATTTTGTAGATATAATGCAAACAGTACCCCAAATTAATCTTATATCAGTGAATATTCATAGTAGTCAAGAAAAGAAATGGAATTAGTATCAAATAGTTAGATCCTTTCTTATAAGCTTAGCATGGGAGTTGTATTAAGAAAATGTAAAGATAGTAGTCTTTAGAATTAATATACTGTACAGGCAGACAACAGAAGTGATACTTGCATGAATTAGAGTCAGAGATAAAGCCCATCCAATAATATCATGATGGATCATGTGATTTGATAAATTTCCAAATGGGAATTTATGAATTGTGATGACAGTGTATTTACAGACTAAAGACTATATGAAGAAAAGAGATTGATTAATGAAAAAGTTCCATATAGAAGCAGCATGATGAAGAATATGAATGTCCAAGAATATAAAAATATTGACTAAGGTGTTCACTTTTATGAACAGTAGAATAAATAAAGTAAACTAATAAAACAGTGAGTATGATTGAATCTTTAGACGATATAGAAATCAGCAAAAAAATGACCATGCAAGAGAGATTATTCTTTTCAGTAAGCAATTCAGTTTAAAAGAGATCTATTAGATGAAAAGTGTACTTATGACAGAACTATACTTTTAAAGAAGGAATTTTGATGGTAAATATGATTATACCAAGAAAAATCACTTGTGAAAAAGTTCTGACATGAGAAAAACTTTAAATTTAATTGGATGTGACAGAAAGACAATTTACATACAAAGTAAATAAAAAAGAAGAAAAAAGAACAAAAATCTATTTCATAAAAAAGAAGAGTATACCATCTTATAAAATTTTATTTACATTAACTTGAATGCTATAAAAAATAAAACTGGAAATTCTATGCATATGGCAGATTCAATAAAAAGCCTTGAAAATATTTAAAACAAATATGATTTCCAAATTTTTCAATCAGTAAGTTGTAAAAGTTATAAAAACAGTCAGTTGCTTCAAATATAAACTACGTATTATTTATTAAGCCTGTGTTTTTAGAATTTTGGAAATACATGATATAAGGTAATAGGATAAGTGTGACAAAGTAATATGGTAAATGTGAAGAAGAAATAGGGGAGGGAAGGGGATATGGACTGAATGTAAAAAAACTTTTTCACTTGTTGATAAAGTTAAAAGCATGACTATGTACTATATTAAGTTTGGAGATATAATTTTCAAAACAATATTAAAAGCATCAAGCATAAAAGAGAACATATTATATAGAAAAGTAAATACAGTGATACCATGATGTGGGATGAGCAAGAAAGAATAGAAGAGTCATGAATTCACAATTAAAACTAAAGAAAGAACTAAACATTTTTTAAAAAACTATGATTAGAAATAAATAATAATTTATTGCAAATACTTTTGACAAACATTGACCTAATTTCCAAGAAATTTAATTTATCACAATAATTGTCATAATCTATACTTGTACTGAAAAATTGACTAAGGGCATAATATCAGCCGATGGAAAGAGTGTCATTTGAAAAAAAAATCCAAGAAAAAAAGAAATATCAAAGACTATCCTAAGTAGTAATTTGAAGTATCAAATAATTCTAGAAATAGTTTTAAAAAAAATTAGAATGTAAATAGAAAAATATGAATATGGAGTATTACAGAGGCAAAACACTCCACACAATAGTGCCACCCAGTGCAAGCCAGAGTAATCAATGGAAGCAAGAAAGTTTGTGTGTAAAATCCCTATCTAGTGCCTTACTCATCCAATATCTCCAGAGTAGTTTCTTGCTTGTGGCTTTCATCAGTGAGAACACCGCACCTAGATTTTAAGATCTAATGAAACCCTTTAGACTTCACCTTTTATCTATTTAGTTAACTATAAAGCTATGAATCCAAAATAAAAACACAATAATATTTTCAATCCAAGCTCAATCATTTGTATAGTTATATAGAACTTGAACCTAGTTCAAAATTTATATATTTTGGTATCTTTGGTTACTTAATAACCATAATCATTATTATCCAATTGGGCAGGAACTAGGTGCAGTGCTCTCAGATCCAAAGCTCATCACTGAAGAAAGCCACAAGCTAGAAACTAGTCTGAAGATATTGGATGAATAGACACTAGATAAGGATTTTATGCACAAACCTTCTTGTATCCATTGATTACTCTGGCTTTCATTTGGTGGCACTACTGTATGAAGTGTTTTGCCTCTGTTTTAACAGATTGTGTAAGCATAGGAGATGGTGATTATGTGATGTTTAGTGGTTTAATATGGAATATTAAGAAATGATATATAGAAGCAGTCATAAAATCAAATAATATTCAGACTTGTTGCTCTGAGAAGGATATAAATGTGTTAATAGATTAGAGATCTACAATGAGTATGTAATAAAATACAGAAGTAAGTTATATTAAGTTATACTGTGTAGTAAAGCTTCTATTATATATTTATAGTACCTGCATATTCTGCACTGCTTAGTGCATTAGGTAAAGCACCTGATTTGAGATCAAGAGGTCCCAAGATCAATTCAGGTGCTTGCAGATATGGCACTTGAACTTCTTATGAACTGCCAAGCAAGATGTCATTATACCTTTAGTACCTCCATGGTTGAAATATCTTCAGCTGATATTGTGAACACTGAAGGCAGCAAAAGCTTTTAGAAAAAGCATCATTAAAGAAATGAAATCAATAGAAAAAAAGCTAGATGGTAATAATTATTGGAAAGGAAGTAAAACCATCAAAAACATATGGAAGTTTGGAAAAAAGTAAAATACTTTGAAATGGGAAAAGCAGAGCCACAAAAATGAAATAGAGATTGAAGATGGAAACAGTGAATTATTAATCAAAAAAATAGATGAGTTGAAAAGAGGAAGTTGAACATATGTGATTTATATGATAGAAATAAAACGTTTTCATTTGTCTCATTAAAAAAAAAGTTACAGATATAAATAAATTGAGCAATAATAAAAGATGAAATTGAAAAAAGTATACCTGACATGAAAGCTGATAAATCAAAAAAGAATTGATAAAATTCCAGTTGAAGACAGATAATGACACATTTAGAAATGAACGATAGATAGATATATCTTTGTCAAATGGACATAATCTTTGATGAAGAGCATTAATGTTATATAATTCTTTTAACCTATTACTATAAAGCACTGAAAACTTTAAAATTATTCAAATGGAAGTCAATCTCTTATAATGTGCTATTTCTTAAATATTATAAATCTCCATACACTCTCCTGTTGGTAAGAATTTAAAAAAACTTAAGTAAATCACTTAAGTTTAGAGTGTACATTCTATATACACTAACTCTTACAGATCATGCTTAAATCGGAGCTCAAGTCTATTGTGTGCCAGCTATTGTAATCAAATATTCAGTTGTACAAACACTGTCTTTCTCCTGCAATGGGTTAAATAGATTTGTACAATTGAATATTTGATTATAACATCAGCACACAATAGACTCAAAACTCTTATTTAAGCATGGTCTGCAAGAGTTGGTGTATATAAAATGTACACTCTAAACTTAAGTGATTCATTTAAGTTTTTAAATTCTTACTGGCAGGAAAATGTGTGGAGATTTATAATATATAAGAAATAGTGCATTATCAGAGATTGACTTCCATTTTAATAATTCTTTTAACAAAATCAAATACTATTTGCCATGATTTCTAATAATCTGTAATAATCTTTTATCTTGGAAGATCAAATAAAATATTTAAAAAATGCTTTTATTTATATAAACACACTAAAAAGTAAAAATATTCCCCCCTCCCTGTTTCCACACTATTCAATATTATGCAATCAAAATTAGAATATACAGCACTCATGTTTAGAAATATTCTTAGATTATTTCTGAACATGATATTACTGCTTCTATGTGCTTTGATTGCATATCAAGAATATTGTGAAAACTGGGGGGGGGGGGGGTGGGGTGTTAGTTTTATTTTTTAGTGCATTTATGTGAATAAAAGTGGTTTTTAAAATAATAATAATAATAATAATTGTTTTTTATTTTCTACTTTTTAATTTTATCTAATTTCAAAAATTAGGAGTGAAGAAAGTTTAGATACAATTTAATACTACTAGATGGCAGCACGATAAAGAATATTAAATTCCATATACTGTACAATCAAAAATTTAAACTTTTCCATTATATAAAATTCCAGGAATACACATATATGCAAAGTTTCACCTAGATTGGAAATTTGGGTAAAAATTAACTTAGAAGATTTATCAGAGAGACAGAAAAAACTCAGAGCTGCAAGTCGCATAAAGACATAAAAATGAAAGAAAATTTAGATACTTTTATTTTAGTTTTTTCAAATATTCTGGGAATTGTTAAAGTATGAAAGCAATTAGACAATACATTTGATTAAGCAAATTTACAGTAAACAAAAATTCATCTAGAAATAAGTTATTTTCATATACTTTCGGTATTAAAATATGTTAAATTTTATTTTTCCTTTTATTAATTTATTTGATCGAATATAAAACTTTAAAATTGTAATTTCAACATTGCAGATGGCAAAAAAAAAAAATCCTTATCAAATTCATTTAATTATATTAAACAATTAAAATATAGAGATAATAAAGCTATTTATTTGTATTGTCAATTCTTAGCTTCTATTTGAACAAATAATATGTTTTCCTGAAGGTTTGTGATGATGGTGTTTTAGTTATATTTATTGTTTGGACTATTTCCACAATCTTACATGAATATTGAATATCTTTAGAAAAAATTAACTTTATTTAAATATTCCAAATACATTCAATTGTTAATAGTAATTCACATGTTTTGAAACTTTTGTATAAGAAAATTGAATATTAATTTTTAAATCTATATAATATTACTACATATTGACAACAAAACTTATAAACTGAAAAATGTAGACATTTTAATCCCCGAACAGAACAATGTTAACAATGTCATAAGCAATGGTTATATACCTGCAGAATTTCAATTGACTCAGAAAGAAAAATACTGTAAAAATAATTTTTTGGATTTACTATTCTCTATTTATATACAGCATAAAGTCAATAAAAAAAGTAAAAAAAAACCTATATTAACACTTAAAATACAGGTAATTAAATGGTTTACCACTTGTAATGTTTGACTCACAAGAGATCATGTTTAAATACATTCATGTGCATGAAATACACATATAAGTACATAATAAACAAAAAATTCTGGAATAAGCTCTACAATACATAAAAATACCAATATATTAAACTAAATAATAACTATATCCAGCTTATGGCATGATTACCATTCTGCTGTTAAAAGCTAGTGAAGATGGTAATCATGCCGTAAGCTGGCAATAGCTATTATTTATTTTATATCTTGGTATTTTGAATATTATAAAATTTATTTCAAAGATTTTTTATAATTATATATGTAAATATACATATAATTTGACATGAATAGATACAAACCTGTACAAGAACTGAAATAGCACCTAATTTGTCCATCTCTAAAATTTCTCCTTTTTGGGTGCCCACTAATATTTTTCCATGTCCAATAATAACTGAACGAACTGGGGGATTGTCTGCAAGAAGAATTCCATGACTTTCAGTAACAACTGATGATTTAACAATTGCATAAGTCTTTATGTTTTGTTCAAAATTTTCATCCCAGAGGGAAATGCAACCATCTTTTCCTCCTATTATAAAACCCTGTAACATTGAAAAAAAGCTACATTCACATATATATCAATAAGAATAATCCAATGTGACTACATTGGATTGTTATTATCGATGTTGTGACAGTTAATTTCTTTCATATTTCTCCATTTAGTGCAATACAGGAATATTTAATACATCTATATATGGAGAACAAAGAATTAACCATTACCAGTTTCGATAACGATAATCCAATGCAACTACATTGGATTGTTGTTGTCAATGTTGTGTCAATTCATTCTTTTTATATTTTTCCAGTTGGTGTTATGCAGAAAAATGATATATATCAGGATATAAAATAATGGTGAACATTCTGTCTCATTGAAAAGATCAAGTCATTCAAATTAAAAATTAAGTTAAATATATATTTTAAAAAGTTTACAAAAACTATTTATCAGAAATATTAGAATTTTTCTGTTTGTACAACCTTCAAATAAACAATAACAAAAATGTTAAAAAATTTGAAATTATTTATATAATGCTGAAGTGGAAGAATTCATTTAAGAAGGGATAAACCACTAAGCACCACATGATCACCATTTCCTATGCTTACACAAGCTGTTAAGACAAAGGCAAAATTTTCCATGCAGTAGCGCCACCTAATGCAAGTCTAGGGATATTGGATGAGTAGGTACTAGTTAAGGAATTAATGCACAAACTTTCTTGCACACATTGATTACTCAGGCTTGCACTGGGTGGCACTACTGTATAGAGAGTTTGGCCTCTATTTATGGAGATATGTATGTCAATCAATTTCGCTGTAAGAACTGATTTTTCTATAGGAAAATCTGGCAAATAAAAGATAAATTCAAAGACAAAAAAAATTATGGTTTTACTTTCAAAATAAAGATTGTTATTGTAGAAAAAAAGTCAGCAAGATATATTACATAAATATAGATTGAATTATATTGTTATAAAATTGAATAAATTTTAAAAGAAAAAAAAAGCAAAATAAATATATTATCCACATACAATAAACATAGCCAGAAATAATTCAAGATTTAAAGTAAAACCAATGATATGGATAAGAAAAAAATATTTAAAATTTATTCAATGATGGTTATTTAAGTCCACCATGTACAATGGTATTAATAATGAAGGTAGGCTTCATGTAATTGGAAAAATATCTGCAGGTATATATATATACATGCCCCTAATTTTAGTCTTTCCCAATTTATTAAAAATTAGGGATGCAAATTTTTTTAATGTTGGAATGAATAAAAATGCCATCTCAAAAACAGAGGATGAAATCGTAAAATAGTATTTCTAATCTTTGAAACATAGTCACATATATGCTATTGACAAGATAGTGGATAAAATTTGATAATGAGTCAAAGAAGAGATTAAAACACAGAAAATATATGGAGAAGATCATTCCATGAAAAAATACTTCAAAGTTTCCTCCTTTTTATAACAGTACATAAAAAGGTCTCCATATTAGTGAAGATCATTAGGCTAGAAAAACAACAACATTGACAGTTATTAAGTTTTATTAAAGAAACTCTTCAACTTTAAATAGCAATATTTGAATTGGTACTTTATAAAGATGTTGTGCTGAAAGAACAAACTGGAGTGTATTTTCTAGTTCAGTTTTGTCTATCATTTCATAAACAAGCAAGAATTTAATCTTATTTGAAAAGAAGTGTGGGGTGGAATTGCACACTTGAAATTGCTATTAATTAAGATATTAATAAAGTTGTTACTAATAGTTAATTAGGTATAAAATAAATAATTGAATGACTTTATTCCTAGGAAGTTTACAAGAAGTTGAAATACCAAAAGTGCAAGGATTGGAATCAATGTGAGGACCTTAATCTTTGCAGAGTTTGATATTCTACCACTCCATTAAATCACACAGAGTATAGAGGGATGGAGTTGAAAATTTTGGTTATTGTTCTTTGAAAGTAAAACATGGGACAACAATGTAATGAAAGACCATTATATACAATATATAGTATTTGAAAATCAAAAATTGATAATATTATTAAGATTAATACACTATTTCCTAAAGTTTGGGATTATTAAGCAAAAGATTCTTATAAATGTGATCATGGTCAGAAGTATCTTGCCATCTCTTTAACATAACTTAATCCAGAACATCACTATTTAAAGCTACATACAAATATGAAAAATTACAGATATATCAGTCTTTCATCATTTTCTACACAAGATCTAGGGATCAGCCAAATTCATTTAAAGATAATTTTGGACTCAAGACGAGCAAAATGACAAGGTGTATTGTTGTGTTCATAAACACAGTAGATCACACCCAAGAATTAAAAGAAGTTACAGAAAAGACTAATGGGTACAAGTGTTGCATCGGATTTATAAAGATTGACAGATCTTTTATTTCAATAAACATTTTTTCAGTGATTAAAGTTTTGAAACTTCTAGGCATAGACCTATGATGGAGTTGGACTGTAAAGTGTTTTTTTTCATAATTCATTACTAATGGTGTCACAAAAAATATAATAGTGTGATTCTTTCTGATCTGGCCTTTTACACAATAAGAAGCTATTGGAATAAAAATAAATGAACCATTGCCCTCTGTGAATTAGTGCAATGGAAGATAGCCAGACTCCGAGATGTAAGGCTTTTCGATTGATTCCATTTCTGACATTCCTAATGCTTGAACTTCTATTGAATTCCCAGGCAATAAAATCATTTGATTATTTATTCTATTCAATGAAATATTAAATGAGGGTTTTATATTTTTCAGATGATGCAGTTATTTTTTTAAACAATGCTTTAGATCTTTAAGAAATGTTGCAAAAGCTAATGGATAAAAGTAGGAAAGTAAGAATAAAGATAAATGCTAAAAGAAAGGGTTAAAGTTATATTCAATGGTATTTATAAAAAGATTACATTAAGCATTGATTTAGAAGTAAACAACTATAGAATATTAATATCATATGGGTGGAAATATAATTAAAGATATTATTTATAGAATAAAACTTAGATCAAGATGTTTTTGGCAGAAGTAAGTAATATTAGCAGAAAACATGTGGTGAACATAAAAAAAAAAAACATTTTTTTTAAAAATAAGAGTATTTTGTCAGTACCTTTTAATCTAAAATGTGGAGATTTAGTAAAAGAACTATACAGAAACTGTGGATTATACATCAAAATTAGGTGCAATATAAATTGGGATTAAGAAAAAGAGATCAAAACTGAAATTCATGAGAGAATAAATAGGTTCCAAGACATCATTGAAAAAATAAAAAGTATGAAATGGGACTCATCTAAACATAATGATAGAATAAATGGTAATAAATGGACAACTGAATCTTAAATTGCAATTCAAAATATTGAAAGAGACTACAAATGAGATAAATGGATGAAATAAGGTTATATGCTAAATTGATAAAAAAAAACAAAACAAGTTGTGGATTATAAAGAAAATGAATTAAAACTGAAAAGACTTTCATCTCGCAATAAATTGATGATGATTAAAATGATATCTACATATATTATAATGAGAAGTTTAATGTGTGGGCAAGAATGAGAAATTGAGAGAGAAAAAAAATACAAATGTATTGAAGCATTTAAGAAAAAGTGTGACGATATTCACATTTGTGATTTGGAGATATTTAAACTATATTTTACTAAACTATTGATTTCTACTTATGAATGACATTTACAAATTATTAAACCTGGCTCACAAAGATATTAGATAATTTAATAGTCAATAAAAAAGTTTTAAAAAGATTGAATAATTATTAACTTTAAGAGGTATCTTTTTTTAAGAATAGTTTAATAAATCTCATAGGGTGATTAAATATAACTATCATATTTATCCAAAGATGCTCAATCCTATATAAAAATCTAATGTACTGCACGTACAAATTATGAAAAATAAATAATAAAAGAGACCGGAACTGGATTTAAATTCATATAACATTCTATCACACTCTTGGTTCACAATCACCAAAGAAAAGTAATTGAAACTGCAGTGGAAAAGATGTCAAATAGATAAACTTACCAGGTATATAAAGAAAATTACATTTCGAGTTACAAGTGTCAAATTAACTCAACCCACATCTTTGGCACCATCCTCTTTAGATAAATATAGTAATGACTATTATTAATCATTTATTAAACTAGAGATTATCTCTAGCACAGGTATAAAATTTAACAATCAATTAAAAATTAATATATCTGATTTTTAAAATTAAATACACAAACACATGGATTTATTCACATTTCTTTTTGCCACGTGTAATATCTTTATAAATACGTGTAATATCTTTATAAATACATAAAAAGACAGAGTCAGACTGCTACAAAAATGCTATTCAAAATTAAGTATTATGAAAAAATGTTGTATGAATAAATAAATATTAAAATAAATTTATTGATTAGGGAAACAATCCATTTACTTTCACAAAAATTATACAAATGAAATCTCAAGGCTTTAAATATAATTATTAAAATTTGGATTTAAAAAAGATCAATAATGAAGAAAATATATCCTTTGATATTTACTACTATAAACTTCAATATTATAACTTAATAAATTTATAACTTTCAAAAAAATAGTCTATGAAGTTTTAATTACTATAGAATAAATTATATATATATATATAAGTAGGTGATAACAAACAACCCTTTTACTAGCAACAATCACAAGTGGTAGTCATGGCAACCTCCTTTAGCAAAAAATGGTTTATAATCTAATGTGTTTATATAGATACTAAAGATCGCAACTTAACAAGGAGTGTGAGATTAATAATGCAAAGAAGTTTAAACAAACCTCATTAATTAGGAAAATATAATCTGTTCTAAAGGAAGCCTAATAAATAGTCATTTATAACTTGCAAATTCCATATAATGTCTATATTTAATAAGATAATAAAGCCAATTACTCAATACATTAATAAGTTTATAAATGTAGATGATAACAATCAACCTTATCCTATCAACAATCACAATCTGTAGTCAAGGCAACCTCCTTTAAAACAATACAGGTGGTGCCACCTTTATCTATGGTCTGATATGTTTATGTAGACACTAAAGATTGCAACTGGACCAAAAATTGTGAGAATAATGCAAAGAAGTTTATACAAGCCTCATTAATCAGGTAGATTGTGATTGTTAATAGCATAAGGACTGATTGTTATCATCTACATTTATAAACTTATTAAAGTTTTGAGTAATTGGCTTTATTATCTTAGTAAATATAAGTAGGTGTACATGTATATGCGAATGTAAAGATCTGTGTGCAATAATAATATTAAGTATAACAATAGAATCCAAATATGTAATTACATGTAAAATCATTAGGTATTGGATAAACTAATAGGTAACTAATCTTATGGCCAAAAAAGATCCTTATCAAATCATATATGGAATCTTAAATAATCACTTTGCCATTACATTTAAAAGCATGTAAATAGTAAATCCAAATGTGAAGTGCATTCTAAGAAGCTTAAAAGTACATTTTGATTACATATGAAACACAATAAAGTTTCAGTGTTTCTAGAAACTATGATTTTATTTCATATTCAATCTGAAAGTAATTTCTTAGCAAATCTCCTTCTTTGGTTCAATATAGAGATGATTCCATATCATACTACTGAACCAATCAGTATAGAAACATAGTCTGATATCAAGAATAAAATCCCACGAAGACAAAACAATATATTCTCTTTTACAATAAAAACATTGTATTTATTTCATTTGAAGATCTAATTGTTTCATTTCATGCATCTAAAAATTCTGTTGATGCAAGTACAGAAAGGACATACATATTTTTAAGTTGATGAATATATCAGTTCATTATTAGTTTTATACCAAATGTATAATATTTGGGAGATTTATTTAATATTATAATTGTAATAAAAAGCAAACTATGGTAAAATGATCTTTAATAAAAAATATTATCATATAAATTGAGAAATCTATTTTTGAATCTGATCATGCACAACTTGCTTAACCATAAAATTGTAATGACAATATTTTTGAGAAATTGCATAATCAAATTAGTGACTGGGGTATCTTCTTCCTAAATTCGGTAAACATTAAATCATCAGATAATGGTTTAATGTCCAGCTTTATAGAATCAGTGATCAACAAAATAAGATAGCATCAATACATCTTGTAAGCAGAGAATATGACATAGCCAATAAAAAATACTAATGGATTATTTGATGCATATCTATGTAAAGAAAGTAATATGAAGAACAGGTATATGAATTATTTATACATTGAGCCTAGCATTGAAGGAAAAATGAGGCAATATATTTAGTCACATAGGATAACACATAAGTAAAATCAGAATTATTAAGTATGTCAAAAAAAAAATAGCAGTATTGGCTGAGGTCTATTTGACAAATAACTGTCCAGATTCCAATTCATGATGAAATATCTTTTATCGGAATCTCTTTTTAAAGAATAATTGGAGTTGATACAATCTCTTCATGAAAAAATTCTCAAAATATACTTACATCCTTATGAGACTATATTTAGGAAGAACTAGTGAGTTGTTAGCATGTATGACTTATTCTGGTCAATCTCCAATATGTGACATATCCTGATGTCACATGGTTGGGCCTTCTGAAATATCCTAATGAACTTTGGATCTACTGTTTTAATAATAGAATGTTTTCAAAGAACTACATATCTGCTATCAGTCTATTTGAGTACAATAAGGACATTATACATGTAAAGGCAGTTGAAAACACTTCCTAATCAAATCTCAAAAGAATATCATAATGAGGTTAAGAACCAATACATTTGTGACTTTTAAAACACAATATATTCAATGATGATTCAAAGAAAAAAATTACTTCTTTTTCTGCAATAAAATTTTTGCCCAAGTTATATATTACTCCTAGGAAGTCTTTTACCTGAAATAAAATCAACCAATTTACTATGCTCATTAATATCATCCATTACTCATTGAATGATAGTTAAATAAAATTTTATGGTATTTCTAGCCTCTGAATATATTATTAAAAAAATATTGGAATTTGGGGATTATCACGGATTTAAAGGGCTTTTTTTTCAAAATGTATTTAATCTCAGAAATGTAGTGTATGTGATTTTATTTTAGATTAATCATATTCTCTGTGAATGTGGTTCAAAAAATATTTGACTTAAATATATATGAAAGCCATACCTGAGAAAAATATTTATTTATAGGTATCCATTTCAGGTTTATCAGTAAATCTGCAATTAATAATTTTTTTCAATCAGTTTTAGATAATTGATTTTTTTTCTGTTGATGTTTTTGAGATTCTTTGTTGAATTTGGAAAATCCAGGATTGAAACTCTGCTTCCATACCATTATTAGAAATATTAAAAATTGCATTTATAGTTTTAAGAGATTGTATATTTTTTCCAAATTACAATTTAAGATATTAGGCTGTATTAAAAAAAAAAATTGAAATATTTTTTTTTGTTTATCTAATTACTAAATGATTATACTTTATCAATGGAGTTTGTATATGTTACACACATTTTTGCTTCACTGTCTGGTGATTCAAAACCTTGAATCAGAGGTTTAAACCCAGCTATATATGTGTAAATCCTTTTTTTTTTGTACTTTCATAAGCTAAACATTTTATTGTAAGGATATTTAATAATTTTAAGTCGGAAATATTTAAATTTCCATTCCCTTTAAATAATCATGTATGTGTGTTCAAGATTGCTAAAAAAATATTGATAAAAAATTATTTTTTGTAATTAAATATTATGTATATTTATTTTATAGTTTGCATATTTTATTTTGTGATGCAATACCAAAGAAAGTTCTATAGTCTCTGAAACTTATAAATAAAAGAATATTCTAGATTTAATTTAAAAAGGGTAATTAATAAATTAAAATCCCTTAGCAAACATAATATTATTGGAAATTATATCTCTTAAATCTATTTCCATTCTCGAAATAGATTAAAACAATACTCTCTAGAACTTGTTGCATTATCATTGAAAATAAAGAATAAGTGCATTCAGGCCACTTAATGGACATCTGGGCCTCATCAAGCGGAAAGAGAGAATATTCGAGAAGGTCTTGCTAACATATAAATAGAGCCGTAATTTGAGGCTAAGTCTCTTAGTGCGCCATTTTAATCAGTGTTGCATAACGGAAAATCTATTAAGAAATTTTAAAGTAGTAGTGACTTGGGAGTATTAAAAAGAAACCAAAGAGATGCTTTGATGTAGGTTTTATGGGAAATAGAAGTAATTTTATTATCTTAATAATTATGCAGGTACAGATAACGAAGCCCTGTAACTTGTATATTTCTATGGACAGTGTTTTGTGTATTGAATATTAATGTTCCAAAAAGCTGAATAAATAGCTTGGACATTATTTTTAGTGGAGGTTATTAGACAGAGAGCCATGTTGACTATCTTATATGTTTATACTATGGAGTTAATACTCTTTGTTTTTCATACCTACGCATCTGATCACTATCATAATTTCTAAGATATTGCATGTACAGAACTGTATTTTGAGGGAGAATAATAAATAGTTTTGGAACTGAAGGATCGTTATTTTGGAAGAGGATAAGATAAGGTTTTCTTGCTTTGAATTATGTTGGATTAAATACAAATGAGATTGAAAGTAAATTTAAAAATAAGGATAAAAAATCATAAATATTTTCCATATTTAGTAAACTATTTGTTTAAAATATATAAGTGATAATAAAATCATTCATAAAATTTTTGAATACTTTTTTGAATATTTTTAACTTACATGTAATGCATATTTTTAATGGATGATACATCTAGAGAAACAACATAGAATAGAACAAGTAATTATATTTTATAAATATGATTTTTATGTTTAGAATACGCATTAAGATACACATAGGAATTTTATTGAAAGTAATACTAAGCAAAATGTATAAAGTATATTAATTATATTATTTATTTAATCCACTTATTTAGTAATGAATCGAAATGAATATATATATATTTATATATTTGATAATGTCAGCACTATCATAATAAAAGTTATTTAAGTAATTGAATATAAACTGATAGACATGTATTGAAATAAGTGCTACTTCTGTAGTTTATGTTTTCATAATTTGCGTATGTTTGATGGAAACATATTATAATATTCAATTGTAGACAATATATTTTAAGCTATAAGTGTATCCATGAATACTATTGGTAATATTATTATAAATATTAAAATGTATAACGAGTTCTAAGTTGGAATGAAGGTTTAGGTACTTCGATTTTATTATTGTGTTATTTTATTTTTGAGATGAAGAAGTATGTAATTATCCAAGATTATTTTCATTGTAAATAGTATAAGTTTATTTTTGTTGGAAGTGTTATAATAAAACTTTGTTAAATTTGTTTTTATAAATTTTTGTGTTATATTGATTTTTTCACAACATATACCCATGATCTTAAGATGGATAAGCCAAACATAAATATTTGCACAGTATAAATAAGATTATTTATTTTAAGAACTATAGTGTTTTCTTAATATGATATATTTGAGAAATTTCATTTACATCATCATTATTATCATTATGGTCATAAATTAATTATATAATTTATTACACAGAATTATAATATTATCCATTGCTACATATTCTCAGATTATCAGATTATACCACATATTCTATTTAAGATGCCACATGAAAGCTAAAAGATTATGCTATATTTTTAATTTGTTATTATTATCGATAATTGCCATAACATTGAAAGTAGATAAGACTGAATTATACATTGAAGATTTTTATTATTATTTATCTATTATTGTTAGTTAGGTGTAGTTGAGGGTGATATAAAATCCCTTATCATGCTTAACTACATAAGATTATAAATTGAGTAAAATTAGTTTAAAGAACCTGAGATTAAAATAATTATATTATTTTGAATAAAGAGATTAGGATTTATTTATTAGTATTATATTTAATTGATTATTATTTTAAAGGCGTAGGAATGCTATGAATTTATTATTATTTGAAATAATAGGGGGGATAGTATTCTTATGCCATTGAGGTAGTATCCTGTGGGATATTGGCTCAATGTAATTCATATTGCTATTTGTACTTCACTTCATTGGCTCATGATTTTATTAATATTTTATTCATTTAGTTAATAAAACCGAATCATATTATTATTTCTTATTAGAGCTAGTTAAATAATAGATAGTATCACAGAATATCTTTATTATTAATTAGATGTATTTTAGCCGAGCATAACCATTTACCTGATCTAGTCCTATTTTATTATATATTATATTTTCCTGCAAGTGAGAGTACAAAGTATATATATATAGAAAAAACTTGCTACTGTATTTTTATTTTTAAAATAAAGTAAATGTAATTAAAAGGGAATTGAACTCAGACTTTCAAGCTCGCTACAGCTATCCATTCCATTTTATAGAACCAAAACACATGATCACATACATGTGAAAAAGATAAATGATGTCCGATATAAGTATTTTGTGCTGAACGAGCACTAATCAGTTGTTCCAGAACCCCATCTCCCACACATGAATCCAATCAATGCTCAGTTTATATTAAGCTAGCAAATCTACAAATTTTAATGGACAAGCTTCAATCTTTTCCACCCTCCATCTTTTCAGCCATCCATATCAATGAAAATTTAATAATGGAACACTGAAAGCCATTCTTGATGCCAATATTATTGTCATACCCATGTTGAGTTTAAGTCACTATAACCCTCACATATAGGACCTTAATATGTCCATTTAAATACACAGAGAAGGGATGGGCATATTGGCATCAACAAGGGCTTTGAATGTTCCATCATCAAATTTTCAGTGATTTTGATGTCCAAAGAGTTGGAGGGTGGAGAAGATTGAAGCGAGCCCAGTTTGAAAATCTGCTATCTTAATATAAACTGAGCAGTGATTGTATATATGTGTGGGAGATAGCGATTTGAACAACTGATGAGTGCTGGTTCAGCACAAAATACATATGTAGGAGATCATTGTTCTTTTACACCTGTATGTGGTCATGTGTACCAATTATATAAGATGGATTGGATAGCTGCAGGAAGCAGTTCCTTCTAATTACATTAAGTTCAATATATGCCATATGCTTACATTTAAATAATAAAGTATATGGCAAAATAATTTGATTTTCTCACTGTTCAATATTCTCTGGATGATTTCCTTTTTCTTTTTTTAAATATTTTTTGTGTGTGTTGTAGAAACATACAAGAAATTACAATGACTTTTTTTTAAAGTCAATATTATTTTTATGTTGTTATAAAATTTTGTAAAACTAAAGGAAGAATAAAATATATGTGCTTTTAACATAAATTGAAAAAATTTAAATAATATATAATCAAGAACTGCACTTAGAAAAAAAAGCCTACTTGAATATCATAAAATTTGTAAATTTCCATGTTTTGTTTGTTTGTTTATTTACATTTTTTTTAATATTTGTGTTTGAGTAGCATATAACTACATTTGCATAGTTACATTCAGTATAACTTTGTGTGTTTGTTTCCTCAAAATAATAGTGCAGGCAGCTTTAAAAAACATTAAGTAATTTTAATGAACAATAACTCTAAAAAAGACCAATTATGCAAACTAATAAAATCTAAAAACACAGAACTTTGCTAATTGCTCTAACTAGCTTTGTTGATAAAATGCTAGCAAGAGAAAGCATTTAAAATATCTCTATTAGAAACCACACCCAAATTCCAGACCAATGGTTTCATGCTTTTGGCACTTCTCAGAGAGGCGCTAGGATAGTTTCAGACAGTAGATCTAAAAATATCAACACAAAGCCAGCATTTATCTAAGAGTTGACCATTGAGTAGAAAATCTGAAATTTTCAGACACCTAAATGTCTTCAAACCCAGATTTCAAACTCAAATAGCTATATGGGACTGAAAGATCTTCAGCCAAACTCTATACTAGTAGTCTTAGCAATATAACATCACTTAAGACTTAAAAGCAAAGACTGTGAATAGTCAATAAAAATAAAAGTTATATATCACATGACTCAATTTTTACTTGTTTTTATTTACAAGTTTAAAAAATTGAGTCTGTCAAACATTGGTGGTTGACAGGTCAGCGACAGCCGAAGCAGTTGTCCCGGGTTAGCGGGTTCGCTTCCCGGCTGATGCTATGAGACATGAGAAAAAAAAATTGAGTCATGTGATAAAAATGACCTTTTTTTAAAAACAAAATCTCCTTGGAACTGATCTGATAAATCGGAAAAATAAAACGCCATTCCTCTTTCAACATTTCATGTAATCTTTTATTTTTTTAAAATTACTTTGTACAATTTATTTTGTATTTTTTTTTGTTGATTATTTACTTAAATTTATATATATATATTTGCTTATTTGTAACTTTTATTTTTTATTTTAAAAAAATGTACAAGTAAGTGCATATTTGCATAACTAATTCATATTTTTGCTCTTCTTGTTAATAACTAAATTTCAAAAGTTATTGATGTTTTCATTGGTAAACAAACAAACAAAAAAAAAAACATAATTCAAATACTTGTTGAATTTATTATTTTGTATTTTCAGTAATGGTCCGATAGCTCCCTTACGGTCTTTAATTGCTTATTAAATGACTACCCCAAAATTAAATACTTATTAAAATATAAATAATAAAGTGTTCCTTTTGCTCTTTCAAAGATACATATCTCAATAACTATTAAAGTTTGATTGTTATGTCTTGAAAGAAGAAAACCCATTTGAGATTACAAAAAATAAATAGGACAATTATCTATATTTAACACAAACTAATGATAATTATAAAATGATGATAAACATAATTATATATATATAAACCTTTTCAAGACATTGCATAGCAAGACATGGCCCTTTATGAGCTTTAACTGTTCGGAGTAAATTAATAT
The DNA here is from genome assembly GCA_028023455.1 of Epiperipatus broadwayi. Lineage (NCBI taxonomy): Eukaryota > Metazoa > Onychophora > Udeonychophora > Euonychophora > Peripatidae > Epiperipatus > Epiperipatus broadwayi. The sequence continues at coordinate 1,558,694 of JAQFVV010012501.1, forward strand.
TCTGCCAAATATAAACACTTCCATTTGACGCTCCTGTAAAACACATATCTTGTATTTTTCCATAAGCAGCACACAACATATTATCTTGCCGACCAGCTTTTCCAAAAACTCCTCTATTAGAAGTAAAACCACCACCTAAAAAGATACACAAGGTAAATATAGTAATAAATTGATATTTTTACAAGTTGATAAATTGGTGAAACATTCTTTAAAACAATAAACAATGGATTAAATTGGTATTACAGACGAATACTTTTAACATTTAATAAAATTTCAAACATTTCTATATTCTTTAATATATTGATAATTATTTTGTACTCAATTTTTTTTTAAGTTCTCATGCAAAGAAAATAGAGTAACTGGGTAACTATATGATAATACTTAATCAATATCTGAGGTAATTTCCATTACTTGTTATTCATTTATTATAATTTATTCTAACATTACTATAAGCTATATCTAATGTTTACGGGATTCGAACTCAGACTTTTACACAACCCTCAACTCTCTATGCTATCTCATATTGCTGACCCATCTGATCACACACATGTTGAAAAGATATATAATCACCAATATACATATTTCGTGCTAAACCAGCACTCATCAGTTGGTCCAGATTACTATCTTCACACATTTCAACATGTGTGTGATCAGATGGATCAGCAATATGAGATGGCATGGAGAGTTGAGGGTCATGTGAAAGTCTGAGTTCGAATCCCATACACATTACACATACATATGTAAGTTTAAGCCTGTATAGTGTATTAATTTATAAGCTATATCATAAACTTTAATGAGCTTTTTATAATACTAAAATATAAATAACATTTGTCTAAATCACATGTTGTTATTAAATTAGTAATAATTGAAAGGTTGCTAATCTTTCACATGCACCTACCATTGCCTCTCAGACAGCCAATCAGATTTTAAACAGCTGTCTTAAGAACGATCAGGCCTTGACACATGACAGAGATTTTGATAAGAAAAAGATGAAACCAATCTTTTCTCTACTTAACTTTTTATATATATATATATATAAGACAGTCTTAAGCATCTAGAAAATTGTGGTGTAGTAAATCTAAGATTTCACGCTGTAATATCGTAAATGAAAAACTCAGTGAGTAATAAATGAATATGTTTATATCTTCAAGCTTGCAGGCCAAGATGCTTAAGACTGGCTTACATATATATATATATTAAGTAGAGAAAAGGTTAGTATCATCCCTTTCTTATCAGAATCTGTCACGTGTCAAGGCCTGATTGTTCTTAAGACAGCTATTTAAAATCTGATTGGCTGTCTGAGAAACGATGGTAGGCACATGCGAAAGACTAGCAACCTTTTAATTATTACTAATACTAAAATGTGTGAATTCCACTTAATTATTTTTTAAAACAATTTTCATTTTATTCTAAATTTCAGTTTCTCAAAAGAGAGTAAATTTAATATTTTAAAAGTAATCACATATTAAACAGCTAAAAAGGATTATATAATGGAGGATAAAATAAACAATATGCAATTATAACAATGCTTCTTACATAGAGAAAATATTCGAGACATTAAATGACACTTTAATGTATTGCCAATACTGAGTAGTTCAAATCATATGAATTAAGATACAATAAAAGACAAATGAACCTGAAGATGCATTTTGTGCTGAACCATCACTCATCAGTTGGCCCAGGCCATCACCCATCATATATATCTTTATTATATGCACAGTATTTATCAATAATAAATTGTTACATTTTGATTTATAAGTGTCAAACTTATTCCACCACATGTTGGTGTGTTTAAGTAAAAATCAATCACTTGTATTAATCTTAAACTGAAGTTTAAAACTTATATCTGGATTAGAGAGAATGTCTAGTTTAATAAATGATTAGTGATAATCATTACTGTATTCATCTAGAGTGGATGATGTCAAAGTTGTGGGTGGAGTAAGTTTGACACTGATAAAGCAAAATGTAGCAAATATTCTTAAAACTAAAAAACCTATTTCGTTTGAAAAAGTGCTCTGCCCACAAAATACATTAAGATTATATTTAATGTTCTTAATATTTTTTCTATGTAAGATGCATTGTTATAATCACATATAGTTTATTACACTTCAGCAAAGGAGTTTTGATAAACATAGGATAGAACTACAATTAATAATGGAGAGTTATGGAAATGCCAGAAATGGAATCAGAGGATCTTTACTCCCATAACTGACACTTAACTGCTACATTAAAATGCACATGGCAATATAATTAAGTATTCTTTAATATTGTTTATGTATATTGGTAAGACCAGTCATCCTATTGAAAAATTCTTGCAAGAATACAAACTGATGATTAGAAGAGAAAAAACAAATATGTCTAAGGTAGCAGACCATGTATGTACCAATGAACATATGTTCGATTGGGAAAACACAAAAATATTAGATAGAGAAAAAAAGGTACAATGAAGAAAATTCAAAGAAGCTGCTCACATGACAATGGCAAACAATCCCATAAGTCAACCTAGTATGACTATACATAATGTATGGAAACCACTAATCAACTTTTCTCTTAGGAAAAAGTGGAGAAATCAGGAGGAACCTCATAGATAAGTATATGAAATTTCTAGTGACTGTTGACTTTGGAAGGATGACTTAATTGATTAGAGCACTATCTTCAAATTCAATACTCAAGAATCTAAGATTCAGGTCTGATTCCCATGCTCGTACTGTCACTGGTCAGGCCGGCAACACTTGAAGAAAAGGGTAGAATAATACCTCTCAAAACATTATGCATATGCTAATCTGTGTGCTATTACTAACAGTTGAATGTATTTGGAATATTTAAATAAACTTATATTAGATTATGAAAATAGTCTAACATATAAATACAATTATCTTTGTCTCTTTTATATTTTATTTTATTGCTTTAACTTAATAAAGATTGAATGTTTTTTTAAACAAATTTAACAATTTTTTATATATTTTTTGATCAGGATTATTTAATATTATGGTTTAACATATTTTCATAGAAATATTTTTATTATCTGTATATAAAACTTACACATTCTTGAAATATTCAGATGTTTCAAGAATGTGAGGTGAAGGAGAAATTTTAAGTATACCTGAACTTGTTATTCTATGTATTTGTGTTAAATGAAAAATAAATATACCAATCTTAATTGAAGTTTAAAGTTTATATTTGTACCAGGAATAATGCTTAGTTTGATAAATGAATAGTAGTAATGATTAATGTATTTATCTGAACATCACATGAGCACCATTTCTTATGCTAGCACATAACTGTTAATCAAACAGGCAAAACTCTCCATACATTGATTACTCTGGTTGGCACTGAATGGCACTACTGTATGGAGAGTTTTGCCTGTTTATTTATCTGAAATGGGCAGCATTTAAAGTCACGATGGCAATAAGTTAGTAATCATTAATGTATTTATCTAAAGTGGGCAGTATTTAAAGTTATAAGGGCAAGAAGTTTGATACTTTTAAATGTAAGTATTATTAACATTTAAAAAAAAAAAGTTTTCTGCTCCTATATCAATTCAGTCAAATGAATTATTTTTTCTTCTATTTCACTAGATAAAATAACTTTAGCTATTTCTGAAATTTTCTATAATGTAAAATAAATATGTAACTGTCATTTATTGATGTAGGGTTTCAGAAAGATAGCAAATTTAATCAGTACAAAAATGATAAATTATTACAATTTATTGTGAAGGTGTCAAACTTACTGCACCCATAATTATGACCCCATCCTATCCAAAGAAATACCTTAATAGTATCACTAATCATTTTTTAAGTTAGAAATTATCATATTATTTATATTCTTGTGATTAATGTAAACAAGTTTGAAATGGCAGTGGTAAAAATAAGAATGTTAGGGAATTTGTATGGCCTTTCTCAATGTCTAAAATACAGTTATTCATAAATGTTGACAACTAGTAAACATCATTTCTCTACATATTCTTAAAATTTATCATTCATGTTTAATACTACAAGTTCTCACAGCATGTCCAACATGAAGTCATCATCAGCTCTGATTAAAATTTCTCATTATTTAAAACATTGGTTAATATAAAATCAAAAATAATTATTAATTAGGTTATAATATATGCAAGTGTTTCTGCAATAGTAAGTCCTTTTTATTATTTGTAATGTGTTAATGTAAGGAATAAGAGCACACATGCATAGACAAAAATCATTAAAAATTTGATTTATCTAATCTTTGATTTCTTCTAGCATGATATACAATATTAAACCACTAAGCATCACATGATCACTACTCCTTACACTTATACAAGCTGTTTATACAGATGGTAAACTCTCCACACAGTAGCACCACTCAGTGCAAGCCAGAGTGGTTTGTGCATAAAATCCCTATCTAATGTCTATGTATCCAATACTTCCTGACTAGTTTCTAGCTTGTGACTTTCATCAGTGAGGAGCCTTGGATCTGAGAGTGCTGCATCTAGATCGTAGGATCTAATGCAACCCTAAGATCTATGTGGAGTGCTTTCAGATTATAGGTTCCTCAGTGATGAAAGTCACAAGCTAGAAACTAGTTTGGGAATATTGAATGAGTAGGCACTAGATAGGGATTTTATGCACAAATCTTCTTGCATCCATTGATTACCCTGGCTTGCACTTTGTGGTACCACTGGGAGAGTTTAGTTTTTATGATATACAATACCTGTGATATTAGTTTCCTAATGTTCCATTAAAGATTATGAGACAGCTTCAAATAATTCAATGCTAGAATAAATTGTGTTAATAGAGAATAACAAGCAATGACCTTTGGCGGTGACCCTCTATTGCAAAGACAAATGACTTTTATTTGAAGAGAATTTAACATAAGACTGGTATCGTGCTTAGCTGTATATATTGAAACTTTATGTAAGTTGATTTAATAATACATAATTTAATATTATGTTCTAGTCAATGATATTGATATATATATATATGACTATAGATGGCGTTATACCAAAAACACCTTTAAGCGTTTGTTTACATAAACGTCAGAGCGAGTATTTCACTATCTCTAACTTAATTTCCACCTTGAAGGTGTTTTTGGTATAACGCCATCTATAGTCATAAATACAAGCGTATGCAAGTTTTTAACCTGTGTTTTTTGTTTTTCATATATATATATTTATTGAACATGGATATTTAAACTCTATGTTAGGAAAAATAAAAAAAAAATAGTCTTAATGACTTATGTATTTAGATTATTCAGAACAGGTTATAAAGTGGAAAACTCTGAATCTCGAGATGTGGCCCAAATCTGTCACCTCAAGTTCTTGAATTTCTTATAAATTCCTATGTAGTAATCTGTTTGATTAATTGTTTTAAAATCTCATTCTTGTTAAGACTTTATTATAATGGCTAACTGATAATAATGCACAATACTTAGAAAAGAGACAACATTCTGGTATAAAATTACAAAAAGCATTTATTTACCTGCCTGAGTCCAGAATTTTATATGTTTTTCACCAACAGTTACAAATCTTGTATCATCAAATGGATTCCACTTAATAACATATAATTTACTTGTATGCCCTCTACAAATAAGACAAAAATTATTCATATTAATTAAAATTACATACATATTCTATTATACTTATTATTTCCAATATCATATAATCACCATTCTTTATGCTTACACAAGCTCTTTTCACAGAGGCAAAACTCCCTATATTGAATGATGCTACTGTATGGAGAGTTTTGCCTCTGTGAAAACAGCTTGCGTAAGAATAGTGATCATGTGATCTTTAGTGTTTTTTTATATGTCAAAGCATCAGCTGGGAAACGAACCTGGAACAACTGCTTGGAAAGCAACTATGATAACCACTAGGCCACCAATGCTTGACACCAATCCTGCCCAATAGGATTATTGTGACTGGGGTTATGAAAGAACCAAAGACACCAAAAACTATGAATATTGAACTGAGTTCAGATTTATACGACTATACAAGCTAATAAGCTTGAATTGAAAACATTATTGTGTTTTAATTTTGGACTCAAAGCTTTCTAGTTAGCTAATAAAGTAAAAGGTGGCTGCTGGAGGGTTGCATTAGATCTTAAGTTCTAGGTATAGTGCTCTCAAATTCAGAGCTCCTCACTGATGAAAGCCCCAAGCTAGAAACTAATCTGGGGATATTGGATGAGTAGGCATGGGATAGGGATTTTATGCACAGATCTTCCTGCATCCATTGATTACTCAGACTTGCACTAAGTGGCACTACTGTATAAAGAATTATGACTCTGTGTGTTGTGAGATTGGAAAAAATTGTAAATATAATATAAAAAAATAAAAATTGAAAAAAAATAAAAGTTTTACGTATTTTTTTTGTTTGTTTGCAGTGCACCCACCCATATATTTACATACATGTGTTATTTATATTTTCAACGTGTATATGTAGAAGTCTAGCATATTACATTCATGTGAGTGTTAAAATGGCATATTATAATATAGTATACAATTATTTGTAAATTTTACTATGTGTGATGTGCCTCGGATCCAAATGCATGGATATGAAGGAAAAAAGTTATCAGTTACATATTAACTAAATCAAGCTTGCAAAATGTGTTTAGATTTGATTCAAGATTAACATGTCTCTCATCATCTGTTTTACAAATAATGATTTGCTTGTGAATCAATTGAATTAATGTAAGAAATGAGATATAGAGAAAACATCTCTTTAATTACAAGCAACGATAATAGGAAATTTTATAAAAGTTTTTGGAATCATAAGCACATCTGTATTTCTAATTGTTTTATGTTTTTTAATCCTTTTTTGATGGATTATGGATTACATCAGCATATTTTTTTGTACATTCATAAGGTATATGCAGAATAAAATACGTGAATGTGAAAGGACTTATATCATGAAACTAGACACTACTTGGAAAATAGTTAAAAACATGAAAAATGATGAGAGTTGAAAAGGCAGATATATCTAAAGTAGCAGATCATGTATTGCCAATGAAAAATATTGTACAAAGAGGAAAACATAAAGAGAAGAAAATTTAAAAGAGCTGCTCACATAACAATCACAAATAATCCCATAATGCACAGTATTCGTATCCAGAAAACAGTAATTAATTTTGCTCTTATAAGAAAAAAAAGTGAAGAAATAAAAAAGCTTCTTATAAATAATTTTATAAAATTTCTATTCACTATCTTTATATACCAATAACCCCAATCCCCTTTTTTTTAATTATTTTTTTTTTTTTTATTTTTTTAAAAAAATTATTTAGATTTTTTGGAGAAAAAAAAAATATATACATATATACAAAGGGACCCCAAAAATAACCAGAATTTTGTAATAAAAATTTGTATATTTATTTTTAGGTGTTGCAAATTGAATCACTTTAAAAAGTATAGTCTATTTAATAGAACACACCAGTCTAAACTAGTTTGTCACTTTTCTAAGTAGTCCACAAATGCTTGCAAAGTGATGTGTTTTAATGCTTCTGTCATTTGTCCCTTCTGTTCTAAGTCCACACACAGAAAACATTTGTTTATTAGAAAGATTAAAAAAAATTGCATGAAGTGAGATGGAGAAAATACTGCTGATAGATAAGCTAGGTCATGCTGAATTTAATAAGAGTGTTTCACACTCAAGGCTTTGAGTGATGACACTGTTGGGGTGGAGTTTGCACTCTTTTCTTTGCACAATACAGGATGTTTATGTTTTACCACATCACATAAATGTTTCAGAACTTGCAAATAAAATACCTGATCATTACAAACTAAATCTGAAAGAAAAACGCCATTTGTGTCAAAAAAAAAAAGCAGCATTAATTGTTCAAACATTTTAACCATTATAAAAAAGCTGACAAATATGGGAAATGCACTTTACAAAATATTTGCTATGTGGCTTCATGATTTCGCACAATGATGTCATTTGGTAGTTTTATGCAGAAGGGTCCCTGCAAGAAGTGTATAACAGCTAAAGCATATACTACAACAGATGAGAAAATCAGAAAATAATTTCAGTTATTTTGGGATCCTCCCTTGATAACAGATGTTATTGTTGAAATACTTTTAAAACTAAAAATATTTGTTATATTTTATTTTAGAAAAATTGCAGTCAGATAATTTATACAATGACCAATGAAAATAGTAACCTGTAAATATTTTTTGCATCTAAAAGGGAAATCTCTTTTAAATCCAATCTCTTAATATTTATAGAGATAAAGTGGTACAATAAATAAATATATATATATATTTAAGAAAAGAAAGTCTCACAACTTTTCTTATTTTCCTTATTATAGTAATCTCTTCTACCAAAAGTTGAATGTTATAAATTAATAATTTTTAACTTGTTATATATTTTTTCCTTCCTTCTTCTTTCATTCCTTTCTTTTTTCTTTCTTCATTTTCTTTATTTCATTCTTTCTCATTTTCTTTCCTTCCTTTCTTTCCTTCATTTCTTTCCTTCCTTTCTTTCCTTCTTTTCTTCCTTTCTTTTCTTCCTTCTTTCTTTTCTTCTTTTTTTATTTCATTCCTTCCTTTCTGTATTTTCTCTCTGTGCCTTTCTTTTTTTCTTTCTAAATATTCTTTCTAAATATTTTAAAGATTGTTTCAACAATAACATCTGTTAAAAACTATTAATTTATAACATTAAATTGTCGAGACTATTATAATAAGGAAAATAGGGAAAGATGTGAGCCATTGTTTACTTAAATAAGTATCAGTATATTGTAGCACTTCATCTCTATAAACATTAAGAGATTGCATTGTCTCTAACAGATATTTCCACATTCTTAAAAATATTTCAATATACTTATATGACAAATCTTTTCTTTATATATCACAATGTTTTAAGTTGTAAAGCACATGTGCAGTGGAGTAATCTACTAATATACTTATATATAAAAGGAAAGGAGATGATCACTAATGTATATAGTGAAAATGAAATAGTGATAAAATTTTTACTGACTGTTGCCTTTGAAAGAATAACCTTTCTAGTTAGAGTGTCATCTTAAATTTATTACTCATAAAACTAAAGGTCACTAGCTCTATCCCTATGTTAGCTGTTATTGGTCAGGCCAAAAATACCTAGAGAAACCAAGACAATATTACTTGAAATGTTCATACTAAGTATATGCCACTGCTAACAGTCAAATTAATTTAGAAAAGAATAAACACACTTTGAATTTTTCTAAAAACAGTTAACAGTTCTATTAGATCAGGAATTTCCAACCTTTTTGGTCACCATACTCCCTAGATTTTTAGTAAATTATCTAGTACTTCCTATTTATTATGATAGAAAATAAATAGTTGGAGAGTGTAACATGCAGTACATCACGTGAATGCAGAGGGGTGCAGATCCATGGAGGCAAGCCACAAAGGACATTGATCTGATAATTTTACTAGCTATCTTGAATCTTAACTGGGTGTTTTGAGTTATCAGACTCTGGAATCAGAAAAAAGTCTATGCAATCTCACTGTGACTATATCTGAAAAAGATCTGAAATGTTGTTGTGTGATTGACAGACAATAGCAACATGAAATAGTCTAGAAATGTTAACATAACTATTTTTGGAATATATTAACAGTATTATATACTTATTTACCTACTATTCATCACACCCCTTGAATAAGATTCCTGTACTCTCTGGGTATGGTTATCTCAGGTTGAGAACCCCTGCATTAGATGATGAAGTATATCATATCAGGTGTTGATGAATATTACTTTTATGGTCTGAGGAAGAATTTGCTAAGGTTATTAAATCAGTGATTCAAACTTTATCTCTGAACTCATTGTGCAAATCTTCTGTATGATAATTGTTTTCTTGATAATCTTAAATGCCTTGACTAGATTTCTAAACATTCCATTTGTAATCTCATAGCTCCCAACTCCTACCCCCCCCTTACAAAGGGCTAAAGGAATGACAGTTCCAGATACTAATGCCTCTAGAAATGTGGAAAACAGGATCAGCTAACTCTTGTCATTTAAATGAGCAAGTCCAATCTTAATTGATGTTTACTTCTTCCAGCTAAGTGCACTCCTCTCACATGCAGTAATAGTTATTTCAAATTTGATGTTTATTCAGCTCACCTGTGGTCTACTGGTAGCCAGCAAGGGCTCTGAAAGTAGACCACAAAGCTGTCGTGCACACTGACAAATTATAGTGATAAATTCAGAACTGATTTGAATATAAAAAAACAATAAAAAATAAAAAAGTAAACAAGCTTATATTTTCTAATTAGTGACTCTTAACTTCAACTTATGATAACATGAAAACCATACACACAAAAAATATGTACTTTGCATCATTTGGTTCAGCGTCTATGTTCTTTTCAGACAATGTAAGTTTCATTTCTCTATGATAAAAAAATAAAGATTTTTATGACGATTTTTCTAAATAGTACTTTTCCCCCCATTTTTGTTATTCTTATGGTCTAATGTTTACTGAGAAATTTATAGCGCAGAATAATGGTTAATCTATGGATTCAAGCACTATTCCTGATTTCTCATTGCGGAGGATAAACTAAGCTTCTCTCACAATTTTTGCTGATTTCTTAAAAGTAAAAGTAATTATAATACCTAAAAAAAAATTAACAAGCTATCTTTGGTCATAAATATAGAGATTATCTTCACCACACGATCTTTTTCTGATGAATTAGACTTTTGACGATTGAATGTTATTACAAGATTTCAATCACTCTTAAGCATTTTTTAAGTTATTTTATAGAAAAATAGTTGGAAAAAATCATTTATGATATTCCTTTTATATGGTTTTTTGTATAAATTTTAACAATAAAAAAAACCTAAATATTAAAAGTAAAAATTGTAATAAAATTTAGCCAATTATATATATATGACCACAGTTATATATGTAAACATGACCATTGCAATGTAAACTTTAAAGCTGTGTATCAGATACAAAACTATTAAGAAATTTACCAATTACAGTTAACATTTTAATAATGTCATTCAAAACAAGTAATGATATTTCTCCATCCATCCATCCCATCCACTCACCCACCCACCTACCCACCACCCACCTACCTACCTACCTACCTACCTACCTACCTACCTATCTACCTACCCACTTATCTACCTACCTACCTATCTATAAAACAGTTTGACATTTGGAAATTTTCACTTATATTTCTTGTTTGAATATCTAATTTTCAATCTCCTTTATTGTATCCAAGATCTTGCATCATAATCTTTAGGTATCAATGGTGATTTGATAGTTCACTTCTAGTTAGTATTAGAAAATTGGTGTGTTAAAAAAAATGTATGAATAAAACACTATAAAAAAACTGTCCAATAATCTATATAATTATGAACAAATTTTAAGTTCTTAAAAAAAATGTATGAATAAAACATTATTAAAATCTGTCCAATAATCTATATAATTATGAATAAATTTTAAGTTCTAGTATAGTAGCTAAGTAAAAGTTTGTTTCCAAGTTATTTACCTTAATTATCTGAAACGTTCTTGATTCATGTTATGTTTTATTGTTTTTAACACAAGTTCAAGCAGAAAAGAAATAAATTAAACTGTGTTTATCATTTCTTAAAAGACCAAAGCTTTCTTATGGGAATCTCTCTGGACTACAGTTAGCTTTCCATAATATTCATATTAGAATGCCTTTTTATATATTTGTATCCCTGTTAGTAGTATAATGTTAAAAGATGATACATGTTTATGTATATATCTGGATTTAACAATAAAAAATAAATACAGTATAATGGTGATTAACTATTATACACAGTCTTATAATTCTCAGAAGTACTTTTGGTTAATTACTTAACCCTTTTCTACATAAAACAATAATGGAAGAAAATGTCATCACCTCAAATCCCAGGATTCCTGATTTCAACGTTAGCAGCCTGATGATTAATTCTATACATTTTATTTTTACTTATGAAAATTGACTTTTTAATTTTTCTTTTATTATTGTTTGTCTCTTCATGAAAAATCTTAACATTTTCAAGAATAAACTTAAATTTATATTTACAGGTCCTTTCATGATCCAAGAACACTGAAGTTCTCACTAAATCATTATTATTACTTTTTATACACTTGTATAACAATTTATATTCCTTTAATCTTTTCTCTATACTGCATCTCGATTTATCTGTATATGTAATAAATTTGATCAACATAAAGGTATTATTTAATAGCTGTATTTCTAAACAAATGTAGGATGTTCTTTCAGATGGTTGGATCAAACCATCCCAGTTAGAGATCCATTAATGAAAATCAATAAACATATAATAAATATATTCATACTTGTTTTTATTTTTATAGCAAGATAGTAAGAATGAAAGTTATAAATATATAGATATGTGCATTCACTCTATTTTAACAAGCTTGGGTAATAAAAATCTATTAGCACATTATAAATATATTCTTTAAAAAACAGTATACCCCCCCCCCCCAAAAAAAAAAGTGGTTTACAATACTATCCTATTTAAAAAAAAAAAACGTTTTGTCTTGCGTTGTTAGCCGAGAGGTATCGCAGCCGCCATGCAAGCAAGTAGTTGGTTGCAGACGGTTGTGGGTTCGCGTCCCGGCCGATGCTATGACATATGAAAAAAAAAAAAAAAACGTTTTTAAAAAAATTTATCAACATTTTTTGAGCGTAATTCTTTCATTTTAAATACCATTACAATAATTTAGTTCAAATATCATTCACTAGATGACAGAACTTTTTAGAGACATTAAAAAAAAAAAGTATAGTAGTTGAGAGTTATTAAAAAAAATACAAGTAGAAAATGAAAAATAACATTTCAATATTGCAATTTTTACTACACATTTCTTAAGCAAGGTAGGGACTGATTATATGATGCAAAAAAGGAGATCGAGTAATAAAGAAAAGAAGAAAAATGAGATAAGAAATCGAATTATAATTGTGATTTATACGAAAAACAGCGCATTAAACGTTCAATTGTGAAATATAAGGTATTGAAAGAGATTCGGGAAAAAACAGTAAAAGAAAGTGGAAAATTTAGAGATTTTCTGTTTTTAACCTTAGGTTTTTATGACAAAATAAAGAATATAAGAAATATTGAAATTATTTAATAAAACATCTTTTTTAAAATGGAAAAAAAAAAAAAGCGAATTACAATTTGCGTATATAGAGTTGATATCTTTAGCTACTGAAGAAAAAAAAGTGGATTGCTTTCATCAAGAAAATCAAAACATGTATAATTCAATTAAACACTACTAAAAATGATCTTTTGGGCTTTGATATTTACCAATTACTCACATTTCTTTTGTTAGTTGGTTTTTTTCAAGAAAGTTAAATTAAATAAAAGCAGGTAGCAAAGAGAAGATCTGTAGAAAGTAAAGTAAATAATTGAGAAAGTGAGTGTAGAACATGATTACTTCTCCTTTATCAAGATAAGAAATGTCTGAACCAATAAGCTCAATGAAACATTGTACTTCTTTCTTTATTAACTGATACACAGGCTTATTATACACCAGTATCAATATATGTAATATATAGAGTATATGAGCATAGACTTTCACACGATCTACCACTCCCCACTCTATCTCATAACACTGATACACTTGAACACACACATGTCGAAAAAATAAATAATCACCAATAGACGTATTTCATGCTAAACCAGCAATCACCAGTTGGTCCAGATTAGCATCTCTACACATATATGCAATAAGTGCTCAGATATATATTAAGATAGCCAATCTTCATACTTTAATGGATAGGCTTCAATCCACTCAACACTCCAACTATCCATCCAATTGGAAATGTAGACTGTAAAATTAATGCAATTTGATTTACAAATGCTAAATTTCTTGCACTCATATTTGACACCATCCACTTTCAATAAATAGATTAATGATTATTAACAATCATTTACTAAGTGAAACACACAGGCTTATTATATACCTGTGTTTATAAATGTAATATATAGGGTATATGAGCACAGACTTTCACATGACCCAACACTCTCCATACTATCTCATAACACTGATACACCTGAACACACATATGTTGAAAAGATAAATAATCACCAATATACGTATAGCATATATGTGTGGAGATGGTAATCTGGACCAACTGATGATTGCTGGTGTATAGTGTGGAGAGTGGTGGGTCATGTGAAAGTCTGTGCTCATATACCCTATATATTACATTTACTAAGTTATATATTATTATATAAGTTTTAGCCCAGGTATAAACTTTAAAAATAATTAAAGATTAATATACCTTATTTTTAACAAGCACACCCACATGGTAATCAAAACGAATCATTTCCCTCTCTTGTTTGATATCTCCCCTAAAATTTTAAATCTAATTAACTTCTACGCTATTTCAATAGCATTATCTTTGACCATTTAATAATTTTAAAATTTACATTTTTTATTGTTCAATCCTTATACCGAAGCCTAAATTCCACACTATGCATTAACTTTATGCTTATTTTTCATACATATGTCTGCAGTCTAATAATAAATACGTACTATTTTCCATGTTCCTTATATATTTTGCAAAATAAATCATCCAAGTTATTCCACTTATAAATACATTCTTTTGTTACTAATGCATGTGTTTGAACTTTTAAAAAATAGTCTATTTTTCTTATTATTACCATGCAAGGATTTGCTCATGATAATCTGCTTATTCTTAAATATATTGAAACTGTTTATTTTCTATCTGTTCTTCATTCTTTTCTTTACCCTTTAATAATGATAACATCTCCTTTTCCAGTCTTTACTACTACAGCAATTAACAATTTTTATAATATATTTACACAATCCAACACAGCATTTTTATTTCTTTAACTTACTTTAATAATTTTCTTATTCATTTTGGTACTTGTTTTTTTCTTAAAATTTAATTAGAACTATGTAGCTATTCTACTATTCTCAATAAATTAGAGTTTGACTAAATAATTTTAATTGCCTTTTGCATCCAATATCTTCAATTTCTATCCATATGTCTAATAAAAGGTGATTTGAACCAGACATTTAAGCTTCCTTCAGTTATTTACTCTATCCAATATAACCAATATGCATGATCACATGCATGAGAAAAAGATAAATGATCTCCAATTCACGTATTTCATGCTAAACCAGCACTCACCAGTTGGTCCAAATCATAATCTCCTACACATATTTATAATCACTGCTTAGTTTTGTATTAATATAGCAAATCTACAAAAGACTTCAATCCTCTTCACTTTCCAACTCTTCAGCCAATTCATAACAGTGAAAATTGATGATGATGGAATGCTCAAAGCCATTGTTGATGCCAATATTATTGTGATATCCATGTTGACTTTAAGTCACTCAGACCCCTCATGTATAGGAACTTAATATATCCATTTAAACACACATGGGTATGACAATAATATCGGCATCGACAAGGGCTTTGAACATTACATCATCAGATTTTTGATGTTATGGATGGCTGAAGAGTTGGAGAGTGGAGAGGATTGAAGCCTGTCCACTACAATTTTTAGATTTTCTATTTTAATATAAAACTGAGCACTGATTATAAGTAAATGTGGAATATGATGACCTGGCCAACTGATGAGTGCTAGCTCTGCACGAAATACATATATTGGAAATCATTATCTTTTTCACATGTATATGGTCATGTGTATTGGTTATATTGGATAGAATGGCTGAAGGGAGCTTGAAAGTTTGGATTCAAATCCCCTTTAATTACATCTAACTCAAGTGTATATACTATACTTGCATTTAAATATCCATATGTCTGTATCCAAAGATGACACTCCAGATCCTATTTGGATTCTCTCTACAACATCTGGGCAGCCTTTTCATCATTAAAAAAACTGAATTGTATTTTATTTGATAAAAAAATGTATAAAACTTAAAAAAAGTTAATGAATATAAGATAGATTTATCATTTGTTTAGTTAATTGCATAAAAATGTAGAGAAAAAGCCTTTGCATAATCTGTGTCGAATAAAAGCATCTTTATCACCCTTCTATATAGAAGCAGAAAATGAGAAAATTCAAATGCCAAGATGAAACAATTTAATATTTTCCTTTTTTTATTTTAATCTCCAAGTAAAAATAAGTAGACTATTTATGCTCTAGTTACTTGAAATAAAATTTCTAAGCTTTCTTTAGAGTAGCGGTTCTCAACCTATGGGTCATGACCCCTTTGAGGGTTTCATAGACTATTGGAAAACACATTTTTTCGATTCCTAACAGTAGCAAAATTAAAGGGTTGGGGGGGACGGACGGACTGACGACCACAACATAAGGAGCTTGTATTAAAAAGTCACGGCATTAGAAAGGTTGAGTGCCACTGTTTTAGAGCCTAAAATTCCCAAGTTTCAAATTCAAATCCTTAGATTTATAAAAAATGTCAGGTAGATATACCAGTTGTAATTTAGTACCAGAATATTGAAAAATAAAATTAATATTTAAATATGGCACATGGTTTATATAAGAAACCCATAAGTATTATGGGTGTATATATAAGTTATTCTACATAAAATATAAGGAATAGCAGAGGACGGAAATCATGTTATACTGCATTATATTATTATGTATAATAAAAGATATAAATAAATGCACAACTTTTTGCTTAATATGATTTTCTTTTAATAATCAGATTTTCAGAGCGAATATCGGAAATGTTTTTAAAGAGTATATTATTTAAAACAGCCTATATTTGACAGTAGCTAAAGTAAATAACGGATTGAAATTAACACTTTTATAATTAATACAAATACTGCTTAAGATAGAAAAAAACTTTTTTTTAATTATAAAGATATAACTTTTATTCTGATAATAACTGACCCCCCCTCCAATTTTGTACATATTGGATTATTTATTATTCAGACATTGTTGATATAGTTCATATATATAAATGCTTTGCTGTTAATATATGAAAAGGACTCCATACAGTACTGCCACCCTGTGCCAAACAGAGTAATCAATGGATGCCAGAAGGCCATCTAGTGCTTACTCATCCAATATCCCCAGACTAGTTTCTGGCTTGTGGCCTTTGTCAGTGAGGAGCCTTGGATCTGACAGCACCTAGATCTTAGGATCTAATGCAACCCTCCAGCAGCCAACCTTTTATCTCTAGTTAACTACAAAACTATGAGAATGAAATTGAAAACACAAGCTCAATAGCTTATATAGTCTTATGACTCCTCTCTGACGAAGGTCACAAGCCAGAAACTAGTCTGGGGATATTGGATGAGTAGGCACTATAGGGATTTTATGCACAAGCCTTCTGGCATCCATTGATTATTCTGGTTGGTACTGTATGGGAGAGTTTTGCCTTATTTAATAACAATTATGTACTACTATAAGAGATGGTGATCATGTGATATGAAAAGGAATACTGTATTTCCTTTTGTATAATATTAAATTATTTTACTGTTCAACCTTGAAGGGTATGTTGTTATGACAAATATTTTATGCAAATTTGGATTTACATATATATAGATAATACGAGTAAAAAGCTATTTACAAAAATAATAGCCTGCAGTGGCCTTTTCCAAAATCTATGGATATATCATTCTTTGGATTTCAGCAACACTGCTTAAAAAATATTAAATAAAAATTCATAAAATTGAGTTCACATATTTTATTTGCACACCTCTTTGTACGACTGTCTTCATGAATTCTCTTTTAATTGACCATTAATTTGATTTGGGTGTTCAGGATGCACTCAGTCAAGCATGTGATTGTTTTTTCGGTCTATTGATTTATTATTGTATTCTCATTACCTTTTTCTTGTTTCTGTACTTTTTCATTAATTAGTTTTGTTGTTGATGTATTAATGTATAGTTAATGTTAATAGAAAAAATGTTTAACCTCAGGATTGTTGATTTCCTGGCAACATCAAAGATAAGGTTATTTCTCTTTATATAGATATAATCTTTTTATTTTCTATTCTTTATCAAATTAAAAATCTGTGAATATATCTAATATAAAGCAGGTAAATTATTCAGGTTTTATTGTTGTTCATATCTTCAAGTATCAATAAAAAGAAAAGCCTCGATTCAAATCTAGAGGTCATGAAAGGATTACTGCATATATATATATATAAACAAAGGTTAGAATCCCAAGAGCAGATCTCTTCATTGTACTTTACAGACATCTATAGTAAGCTTAAGTAATCAATGGTCACAAGACAATGTAATGTTATAATAATTTCTTCACACAATCATGATTTCATATGTTTACACATGCTGTTAATAAGAGTACCAAACTCTCAATACAGTAGTGACACTAAGTGAAAGTCTTTGTAATCAATGGATGAAGGAAGGTTTGTGCATAAAATTCCTATCTAGTGTATATTCATCCAACATCCCCAGACTAGTTTCTAGCTTATGGCTTTCATCAGTGAGGAGCCTTGCACCCAGATCTTAGGACCTAATGCAACCCTTCAGCAGCCACCTTTTACCTATTTGGTCAACTATAAAGGTAGAAGCCCAAGATAAAAACACCATAATGTTTCCAACCCAAGTTTATTAGCTTGTATAGTCAATCATATAGATCTGAACTCAGTTCAGCATCCATACATTTTGCTGTTACAAAAACCACACTCTCCATTATATTATGGAAAGGTTAGGTATAAAACACCATAATGTTTCCAACCCAAGCTTATATAGTCAGTCATATAGATATGAACTCAGTACAACATCTATAAATTTTGGTGTTTCAAAAACCACTCTCACCATTATCCTATGGGCAGGTTAGGTATAAAACCAACAAAACATCACATGATCACCATTTCATATGTTTACAAATGCTGTTAATTAAAGTACCAAACTCTCTATACAGTAGTGCTACCAAGTGTATGCCTTTGTAAACTTTCCTGCATGGTGGCACTACTGTATGGAGAGTTTGGTATGGCTGACATAAATTTTGAATCTTAGTCCTCATTGAAGAAGACAAAAGCCATAAGTCATTTTGAAGAAGAATCCTTTTTTAAGTAATCTATTTTAGTTTAGATAGCTCTCAAAAAGTAGATTAAAGAGATTTGTTTTTGAAAAGATATGACAAAGCACACAAGAAAAACACAATATTGTTATGTATCTTAGATTTAATGATAAATATATATCATGATATAGTATAGGGATGGGCAAATCATGCATCCCAGTAAGAGTTTGTTGTGGCCTACCAAGACAGTCAGAGAAGTCTGCTTTGAACCATGATTGCCTTCCTGTGTGCAACTGAAGATTCTTTTAGCATTTTCCACTAAAAGGGTCACATCAATATGCATGGATACAATGTGCAGTGCTTCAGTGCTTTTCCAGTTGATCTGGTTAATTTCAATTTTGTCTTTGCAACAGTAAATATATAAATTTCCAACTTTAGTGAAATTGAACTTTCCGAAAAAGCATAAAATTGATGATGAATGTTATGCGTTTAATGAAGAATGAACAAACAAATATTTCTTTGGTAATACAGGAAATAAAACAGTGTGTTTATCGTGTCATGAAATGATAGCCATATTTAAAGAGTACAATCTGAAATGACATCATGAAACAAAGCATAATGAATTTGGCTGCAAACTTTCCGAGGGAGATCACAAAATAAAAGCTGCAGAAAAAGGCTGAAAAAGCAACAAACATTATTTACAAAGCAATCAACACTTCAAAATAGTGCTACAGAAGCGAGTTTCATGGTAGCCTACAACCTTGCTAAATGCAACAAGTCCTTTTCAGATGGCAAGTTTATTAAGCAGTTTATGGTAGAGTTTGTGCAAGTGTACTGTGCCCTGATGTGAAAAGCAAGTTTGAAAGCATTTCATTGTAAAGAAGGACTATAGTGTGGTGCATTGACTCAATTAGTGATGAACTCATGAACAGATTTTGTTTGGTTTTCTTTGGCACTGGATAAGAGTACAGATAATGAATAGTGCATAATTACTCATCTTTATCCATAGAATTAATGAAAACTTCATCATCACAGAGGAATTACTTGGTCTAGAATCAATGAAAGATAGAACCACTGGTCAGGACTTGCTTGAGGGTGCTGTGAATTGTATGAAAAAAGTGGCTTGCTCTGGAACAAAATGGCAAGCATTACAAGGAATGGGGCCAGAGATTTCAATGGAAAAAATGTAGGTATGGTTAAGCTTTTAAAAACAAGTTACAATCACAAGATGCAGACAATGATATCTTGTCTTTTCATTGCATTTTTCATCTGGAAAGCCTTGTAAACTGTACTGAAGTTAATCAGTAATATTGTTAGAGACATTACTTGGTTGATTTGAATCATTTCCGTTACGTTTGATAATTAAAGTTTTATACAAAAAGAGACAAGCGATGTGTTATCGCTGTACAATGTATCCCTATTTATGCTGGGCTAACGTATATTTTGAGGGTGTGGAGATTTGAAGTAAACATAACATTTGAAATGCTATTTAATATAATATTATATTCAATTCAAAACATGTGCTATGTGATGCAAAAAATTTTAAAACCATCGTATTTGTTCTAAAGTCAGTTTTGAAGGGCTTAAAAATTGTGAAAGTTTTGTCATAAATGGGACTTCTTAACTAGTCACGTGAGTCGCGATACCTTCGCGAGACAATGTAAACAGCGGAGGCCAAAAGCAAACATTGGAAATTCATTAAATTCGGGCTCCTTAGTTTGTTAATCATGTGCCGACTAATGCATATTTTGGACTGATGAAGTTGATAATGAAGTGGTTTTTTTTTTGTTTACTATATTAGAAGAATAACGTACATTTAATAAAATGTAAAAAAGGTCATAAAGATTTAGTTATTGTCATTGTTAAAAAACATTACATTGACTTTTTTATAAACGCCGCCGTATTTATTTTTTAAACATTTAATTTACTATTAGAAGAATAACGTATATCTAATACAATCTAAAAAGGGTCCTACATAAAGATTTTGTGATTGTCGTTGTTAAAAAAGAATACATTTCCTTTTTAAAAAATACTGCCATATTTTTTTAAACTTTGTTTAAACGTTTAAAAAACTATTAGAAGAATAACGGATTACATTTTTATTTACATAGATATTGAAACATTTTTATAAATTGACTTTTCACATTTATACTAAAATTCTTATAAAAAGAATTACATTAGTATTTTTAATAAACTATATTTATAAATATCTCTGCTAGTTTTATTTTAATTTACAAAGGATTTGAACTTACACTTTCGCACTATCCTCTACCATCCACACTATGCTGTTACACTTGATCACATGACGAAAAAATAAATAATCACCATTATCTGTATTTCGCGTAAACCAGCAGTGGTTTGAAGCTTGTCCGTTAAAGTATGAAGGTTGGCTATCTTAATATAAAGCTCAGCAATGAATGTATATATGTGTGGAGATGATAATTGATGAGTGCTGCTTTAGCAGGAAATACATCTATTGGTGATTATTTATCTTTTCGACACCCATGTGATCAAATATATCAGCAGTATGAGATAGTGTGGATGGTTGAAAGTCATGTGAAAGTCTGACTTCAAATCCTCTATAAATTACATGTAGAAGTGCAGGTATGAAATAGCCTGTACAATATAAAAATTCATATAGTTTTATTTTAGAAATATCAGTTTCAAACATTATCTATCTACTGTAGAAAATTTTTCTTTCTTGTTTAATCCATTCTGTTAAATCTATGATTTTCTCCATGTTTTTTTCCTATTATTAACTTTTGAAATCCGATTTGATTTTTACTAAAACTATTTCCAACACCAGCATCTGTACAGGTTATTATTGACCTGAAGCAACAATATGTAGAGACACACCAAATCCTAATAGACTATCTGGCTACTAAAAAGGCAAGGCTTTACCTCTCTAAACCTCATAACTTCTCAAGGGGATATATAAGGTGGGCTTTGGGTTTTCAAAGTAAGTCTAAAATTCCATCAGCAATCACAGTGAATAATATAATTTTCTCGGGTAATAGCATGATTTTACAAATTTTAAATCATTATAAATGCAAGCTAGTAGATGTTTCACAGAATTTGGTGCCTGATACATCTATATATTCTTGTGAGACAATTCATGGTATTAGTAATGATGATATTAGAGCTAAACTCTCATCCATGCCTGATAGAATACACCCTGGAATCCATGGAATACCAAAATTCATGTTCAAACATCTTGAAGCCTTTACAGTACCAATAGTGAGTAGAATGGTTGATCTACTTGCCTCAGGTCCCCTTACTATTGATCAATTCTATCCCATTGCAATGGTCCCATTTCTTAAGAGTGCTATTATCCCATCGCCTCTGGAGAACCTTAGACCAATCTCGATGACTCCATTGATTATTAAACTGATTGAAGCAATTATCAAAGATAAAATTCAAAATCTCATTCTGCCTTTTATCTCTAGTTTTCAATTTGCAAAGAAAGGTAGTTCCACAGCTGAGGCACTCTGCCTATTCAGGTTAATTACGGATTATACAAGAAAAAATAAAAAGTCAAAGCCAATAGTTGTCCAACTTGATATTTCAGCTGCTTTGGACTCACTCAGAATTCCTCAACTAATACATCTTCTAAGTGGTCTGAACATTCCCACAGGTATAATGAACATCATTACTAACCTTCTATTAAACAGACATATTGCAATTTCATTAAATGGAAAAATTTCAAACTCATTCACACCTACCAAGTCGATTCCACAGGGTTCTCCTCTTAGTCCCTTACTCTTCATTCTATATATAAATCCATTCCTTAAATCTTTAGAGATGAATCTTCCTGGATTGTACATTCCTGGTATCAATAAATCCATTCAGCACATATCCTACATGGATGATGTGGCAGTGTTCTTACCCTCTAGAAAATTCATACCGAAACTAATTCAAATTAAGGACAATTTCACCATAGAGTCAGGTCTTGCGTTTAACCTTAGAAAATCTGCTGTATGGAGACTTTCATCTGGAAAATCCATTCCATCCTTTTTCACAGCTATGCCACAAAAATTTTTGGGTTTACCAATGAGTCTCTCTCATGCAGCAATGAGGAAATTAATACAAGACACTATCATGAATTCTGCAAGAAAAATAATTGATTCACTTTCAAAAGTTTATACATCATTATTTGCAAAAACAGCCCTACTCAACATGTTACTGTTCCCCAGAATTGCTTACTACATGCCGTTCATTAAATTTTCATCAAAATTTATCCAGAATATAAACTCTCTTTGCTCTAGATTAATGTGGAAGGGTAAAACTGTTGCTATTAGCTTAAGAAGAGTGCAGAGACCAACAAGACTTAATGGCTTGTCACTGCATTCACTTCATGTTCTTTGTCTACAGAAATCAAATAACCTCATTACAAGATTTAATGGGATTTTTCCTGATGACTCACCTTTTCTATCTATTCATCCTACAGATACTCCACCTCCAATTAATGATGGTTGGCTGACACAAGTCTTAATTGACATTTCAAAAATTCTCACACCTTTAACTCAATTAAAACCAACAAAACTTCGTTATTGGGATGCCTATCTTCTTTTTTTTTCAACAATTATCCCAGATCATAGCATTCTCACCTGTACAAACTTTGCCATTATAAAGAAATATAAAAGATGTAATCTAGAGCCAAAATATTTGGACTTTCTTCTAAAGCTAAATCTCAATGCCCTTCCAACAAGCCACTTTCTTGTGATGTATAGAGGTTTTTCATCTTTGGACCCTGTTTGCTCACTCTGCCATAGGGAAGATGATACCATATTTCACATTTTCAACGATTGTTCCTCTCTTCAGGGCTGTAGAATATTGATTAATAAAATTTATACACCAAAACATCCAATTATCAACACACTCATAAAAGGTTTTGCTTATGGGGATTTTGCAATTATAAGAAGTGCAACTTTCATCACTTTCTGTCTATGGTTTGTCAGATGCTTCATAATCTTCAAGTCTGTTATACCTGATCCAACATTAATTTTTTTTACAAAAATTAAAAGATATCAAAGAAAGAGATTTGAAGTTAGCTCCTCACCTAATAGCAAATTCCACATGGAATCTTATTAATATTGGACATTAAGTAATTTAATGGTTTATAAATGTATTGCCGAATTTAATGTTATTTTATATTTTTTTTTCTTTATTGTAAACATAGTTGAATAAACCTGTTTTTGATACTAACTATTTCTCTACTGTCATCATAGTTCTAGTTCAGCCTCTTAATTCTTTCAATAATGTTAATACTTATTTGTTCTTACATTTATGTATGTCGGTGCTTATCGGAGTTCAAATCCCATATATTTATAAATTCATATTTATGTATCAATTTAATTCGTTCAATTTAATCATATATATGCGAGTATAAACTATGACGTGTAATAGATTTAATTATGTTACAGTGCAATTATATTTTTAAATCTTTAATTCATTATAAATTTATGTGTATCAATTTAATTTATTTTCCAAAGAATCGCATATATATACTGAAACGGTATTTATTGACTAGCATCCTGTTTCACCTGTGTTCCATAGTAATTTTTATCCCAGGTTTAAACCATCCAAATCCACATATATTCACGTATATTTACATATATTAATGTATATACACGTATATAGTGTGTATTTTAATTTAAATACGTATCTGCGTAGGCATCGTTATATATTGTAATGGGATAAAGAAATCAAAAGGATGAAAGTAAAATGATGGAATGGGATGAATCAGGGGTTATGGAAAATCATCATCAATCTCAAATAAAAATAAATCTTTCAAATCCATTAAAGTAATGTTTAAGAATCATAAATATTGTAGGTATTGAGTTCAAACCCTACATTACAAACCTCAAAGATTTCGGAAGAAAAGTGGGAGAAATTTGTTTTTTCTATTCAACTGATTTTATTAATGTAAAACAATAATGTGTGTACTTTAAATAGTTCAATAGCTATAGTTAGGAATTAAAGATGAAGCATATATATAAAAAGTTGTCTGCAGACATAAACTCTGTAAATCATTTTTCTAAGTCTACTTATGGAGTATTTGAATTGAGACTTTCACACGACACTCAACTATCCATCCTATCTCATACTGCTGATACACTTGATTAGACACATGTTGAAAAAATAAATAATCCATATACATATTTCCTACCAAAGCAGCAACTATCAGTTGGTCCACATCATCACACTTATATACAATCAGTGCTCAGTTTATATTAAGATAGCCAATCTTCATACTTTATTGGACAGGCTTCAAAATACTCCACCCCACAGTTCTTCAAATGGATAGCAGAAGAGTTGTGGGATGGAGTAGTTTAAAGCCTGCTCATTAAAGAAAGAAGATGGTCTATCTTAATATAAGCTGAGCACTGATATGTGTGCTCATTATCTGAACCAACTGATGAGTACTGGTTTGGCATGAAGTACATATATTGGTGATTATTTATCTTTTCAACATGTGTGTGATCAAGTGTATCAGCAGTATGAGATAGCATGGATAATTGAGGGTTGTGTGAAAGTCTGAGTTCAAATCCCTTATTTATTACATATAGAAATGCAGGAATAAAAAGCATCTACTGCAGAAAATTCATATAGTAAGTCTACTTACTAACTTTTAATATTTCAATTTATATCTAACAAAGTACAATGTTCTTTCTTAATAATATATTTAATATTTTTCATTACTAATTTAATATAAAACTTGTTCCTAATACTACTCTCATAATCTTTGGCTTTTAATATTTAGTTTATTTTGATAGGCAAGTTTTATAGATATGAGTATATATATGTATGCACAAATACTAAAACGTAGACATATACAGATTATTAAAAAGTTTTTTTAAAAAATAATTTCATATTTTCTGTGTAAAGAAGGTTTTCTTATTATATTACTTAAGTCCATTTATTTTTATTTGAAACTGAGATAGATTTGTCAATTTTTAAAAAATTGGAATCTATGGTTAAATAAAACAGAGAGAAAATAAACTCATTAGTAAGTAATGATTAAAAGAAACATAAAAAAGTTATTAAGAAATCATAATTTTAGGACCACACCAAAATCATATATTTGGAAGAAAAATAAAGATTAAAAAGATTTTGTATCTCAGCTGTACTAATAAGACTTTATTGATAACCATGGGAAGCCTGAAATGTCATCAAAAAGCAGGCACATACATAGTCTGAAAAATAAGAGCCATTTTTATTGTTTTATTTCAGCATGTAAAAGATTCTACAACCAAAACGGAGGGCTAAACAACAATATTTTGTTGGATGGTCCTAATGACTGATCCAAAGAACTCTGTGAACATGTAAAGAAAGAAGTTAACAGACAGAACCCTGGGATTAATCTCCAGACTAAAGAAAACTATAAAATTGCTAGTTTTTACATCACCTATGCATTTGCTGAATTCAAATAAAAGCACAAAGTAAAAATGCTAACATATATTAAAAGCAGAAATATCTATTTGTTTATTAACGTATCCTAATCCAGAACAAGAAACAGAAATGAAGAACCCATCTTAATACTGAATGAGTGTCTTTTGAGAAATGCAGTCTATGTAATGATATCGTTATCATCACAGTAAAGCAGAACGAAGAATTACAAATCCAAACTGAAAATGAAATTTTTTTATTAAACCATGGTAGTTCATATATCTAAGCATATCAAACATTGGAATGTGGTTGAATTCAAATTTTAACCTTGAACAAGCTGATTTAAATGTCTTCAGACACAGAAAGAAGAACTTGGTAATATCAATTTTAATTTTATTTTCTCAATGATTATTAACAATTTTCTTTTAAATCAATCCATTTATCTCTCCAAAGTATTAAAATTAAGAATCAGTTATTAGAAAAGGTTGATAATGATGAATATTAGCTTTATCAATTTATTATGTAGTATTTGATTACCATTACATGTAACAATTTTTGTATGTATTTTTTTATATATATATAAAAGGTTTTTTTTTATCATGTAATAATTCAGATATCATGAAAATATGTTATATTTACCATATATAAAGGTTAAATACGATTTCGTAATAATGGGAAATAACACACACACTACATTACATACATGAACATACAATTGAGTATGAAAGTACAATCCAGAGAGATGAGGGTAGAAATTTGGTATAATGAGTGATAGATTTTGAAATAATTAGCAACCTAGATTGATAGAAATTAAGATAAATAACTAGAGACAAATCTTTTATTAAATACGCCTATTTTTATACTTTAACTTTCTCTACCTATTCCCCAATTATTATTTTTTAAATTATATAAACATAATTATAGTATATGCAATAAGCAAATATGTGCTTGCATCGGGTGTTTATTTTAAAATTAAAAATGCTCCTTGATATGAAACTTGTATTCACCCACTAGAGATACGAACATACACATAATATGCTATGTGATATTAATGACTGAGTTTAAATTGCATTAGGGGGAAGGGGGAAGAAGTTTGGTTGTTATTATTATTTAATGTCACTAATTTTATTATTAATTATGTAATTTTTTATAATAAAATTTAATTTTTGTTTGATTAAAAGAAGTTTATATGTTTCTTAAAGTTAATCAGTGTCTTGTAAAATTTAATTTAATCATCATTATCACTGGTGGATTTCAATCATAAAACATAGTTGCTATTATTTGAAGTATAACTTATTTTAACAAAACATTATTATACACGTATATAGCAATAGTTTAAATATATATTAATATTTCTATAAAAATTATAAATTGATAAAATATATTTGTGGTGTGAATTAGTTATAAAATGTGACTGGAAGTATCATTATAACCACCATCATCATTTGTTTGGTGTTTGTGAGCCAGCATAATAACTACCATTGATGATCTCTATTGTTGTAGTGAATCATCATCGATATGGAATAGATTAAATTATGTATGCGTTCTTTTCTGTTACACAATGATTGTAGATTCTATTATTAGATTTATTTTACAAATAGTTAAGAGCATGTGTAATATTGTTATATATTTTTTCATTCCTTTACAAATAGAATCTAGACAGAGAAATGGAATTTGAACTGACATCACAGTATATATATAAAATATATGATAGAAATCATGAGATCAAGATCTCTCTGATGAGACCAACAAGCTACACCAGGTACCTCGTTAGAGCACTCTAATTATAATTATACACCTATCAGCATTATAAAGTAATAAAAGTCACCACAGTACAAGTAAGTAATACTCAAAATAACCATTCACCCTCATGAATGATTAGCAGTCAAACTATATCAACATAGTAAATCCACAGTCCATCTTGTGGCTGGGTTGGAAATGGGTTTTCTGTAGAGCAGACTAACTATTGAACCTTTGACAACTTGGGCAATTATTTAAACCTTAATTTGGATGCACCATCTTAGTGTTTATTTATTATAATACATAAGAATCAAAAATCTAAACAATAATGCTGGGATATTAAAACATGCTGATCATCATCAATGCTCTGGCCACTTAGTAATACCCTTTGAGCCCGAAGAGCCCCTAAGCACTCCTAAAAAAGTTTTGAATTTCGACTGCAATAGTGTGCAAACACTATATGTCACACTTATGGGTCTTTTTTCTTTCTCTCCGCCATTTTGCTATCTTTTTGCACATGTAAGAATTTTTTCTGTGCAATGAAAATTAGATTTTTTATAGCAATTTTTTTAAAGTACGTTATTAACATTTTTTTTCTTTCTAGATTTTATCACCATATTAAAAAATAACCTGCAGCTATGGCTTTTTTCTCCACTGAACGTGATTTTGATTATGATTCTGAGGAAGACTTTCCTATTGACGATGTGTTTGTGTCTGAGGCTTCATCGTCTTCTTGTGTGGATTACAGTGACTCATCAGATGATGATTCAGATGATCGAGAAGCTGTGGTTTCAAAGAAAAGGAAGAACGGTGCAGTGAAGTCATCTAGAAGAGTGGTGAGAATGGCAACTGGGCCAACGCCTTCATCTCGGCCTGATTCAGTTACATTTCATGATAGTGAACCATGCGTGCGAATAGGAACTTTCACTAAGTCTCCAGCACTAAATTTCCCCATTACTCATGAGTACTCAATTCCTGATATATTTTATTTATCCTGATATATTTTATTTATTTTTTGATAGAAAATTGTATGACCACATTTGCACTGAAAGCAATAGGTATGCTTCAGAGTGGAAGGCAGTACCGTAGTGGGTCGATCTATCACCTGCTGAGTTGAATGCATTTTTTGGTATGGTTATTCATGTTTGTACTATATCACGCATACCAAAACTAAAATTTATTTGGTCTAAAAATGAATATTTGCATCAAGCGGTACTTGCTAGAGTTATGACCCGAGATTGATTTTTTGGTATTCTAAATAATTTACATTTCAATAATAATAAAACCATGCCCCCCAATTACTAGTAAAAAGCATGATAGGATTTATAAAATAAGGCCAATTATAGATCACTGTAATGTTAACTTCAAGGCTGCATACCAGATGCACCAAGAAGTAGCAGTTGACAAAGCAATTACCAAATTCAAGGATCATAACACGATGAAACAGTATGATTCCTTCAAACCGGTAAAGCGAGGATGCTGGGTCTGTGCAGACAGCCATAATGGATATGTGTACCATATGGAGTTGTATACAGGCAAAGATGCAACTGCAGATGTGAGCCTAAATCTGGGACCCCGAGCAGTGCTGTCAGTGGTTTTGCCACATTTAACTAAACAGAATCATGTTGTTTTTTGTGACAGATTTTTTACTAGTATTCAATTAGCAGAAAAGCTGTCTGCAAGTAAAATCACCTGTTGTGGCACACTGAACACTAATAGGAAGGGGATTCCAGATAGAATCCATGAAAAAGCAAAAAATCCTAAAGATAGGGAGAGAGGAGACTTCAATTCTGTATCTGACAGTGGTCTTGAGTTTGTAGTGTGGACGGATAAAAAGGCAATTATTATGCTCAACAATGCTTATCCACCAGCTACAAACAGTACTGCTAATAGAACCCATAAGGATGGTACATGTCATATATATCCATGTCTCAATGCTATCAGAAAATACAACTGTTTCATGGGTGGGGTTGATTTAGCTAACCAGAGGCGAACTGTGTACAGCTGGGATAGGAAGTCTAAACGTTGGCCTATCCGCTTATTCTGGCATTGTTTTGATACAGCTGTCACTGATTCCTACATTATATACAAACTATACATGGCCCAAAAGAAAATGCGGCCTATATCACACTTGGAATATAGAATAGCTTTATCATCCAGACTTATGGGTGACTTCACAACCAGAAAGATGAAGCCTTCAATCATTCACCATCTTCAGTTTCCTTTGTCTGTGTGCCATAAAATTGCTGATATGTGCAGTCATAACAAGCCTGTCAAAAGAAGGTGCACTGTGTGTCTGAAAAACAAAATCAGACATGCATCTTACTTTGGCTGTGTGGAATGTGGATACATCCCCCTGTGTAGGAGTGAGGATAGAGGCTGCTCTGCTGCTTACCATGCCAGAAGCAGCACAAGTACATTGCCTAGATAAATCTTCTATCCTACACAGCTGCAACACCTATGGCACACATACAGGATCATAATCATAATCATATCATTTCTGGTTTTCCCATAGGTAAGATATAACATGATTTTATTTATATTGCTGTTTATTATTTTGATGATTATAGGAGCACTATATATTTTGTTGTAATTTTGTAGTAACATGATTCAGCTCTTGCAATTCAAGCCACCCCGCTTTATATGTTGACAAAGAACCATATCTCCACTTGGTTCTCCAATAGGTAAAATATATCGTGATTTTATTTATATTAGTGTACATTTGTTACAATTTTGTAATTCTTGATTTTTTCAGTTTTAGGTGAGACAATTTCAACTCTACTTCAAGAACTCGCACTACTTATGGTTTACAGTATGTATCATCACCAGTTGCTGCACATCATCATCACTGCTACTTTTATTTTGATTTTCTTCATGTATTTATATTTTCAAGAATTTGGAAAAAATTATATTTCACTTTGTTCAAGCCATCCACTCTACCTTATTCAAGTGATATATGTGACTACAAATGTGAAAAGAGTAAATGCCTCACAATGCTGAATCAACAGTCATCATCATCATCTCCCAATCATATATAATAATTGTTTGTAATTCCTTTGGATTATTTATTTTATTTTATTTACTGTTTTTATTTTAGAAATTTTTTTTAAAATTATTTCATAACATACTTTTTGCTATTGTGGTTTCCTATAAAATAATACATAATTTATCTCACCCCCCTCCCGATTTTTCAATAATATAGTAATTATTTTTTACCCCTATAACTTAGAATTTACTATGTTTTTATTCATTTTATTTTAGAAAAATTTTTTAAAATTATTTCATGACATACTTTGCTATTGTAGTTTCCTATAAAATAATACATAATTTAGCTGCCCCCTGATTTTTCAATAATATAGTAATTATTCCCCCCCCCCCATAAGTTACACTTTACTAAAGTTATTACTGTTATTTTTTTTTGACTCTCACTAAAACCTTGCATTTCTAATAGATATCCTGCATGGAGGGCCTAGAAAAACAACTGCTTGCAAAAATGGAACATATAGGCTGTCAAGCAAAAAAACCAAATTGAAATTGTCAGCTTCTGCCACATTACACCAACAAACTGTAACTCAGGTAGGTCATGTTATATATTATTTTTTTTTGCATTTTATGACGAATATGATGAAGCTGTCTATGAAATTGTAATTTTAAGTTATACCTTTCAAAATTGAGAGTTTGTGAACCAATGTAAAAATACAGATATTTAAAATTGTGAAAAATCTCCTTTTTTAATTATTTTTTGTGGTAATGACTACTTTATCAGCTTCATTACATTATTTCATATTTGCACATTATAAATATATATATATATTTATTGTAATAAATTAGAAATTTCATTTACAAATTGTATGTCCTGTAGTTTTTTTTTATAATTCAAAATGGCCATTCAGGTCTCTAAGTTAAAGCATGTGGTAGAGCCTATTGTTAGTGTGGTGAACACAATCAGAGCAAGGACACTCCACCATTGACAGTTCAAATCTTTTCTTGAAATGTGGAGGCAGAGTATGAGGTACCACAATAGTGTGAGTTGGTTGAACCTGGGAAAAGTGATAAAAAGGGTCTGGGCATTGCAGATGAAATTCTCTTATTTCTGGACATGATTTTGTTATAAAAATAGAATGTGAGGATTGGAGATATTATAGGATGTTTGCAGCTAATATATTTGAGAAATTGAATGAACTGAATATGACATTTCAGGGAAAGGGGTTGTTTGCCATTGAATGAGGAAGCATGTAAAATCATTCAAAGCAAAACTAGGTCTATTTTCAAGGCAATCAGGTGAAGGCAATTTTTGTCATGCCTGAAGGGGTTTCTGCTAAGATTAGGGATCATCTGAAGAGTTGGGAGGATGATGTCACAAAAAGATTTCAGGACTTTAAAAAAATTGAGCCTAAATTCAATTTGCTCTTATCTATCACTGCTGATATTGACACAGCACCTGAAGAGCTGCAGCTTGAACTTATTGACATGCAGTTAGATCACAATGTCAAAGAAATGTTTAATGCTGTGACATTAGTTGACTTTTACAAATCTTTGTCTGCTGAAAAATCTCCATGCATAAAGAAATTTTCTGGGAAAATGTTCTCTATATTAGGGTCTACATATATTTGTGAGCAAAGTTTTTCGTGCTTGAAGATCATCAAGAGTAAATATAGATGTTCTTTGATAGACATTAACTTGCAGGCTATGATTAGAATCTCAGCAAGCAATATCACTCTTGATTTCCCAAAAAAATATAGAAAAGTGTGATAGAGTACATTTGTCTCATTAAACTGATTCTAAAATTAAATGTGCTTGCAGTTATAGATGATATGAAATTAGCATAATAAATAAATTGAATAAAACTGTCACTATTTTATTTATATTTATTGATTTTTATGGTACAATTTATACCTTTTCTGAAATACAAAGTTAATTAATGAATGCAATCATTTTAAAAGGTGTGTCCTTCTGCTAACGTCCGCTTCCACAAAGTGACCCCTGAGCCAAAACAATTGCCCACGCCTGATATAGTAGATTCTTTGAATCAGAGCTAATTTCTTATGCATTTATGTTCTATAACTATCCACTGTGTATTTAATATATAGGGGTTATTTATGTTAGTCAAGGATTGTAAAGCAAAATAAATAATACCCGGTGGCACCCAGAAAGAAAGAGTGTCATAAAATATTGACAACCCAAAATTAGAAAACATAATTTCTTAAATAGTAGTATTTACATATTTACTGATTAATGTGTAATTCATTTTCATTTGATATTAGTACTAAATAGTCATAGAATAAAAGGGAGAAAATACTATTTTTAATGATTTCTAAACTGATACATATAAATGTTGTCATTTAAGGTCATGGGCATTCATTATGCATTTCTGGTATCAATAAAAATTTCAATAATATAAAATTAACAGGGCAATATAAAATCATTTAAACTATTCTGCTTATATAAACATTATCAAATATTGGTATTCACTATTAGAAATTAATCAAATAAAATATGCTTAATATTAATAAGATTTAAGTCTATATGATGGACAATATTAGGGCTTTTTACAGCTTATGAATAGGATTCTTATGAAACAGGCACTGTGAGCTTTCAATACAATCCAGAATGAGGCTCTTTTAACTTATATCTTAGCTAAACAATGAGCCAATAGAAAGGATTTAAATCCTTTCACCCAATAATTCCATAAAAAAATTTATTTTAGAAATAATCGTTTGAGCTCCTGTGCTTTACCACCACATTTTTAAACAAAAATATATGAATCTATATTTCTTTACATATCAATGCTCCAATTATGATACACTATATATAATAATGACATTTATTTACTCTACATTCTATTTTAAGGTATTCTATAAGCTGTCAATAATATTAGATGACAGTGCCTACATGTAGACAAATGATAATTCCTATATATTAATTACAAGATGTAAAATTAATAGTAATTCTGAGATTATATTAATTTTGTACTAATAGTCCAAGATGGATTCAATAACTATTAGAGAAGATAAATGATCATTGACTAAAGCTGAAAATGGATTGGCTGCTATGAATCAAACATTACACACACAACATGCTTATAGGGCATACAAAATACCTAGTTGATGCCAGTTTTTCTCCTTTCTTCCATTCCCAAACAACAATGGAATGATTTTCATCTAAACCAATGGAAGCAAGTTTCGAGCCATCACCTATTTAAAAAGATAAGAAAATATTTGAGTATAAACAAGTCTGGGCAGAAATATGTAGCACTTATTGTGTGTAAATATGTTTATACAATAAAAATTCATACAATATTACAATACTAGCCAAAAAAACTAAACTTTAGTAAAATTCTTCCACAAACATGGTTTTACTTTTTAACAGACATTTTCAAGTAAAATTCAACTAAACATACCACATATATACCAAACAAAATAACCTTCACATCATTCACTTCAATACCCAAATTCCTTTACCATCAAAGGATGTCTTCTGAAATTAATGGCTTCGGATTCAATATATTTTATCATCAAAGTTTCTTTTACTCTTCTTTCCAATTTTTTTTTATTTTTATAAAAGATGATCTTTGCATTGTCAAATATTTTATGACCTGTATTTAGTTTATGAATATGCAAAGATGAGATATTATATTTATTTTTAACACTACTCTTATGAACTTTAACCTTTTCATTAAGACTTAATTTGCTCTGACATATAAATTTTATGACAACTGCAAGGAATTATAAACTACACCAAAAATAGGCTCGCAATCAATTAACTGTTTTGAACCATTTAGTAATGAATTTGAATTCAGGACTTTCTTCCAAGCCACTTTCATATCACCCAATAAAAAACTATTTTTATAAATCAATTTATTAATTGACTTATATGGCAAAGAAATAAACTCTTTATTCTCATTAACAATTACATTTTCGTTATTAAGAGATTTATAGATATTCTTACATCTCATTTCAAGATATACATACACCTCATTTGAATGATCAGTGATATTCTCCACTGATAAAACTGTGAGTAACAAACAAAACTAAAATCAGTTTCATTTATTTCAAACTCTTGCATGGACTATTAAGAAGATCCTAACACTGGAAAGCATGAAATTTAAATCAACATAGAAATTGTTATAAATAAATGGAAGTTTTTCATTTTATTCATTGAGTCAAAGCTTTAACAGTAGAAGACATTTGCATTATCACAGTGCATTTAAGCCATGAGTTTATCGTCCTGAATATATATATATATATATAATTTAAACAAGATTAGCCAAAGAAATAAACTCTAACACAACCATTGGTTTCCCTTCCAAAGCAGGCTTCTCAAATATAAAGGACCAAAAACATATCAGCAAATATACATCACTGATATTAAAAGAACACTTAAACAAGTTAATTGCTTCAGAATCATAAATTTTTAATAATAAAGATTCTTTAATGTCATCTTTTTACTTCATTTCTTTAAAAGAAGACAACCTTAGTCTCTAATAGAGTGGCTTCTATTTTAGTTCTGCTTTATATATCCATGAAAGAGATACAAACAATATTATTAGATACTAAGGTTATCTTCTATAAAAGAAATGAAATTAAAAGAAGAATTGAAAAATCTTTATTATTAAAAATTTATAATTCTGAAACAATTAATTTGTTTAAGAGTTCTTTTAATATTAAGGGTATGTTGGATCTAAATGGAAATTGTGGATAGTAGTTAGTATATACTTGCTGATATGTTTTAATGCTTTGCATGTGAGAAGTTCACTTTGGCAAGGAAACAAATGGTTGTGTTACAGAGTTTATTTTCTTTAGCTAGTATATACTTGCTGATATGTTTTAATGCTTTGCATGTGAGAAGTTCACTTTGGCAAGGAAACAAATGGTTGTGTTACAGAGTTTATTTTCTTTAGCTAGACTCATTTAATTTTGAATCTGAGGTAATTTAAATTATTTTATTGACTAATTTAGTTTTAGACTTATATATATATATATGATAATCAAAACAAGTTATAAATTTTTGTAACTTGCTTTTAAGCTTGCATTTTATGATCACTAGATGGAGCTTACCAATCACCTCCAAACAAGCTTTGTTTACATATGCTGAAAGAGATAGAATTCAAAATCTCTATCGTTGTCACCCACCTCCAGACCAGATTGGTTTTGAGCTTATTGGCTCATGTGCTTGAAACCAGCTGGTCTGGAGGTGGGTGACAACAATAGAGATTTTGAATTCTATCACTTTTGGCATTTATGTAAACAAAGCTTGTTTGGAGCTGATTGGTAAGCTCCATCTAGTGATCATATATATAACTGTTGAAACAGTTAATATATTTTTTTATTGGAATTAATTAAGCTGAGTATACTTTCGACACTTGTGCATCATAATCATAATTAGACACATTTTTTGCTAATTTGAATACTGGTCAGTCTTTGGTTCATTACATATTCATTTTGTGTAATGAATCACCTCTTTAATTTTGCATTTTTTTCACTTCTTTCCTCATACATTATTTTAATAATACTTGGATCAAATCTATGTCCATATTCTTCTTCATGATTGTAAAAAAACTGATGTAATCCACAAAATGAACACATAATGAAACAAAGATAGAACAGTATTTATATTAGCAAAACATGGGGTTTCTCAACAGAAAAATCAAGGTTATGACCCATTTATATTCATATTAATAATAGCAGAATATCAAGATAGTTATAAATTATTATTTTTGTTGTTGGTCATGTTGCTGTTGTTGTTGTTGTTATTATTATTATTATTATTATTATTATTATTATTATTATTATTATTATTATTATTATTATTATTATGATGATGATGATGATGATGATGATGATGATGTTTCAAAGCAAAACTTTGTTGAGTCTAAAAGGTTGCAGAGTCACATCTAGTAATATATTGATTTCTGTTACAATTGCAAAACAAATTACAATTATTCAAGGAGTCCAATTAAGACATCTTTTCAGTACATAAGTCTTTATCATTTCTGCATACTTTTTTTGTTTTGGAATCTCGTTTTCTATTTAGTTCATTTTATGCTTATATCTCTTTAAAGTTGAAAATTGCTGATATTGAAAATGTCACTGTCTATCATATTGGACTTATATTTCATAGACTGGCTCTTGGTTTCAAGTGTGACCATGTAGCTGCAAACACATCTTGTTGAGCTAGGATGCTGTCTCTTTTTCTGAACAATTCTAGTTTTATTGAGTATGTTGCTGGGTGGTGTTGAGGGTTATTAGCAAGAGCAAAGGTGCATCTGGTACACCAGTAGGCATAAAGGCTGTATGTTGCTGCACGAATAGCAGGGATGCTGCCTTTTTTGAATGTATTTATTATTTCATCAATTGAAATAATAGCCTTTCTGTATGTGGTAAACATAGTGCAATGTATTGTTTCCAGTGCAGTAGGAATGAAGAAAATGATCCTGTGTCTCTTCTTCTCTATGATATAGTCCACAAACAGAAGCTATAAAATCTAAGGAAATGTGTTGTGGGTAGAGCATTTAGATTAAACTTCAGCAGAAAATCAAATAATTTTGGTTCTAGTGACCACTTTCTGAATTGTTGCAATAGTTGCCTATTGTCTGTCCCAAGAGCTGGTGGATATAGATGAGGTGTCTGGTTTGGGTTTAGGATGTATATTTGTTGTCATTATTGAGTGATATTTTGTTATATATTGGCTTGAATTCTTCAATCAGTGTGGATGTTATATTGATCACACACTCCAGGTCTGGAAATCTTTTCATGGTGGCTGTTAATAGATTTATTGATTTCTGTGTGTAAAAAACATTGATTTATGGAGTCTGAGTCCATTGCTAAATGGCGGTCTGCTCAGGTTTTTTAAAGAAATTTCCACTGTCTTTCTCGTCCATATTAATTTATTACAGATTGACGAGATTTTGGATATGAATGTTTTTGCAAATTTGATTATAAGTGTGTAGTAGGTAATTTTTATGATTATAAGTTGATTATATAGTGCTATCTTTGTGTATATTGACAGGTATGACTTTTCAAGTGAAGTTATGATTTTTTCAGCATTTTTCTTTAATTTATTTTGAATTTTTTGCCTCATTCCATTTTATTATTATTATTATTGTTATTGTCATTATCATCATCATCATCATCATCATCATCATCATCATCATCATCATTATTATTATTATTATTATTACACTTATTATTTAAGTATAATACTTTGGGTGCAATTTGAAAATCATAATTGCAGTTTGTAATGAATTGACTATTTATTAGTCTGCATTCAGAACAAGTTATATTTACCTGTTTAAAGAGATTTATTTAAACTTCATTGATAAATAATTTCAATCTCTGTAATCAAGTTGTAATCTTTAGTGTCTATGTAAATATGATGGACCATTAATAAAGGTGGGATTCCAGCTTTATTGTTAAAAGGAAATTGCTTTGACAATAGTTTGATATTCTTGATTGTTAATGATATTGGAATTGTCTAAGTGTTGACTGGTTTTTAATGATGTATGTTGTACTGGTAACTTCAATCTTCTTTTGATCAATGAGGATGCCACTAGGTCACTTACTACCTAGAAAATTTAATTTACAATGATCAAGAGTTGATGATGATGCATGCTACCATCTAGACCCAGGAAGAGAAAGAGATCTTTAACATTGTTCAGACAATTGAGAAAAGAATAAAGAGACAAACATCAGCAAAAATAATCTCATAGTTTATTAAACTCACAATAATAAATCCCAGGCAAACAAAATATGAAAGATTGACCTAGATTTTTTTAGTGTAGAAGAGTACTGAAACATTAAACACCCCGTCAAATAAGTTTGTTTTATCACCTAAGATTTAAAAGGGATTTATGTCTTCCTGCTAAAGATTTATATAAAAAAAACAAATTCCAGTTTCCTTATTTAGAGATTTCAAAACAAAGTGGGGCTTGTACAGAATACAATGAAACGGCATAGGTGGGCTTTCCTTAACCCGGAAAAGGAATGTC
The DNA here is from genome assembly GCA_028023455.1 of Epiperipatus broadwayi. Classification (NCBI taxonomy): domain Eukaryota; kingdom Metazoa; phylum Onychophora; class Udeonychophora; order Euonychophora; family Peripatidae; genus Epiperipatus; species Epiperipatus broadwayi. The sequence goes on from JAQFVV010012501.1 coordinate 1,597,684, forward strand.
AGGACTAAGAATATCATATGTCTGCAAAACAGCTCATGAATGGCCATGTTCAAGATCTTCAAGATTGATTCCAATACAACAAAAAGAAAAGATTATGGTATTATGAAATCTGAAATAGAAGAAAACCAAAATCTCTACTGACTAAGAAAAACAGAACAATATACTCAATAAACCGATAGCCAAAAGATTTGCAGTCTGCAAGAAAATACAAAACAAGCTTATTTAAATTAATTATAATGAAAAAAAACAGGTGAGTTAAAAGAAAATTACTAATATCTGCCCAAGTGTTTATCAAGGATTAGCAATATAAATGAGAAAAACACTAAGCATATAAAATAGAAACTCGCAATATACTCTCAGATAAATAAAATTAAAATTTGAAATCTTAAAACTAAGACTCCAGTACACACCATAAATAAAATATATAATAAAATAACTAAAGACATTTGAATGAATTGGTAAAACATATTATAGATAGGTTTCTTTTTAGATTAAGCTGAGACATTTAACAGAGATTTAACTAGAGATTTAAGCCCTGGTTTCAATATACAAAAGTTCAGTTACCTTTCAAGCTTTAGATAGTCTGTAGAGTAATTCCAGCAGGATATGCAAAGTTCAGGTTTATATATGGTTCCTTACAAAGATTTTGATTTACTTTTATATGTTTGTGAGTCTGGAGGCAATCTTTGGATCAGTTCTGGACTAGGTTTCTTAGGTCATGTTCTTCAAGGCACAATTACAAAGCTCCAAGGTTCATTTTTGGGTTATTTAGCACTGCATATTGTGAAGATTTCTTATGGCATATATTTTTGGCATGGCAACTGGATGGCCACTACTATTTCAGAAAATAGTATTATTATTAGTAGTTACCAGAAATCCAACTTTGGTGATTTATATGGAACAATTAGCAAATATAAAAATTAGAATCACTCCGAATAAGAAGCAGATTCATAACAAGTAGATTAAAAATAATCAGCATAATAATAATAAGTCAGAAACCCAGGGCTATTTATGTGAACTGTTATCTCCCACTTAATCTTTAATTAGAAGTTTTGACCAGGACGAATCTCTATCTTCCGCTTAATTTTAATTAAAAACAACAACATACAAAATTAATTAAAAAAAGTAAATGCAAAAATAAGTCTCAGCTTTTAAAAATAGATTAAAATCAACAAAATAGAAAGAAACTTTATCGCAATCAAAACTTTTTAAAATGAAAATGCTTTTACAAATAGATTAAAACTTTCCTTGCTTTTAATTACTGTGAGAAAAAAAAACAAGAGTCAAAAGAAAATAGATTTTAAATTAAAATCTATTAAAGAGTAAAATCACAGAATTTAAAAATATAAATGAGTATGTGCACTATAACATACAAAACCTTTAAATAGTTTTCTTTTAAAAACTTTATAAATATAAAAGTTGGTTTTAATTTCACAATGGAACTTTTGAAGCAAATAAAGCATGTGGTTCAAATGCCCCATCACACCATGAAAAACAAAACAAAAGCATTTCTTTGCTATTTTCTTTTTTTTTTAACTTTTCAACATTTAAAATCCCCTCAGAAACCCAGCTGAATGTTTTCCCCATGCTCTGTGTAAAAGAACATTTTATTTTATTAAAATAACTTTCTCCATTCTCATAATCCATATACACTTTTTTTTTAAAAGTCCAATCGATTACTAAAAAGCTAATCCCCTTAACCTTTGTTAGGCAATTCTTTTTCTCTTTTAACTAGTTCTCTGATATAGATTACTTCCTCCTCTTGTCTTTTCCTTGCTTATAATTTTTTGTCTTGTCCCTTTCATGTTGTTTTATTTTCTACCACATACATCTGAAGACCCTTTTGCTGAGCAAAACTCCATATTTCTTCAAAGTGTCTCACTTTATTATTGATAACATTGATAATAGTAATTGGAAAGAATCCACCTTCTACAGTCTTTTGAATGTTTTAAATAAGATTGCCCTATAAGCAACTTCTATTTCTTCTTCAAAATCATTCCCTAAACTTTCTTCTAACCCTTTTCTTTATTTCAAATTCATGTTCAAAATGAACAGTTACTTTACTCAACTTATTTTTAATTTTTTGTGGAAACCCATTTACATTGTTTTCTGTCTTTAACTTATACCTTTCTTCTATATTTTGATCTGCATTTTCTAATTTTCCCACAACACTATTTATCTGTATCCAATCTCTGCCCATTTCTAACTTTATTTCCACCTTATCTTTTCTAATATTATCTTGTTTTAATTCATCTTTCCTTCACTTACATCTCTTACCACCTCAACTTCATGACTTTCTTTAGTCAGATCTTTTTCTATGGTTTCTATGACCTCATGATTTTTCTCAACTTTTTCCATTATTTCTTGTCCCATTTCTTTCATTTTCTATATCATTTCATCTTTGAACTCTGCCAATTATTGCCAGTTGACTTTGTTTGATTTCTTTCATCATATCTTGTTGACTTTGTTCTATTTCTCTATTTTATTGTCACATTTCTCTCATTATATCCATCATCATCTTGATTTCTGACACTTATTTTTCATTTTCCACTATTTGCGGATTTTAAAAAGAAATACGGATTTCTTCTAACAGTACCCTGTATCAATTTCTATGCTGGTTTCCATTTTTGCAAACATGATTAAACCCAATATATCTAGCTTTTATTCTCAATTTTAATTAAAATTTTTCACTTTAAAATATATAAGTATTTAATATTTATTAACCTCTTTCTTATGTTTTAAAAAAACTTTTTTTTTATTATAGAAATCCAAAAGAAAAAATGCTATTTAAATTTTGGTTAATTATTCATTTGAAAAGACGAACTGCCTATTCCAAACGGCTCCAACAATGCATACTGCAACTAGCACAAACTGATCCCTAATACTAAATCTTGCCTCCTACACCTGAAATATTTCTCAATTGTCTGAACAAACTCTCACACGGGTTTTCAATTCAAAGCTCTATGTTGGTAGTGCTAAAATTTTAATATTTGTTGTACCTGTCACTTTGATCTTCTTTTGATCACCGAGGATACTACTAGGTCACTTACCATTTAATTGGGTTATGAATAAAGGAAAGTTAACAAGATTGGTGAGAAATGTAATGCAGTATGTAAAAGACTTGGATAGAAATTTATGTCAGTATACTTGTACAAAAGATGGGATAATTGTGTTAAGAGAATTGTTGAATGTTATAGTGGTAAGGAATGGGATAGAAGAATAGATGCATTAATAAAGAATAGGGAATTGGAGAGAGGGAGAACTACTTATAGAGAGAAAACAAAAAATATAATTATAGCTTAAAAAGTGATCCCCAATGATAAATGTTATCTGCTAGTGGAACCTGTATTTAGATAGGAAACAGTTAACATAAATATCAACATCTTTCACATCAAAAAATATTTTCCTATTTTTTATTTTTAATTCTTTCTCTCTCTCCCTTTCTCTAAATATGTATATATGTAATCATGGAAATAAAAATCTTTCCTTATACTGTATATATCAATATACTATCTTTTTTTAGCTAGATGCCACTTTGTAAGTGCTAAATAAATCCAATTTACATTTGCTTTTCAATTTCTTAAAAGAATAACTAATCTGCTAAATGATATTAATCACTAAAGATCTCAATCACAATGAGATGATAACAAAGAATCATTTCAATATGGTAAATAATTTAACTCTGAAAGTTGAGTTAATTGCTAACCCTTTTGACACATTTGATTAATACCACTTTCCATTTTCATGAGATATGAAAAACTAAATATAAAGTGAATTCATTTTATATTTACCAAGTAAAATATAACAATAAAGGTCAGAGTTTGGATATAAATTATGTAAGAATATTCATATGTATACAATAAACAATCTCTTAAACATCATCAATAATAACACTAACTATTTTAAATCAAATAATTTTTTACTTTTGGGAATATTCTAGCATGTGTACATGTGCAGCGCAACTGTTCCCAAAAGCTATAAAGTGTTATAAAATAGTTAACTAAAAACAAATGAGCTGAGTGCTTTCAAAGGATCTTGCCTTCATAATCATAGCATGCTACTATGTTTAATGATATGCAAATATGCTAATTCCATTTCTTTGATAAAGCATAGCATGTGTACTTCCTATTTATGGCATCTTTGTCATGTGAGATGAAGAAGGACTCTTTGATTTTTCTTTTAAGGTCATGTCTCTCTCTACACACGATTGTGGGATTGTCTGGAATGCACTCATGGTGACTTGTGCTCTGGTGCTGATAGAAAACTGAATAGGTGGAAAAAATGGAATTAGCATATTTGCATATCATTAAACATAGTAGCAAGCTATGATTATGAAGGCAAGATCCTTTGAAAGCGCTCAACTCATTTGTTTTTAGTTACCTATTCTATAACACTTTATAGCTTTTGGGAACAGTTGCGCTGCACACACACACATACTAAAACTATAGTTAGTTTACAGTAGCCCAAATATGCAACTATTTGCAGAAGATGGTTAAACAATTAATAGCCAGTTCTAACATTTGGTTAAATGTCATAATTTATTGTTATTTAATAATTTTTTTATTACATATATAAATTTTCAGTGCACTACCAGTTACTTCACAAACACACACATATTTATTCAGGTTTCTACATGTAAATTTGTACACCAGCCAAAAAAAAAACCCCAATATATTAGTATTGTATATAATAAATTACTAAAAATATGATTGCAAATCTCTACCCACATATTAATAAAATAATTGATTTGACAAAGAATTTAATAAATCTTTTTATCCAAATATTGATATAAAACATTAATATATTTTTTCTCTGTGTTTAGTTGAATAAATAGTTATAATTTGTAACATCAATTGATTTATTATACAAATAAAAATAATATATAATGAAAATATCTGTGATATTAAAAAAAGCATGTTTATATCATTTTCTATGCTGTAAAAATATTACAAATATATATTGCTAGAAAAGATGATAATAGATGGATAGTTGAAATCTTAAATTGGATTCCAAGAGATTGTAAAAGACCTAGAAAGAAACTACATATGAGATGAATGATGAAATAAGGAAGTGTGTGGACTGCTGTGGAGAATAGAAGTTAGTGAAGATGGATTGAACTTGGAGAGATCTTATCCTAGTGAAAGATTTTATAGCTAAAAATGAATTTAGGATAAATTTTAAGAAATAAAGATTATATTGTATGGATAACCTAATGATATTAGGGTGTTTGTTTTTACATGAATGATAGATACATAATAAAATAATAAAGTGGTTTAATACCCAATGAGGTCAAAAACATTCAAACATTGAAGTGGCAAAGTGATCTTCATTTCTGGAATCTTTACCTTTCAGATTCTCCATTCTACCCCTACATTAAATTCTGCATGATAAATGACATATTTACAAAATGTTTTCAAGATCCTCCCAAGACCTTTTGCAGATAATCCACAAACTTAGTATTACTATTGGATTACTGTTGTAATGGATTATCTCTGCAACACAGTTGATCAGCAAAGCTGGTGCAAAATGTCTAATATTTATTATTTCTAAAATCATCTCTTAATGTTTGGTTAAATGTTGGATGGATTTAGGTATTTAAAATATTTTTGCCCTTCACCTAACAACAGCTATAAGACATTTCTGTCAATAGGCAAAAGAGTTTCACTGAAATTAGCCACAATTTATGGTTCCACTTTGATGATATAAATAGAAAGAGAACACTGTAGATGTTATATAATGAGCACAAATAGCTCTTAACAAGCTTTTCCAAATATCCTTATCCCCAGCCTAATTTCTAGTTGTTGGCTGGGCTTGACCTGGTATTTTTAGATTTAATGTCTGAATATCATAGTGCCTCACTGATGATAGCCAACAGCTAGAAACTGGTCTGGGGATAAGGATATTTGGAAAAGCTTGTTAAGAGCTATTCATGCTCATTATACAACATTTGTTAGTACAAGCTTGTTAAATTAAGTCATGTGAGGCATGCCTTGATTTTCTAGCAACTGTAGATATTGCAGTTACTGTAGTAATGGCAAGATAGTGCATTTAAATTCATCAAATGTTTGGATTCATAAATGTAACCAGTTCTGAAGTTAAGAAAAGGAAGCAAGACACATGACATGGATACTAGACAAAGACCAAATTATTTTAAATTCATTAGATGTTTTTATTTTGTATTTGGAAATATCCATATTATAATTTAAATCAAAACATAGTAAATATGTGATCCTATAAAATTAAATGATTTTTTAAGATGCATTTCTGCTTAAACCAGCACTCTTCAGTTGGCCTGAGTTATAATTTCTCATATGTCTTCATCCCTCTTTGTTCTGTATTTATCAATTTCAAATAATTAAATTTTATCTACAAGTGTTAATTTTTTAAAACTCAAAACTTTTACATTTTAAAGATAAAATGAAAACAAAATCAAGTGATATATAAGATGAATAAAACCATTACAATCTTTTCTGGCTAGGCCACACATCCATGAGAACCACATGCATTTTTTATGACTTTATGTATGACATACTTAATTCATGATTATAATTTTCTATGTAAAAATTATATGAAATTTTAAAAATAATTTAATTTAATATACTTTGTACTCAGTATATTATTTAATAAATTAAAGACAAATTTAAACCATTTATTGTTGTTTTAAATATTATGGTTGACATTGTCAGGGATTCTCAATATTAAAAATACAGTAAGATTGTATTTAATATTTTCTCTGAGTAAAAGGCATTAGTATTATCTTTAATTTATTATAATTCTGTGATGGAGTTATAATTATGTAAATATGATATGTATACATTTTTTTTAGTAATAGAGCTCAAACAAATTGCATTGTCTAGGCATTATTCTTTTAAAGATATTAATTATTTTATTATTGGATTATTCTAAGAATTTACCCTTCATATGTGCAATTGAAACAAACAACAGAAAAAAGTAATGAGGTTTAACTGTTATATCACAATAGGAATTAAAATTATATAATTAATGAAAAAGTGTGACTTTTGAAAAATGCTTTATAATCCTTTCTTAGCTACATCTCTACTTGGAATAGCTATTATCTTATCATTCACCTCAACTCTCTTTGTAGCTACACCTCAAACTAATCATTACCCCCTCTACTCTTCTGCAGCTATATCTTATTTTGGACTTACTGTTATATCACAACCCTCTTCTCTCCTTGCAGTTACACCTCTATTTATACTAACTATTGTCTCCTTATCATATCTACTTTCCTCATAGCTACATTTCTATTTGAATTAACCATTATTTCATCATGCCTTCTATTATCCTTGTAGCCATATTTTTGTTTTCCTCGTATTATGCTTTTGTCATAAAACTTGATAAATCATGCTTATTTGTTTTAAAAAGTTTGAATACATTTATTTTTAGGTTATATATATATATAAATTGTATGATTACTTTTATATTAATATAAATTACCTGAAAAATCTAAGGCACATATTCCTCTAAAATGTTCTCCTCTTAAGATCGACAAAGTAGTCAGAGTTTCAGTATCCCAAACGTGAATAGCAGGATCACGACCAACCTATATCAGCATAAATATATAATTTTATAAATATGTTACTAAAGAGATAACTCCTACAATAGGCATTTATACAGTGTAAATTCTATTTATACTATTCTAGCTCTGCCATCTAGTGTAAGTTTGAATAATCAATAGCTGTTAGATGTAATGCTAATTAAATCATTATCCACTGCTGACCTATCCATATATGCAGACCAGGTTCTGTCTCAAGATCTTCATTAATGAGGAGTTTAATTCTGAATCTATTACACCTGAATTGTTTGGATCCAATAAACTTGTCTTTCAGCTGCCACCATTCACTTTAAGCCAGAAATTAGTCTAGAGCTATGGATAAAGCAGCACTGAATAGAGATTTAATAAGCACAATATTTAGCATTTCTTAATTACTCATTCATGCAATAGATGTCAGAGCTGTAGAGGAGTACATAGTTCTCTGAAAGCATTGCAGGAAACTGGAATTATGTGATGTTTATTTGGTTTTATGAGAATATGTAAACACACATGATGTTTCTAATAATTATTGTATGATTATTTCTGTACAGGATATAAAGCATGATGATAATATTTGAATAGACAAACAGTAACACAAAACAGAAGTGAATATAAAGATCATTTAGGATGAATATTTAAATGAAATATAAATGTAAATGCAATGAATACATCATGCATTTAGGGATCTATTCAGTTAGGTTACATTCATTCTAAGTTTTGTTACTTTATAGATTTGGGATATACTGATAGTAATACAGGTATGCACTATTAATTCAAAATTCCTGGATTTGGAATAATCTATTAGTAATATAAATAAGACACCATTAATCAAAATATTTGGATTTGGAATAATCTGTAAGTAATACAGATAAAACATCATTAATTCAAAATCTCTGGATTTGGAATAATCTATTTGTAATACAAATAAAATACAATTAATATGAAATTTTTGGATTTGGAGTTATTTATTAATAATATAGATGAAACATTATTAATCACAAATCCCTGGATATGGAATAATTTATTAGTAATTCACATAAAACATCATTATTCCAAAATTTCTGGATTTGGAACAATATATTAGTAATACAGGTCTAAACACCATTAATCCAAAATCCCAGGACCCAGAGTTTTTTTTTTGGATTTGGGAATTTTTTGGATTATCACCTCACTGTAAAATTAAACTCTGCTAAGATAAAAAAAGTACTCACACAGATAACTCATTGCAAATAGGTTTAATTATTTAGAGATATTTGATGATTTTTTCCCCAATTAATTTTGTTTTATGTACACAAACCAATTTATTTATTATAAAAAAATAAAGATTATCTTTGAAATTTTGTTTTGGAAAAGAAAAAATTTTGAATAATAGACATTTGGATTGATCATATTCTACCTGTATGTAATTATAAATGACATTTTGAATACAATTGACCATATGGTTGCAAACTGTGCTTTTAACACTAGCACAACAATGTTTAAAATAAGCCAATAGAATATGAGTAACCTGTTGTCAAGGTAATACTTATTACCTAAGTATTGACTCAGTAACAGATTGCTGTTATTCTATTGGTTTATTTTAAACATTAGCCAAGCTGAAGTTATTTACATGTGATAACCAATTAGCTTTGTCAGTTACAGTTTAATACAGATATGTATACATACTGTTTATCTATAGTGAAAGCTTATGTAACATGTACATTTATGCATATATGTAGTGCATATGTATTTTGAGCTACCAAATTATACTGAAGAAAATTAAAATTTCTTCTTTATCAATTTCTAGCTATTTCATTTTTTAATTCAATATTTTTTTTCGAATCGGAAATTAGGGTTTGTTGAAATACTGTATAAGAAAATGAAACTAAACAATATCATAAATGTGTAACTTTAATTATTTCATGCTAAAAGTATAAAGTTTTAATGCTATTTCTGAATTTAATTTTCATATGGTCAATAGCATGTAAAATCATGTGATATTGATGGCCCAAATTAGATGACTGAAAACAAGGGTTACATTTAAATTGTTTGGTTGGGTTTGTTTAATCTGAATTTGCAATTCTCATCTATATCTAGAAGTATAGTAAGGATTCAATGTAAAATAAATCTATTATTAGAACACTACCAAATATTAGATTTAATTAAAAAACAAATTACTAACCTGTCCAGTTGCTACCCAATCTTTTGTCGGATGGACCACCAGACTCAGAATATCATCAGTGTGGTCTAAATAAAAACGCTGAGTGTGTGTTTCTTTATTATAAAGAATTCCTACTGCTGCCACATGGTAAACAATTTCACCATTTTGAATATAAAAAAGATTGTTGCGGCAATCGTAACTACGATAACTAAAAAATATATATGCAAATTTAAAATGACAATTTAAAAATCATATTAGAATATTATTTATTCATAAATATTAATTCAGTATTCTAGGATGACTATATGTTTTATGCAAGGAATTTTAATTTTTTTAATATGGAAATAAGAATATCAGCTGTAGGAAAACTATAAACTCTGACATCTAGTTTATTTAAACTATACCCTGCATGGTTTGCTGTTGTGTTTGAGAGTGAATAAAACATTTAAAAAATATATAATTAAGCTGCATCGATCTATTTTTTCTTTTACCATAGTAATGCCACCTACTTTGAGCTTTAGTAACTAATAGATGCCAAATGATAGGGATTTATTAACTATTTTCATCTGCATCTATTCGTTACTAAACTTAAGTGACTTGACTGTATTGAGAAAAAGGTATGCTACTGAAACAATGTGCAAGATGTAGTCATGTGATAAAGTATTGTTTCTATTAATATATATATATATTAGTAAATCCAAAACAAAAGGTATATGATTTTATTACTTGAGAGTTCATAAAAAGTTTGAGCACCAGACCCGTTAATATCAGAATTGATCCTGAAACCTCCAAATTCCAAATAGAATGCTCTATCTATTGTACCAAATCATGAAGAGCAAAAAAAGCAAATGGATTTATCAGTTGGGAGTTCATAAGAAGTTCAAAAGCAGAACTGCAAGGACCAGAATTATCACGGGACTTCCTGCTACAAAGTTGAATGCTCTATTATTGGACCAAACTGCGCAGAACAAAATAAAGACTAATGGCTTTATTGTTCAGAAGTTCATAAGAGGTTGGTGTTTAAAATGATGTGGTGACCAAAAAAAAATTATAGAAATTGAATTAAACTTGGATAGAATACCTGTAATGCTAGGTAAAGGTATATAAACAGACATTTATATATAAATATGTATGTATATTAAGTTGCTAAGTTATTGCAGAAAATATTTACAATAAATGTTTGATATATTTTTATATATTCCGTCAATATTGTCAATATTACATTCTTGCATACCATTAAACACTAATACAAAAAAAAATTTTTTTAAAAAGAAAATGTTAAGTTATTATTGTTTTAAGCTATTATTTAGTTATGAGAATTTAATAATACAGGAAAAACATTATTTATCAACATATGTTTACTACTACTTGATGCCAAGAAATTTAGTTTGAAAATCCACCGATAGATGGGGGTAGGTTAAAGCAAATTTTTTTTTTTTTACAATATCTTAGTAAAGTGGGTGAAATGAGTATTTTATTTATATAAAACTGATAACTAAACACAAAAGACACGTTTACACACATATATAAACAAATTGTAAAAGTAAGTTATCATAAATGATAAACTGATATGATTAAAAATATTAAATTTATAAACCTCGCAGATTTAAAATCCGTATTGTAAAAACAAAACAAAAAAGGATTACACAATTTATAAGTTTAAAAAAAAAAAGATTATAATTCTCTTATTTAACACAATAGAATTTTCCTTTTTTTTTGTATGTTCAAAAACTTTTCTCTTGTAAAATTATTTATCTTTAAGCGATATTTAAAAAAAAAAAAAATTAGCCGAGCTTAATTTGACTTTCAAGCATTTGCAAAACAAGTAGAAGTAGATTTTGACGTTTAAACTTCACTACAAAAAAAATATGTACAATTGCAATCCTCGTTGCTTGAGACAAGTTTTAAACTGAGCCTTTTAAAATTATTTAGCAGGACCTCGAGGTGCAGAAGAAGAGCAGCAGCTTAGCATGTCAAAACTTGGGATTCAAATTCAGGCCAAATGAAATTCTTTTCAAGAGCTTAGAAAAAATATTTCAGGCAGCTGGCCTATAGCCAATCTAATTAACTTCAAAATTGGTCAGAAAATGGATATCTTGTTATTCTTAGTTTAAGATTAAAACAACAATGGAATGTGCTAGATTCGTATTATCGGACATTTATAACCCTAGTGTGATTATCTTTCTGTACACTGCTCCTCTATTACAGTCTATTGGAAAGACCTTTATCCTGAGTAAGATATTTATTATAAAAATCTGGTTTTCTATTTATTTAAAATAGTCCACTGAATAGAAAACAAAAGTATTACATAAAATGAACATTAAAAAATATCCACACAGAAGTAAAAAATTATAACACATGCAGAAAAATAAAACAAAATTAATTAAAACATAATAAAATTTTATAGAATAAAAAATATAACATATTAAATCATTTTTTCAATTTAAATAATGCTAATGGGTTTATTGTTCAGGAATTCATAAGAAGGGTGGCCTCTTGATCCCAAGTTCCGATCTCTATTACCAAACCGCAAATAGTTTCCTTATAATTTGTGTATTGTCTTAGATATACCCCCCTCTTTTTTTATTATTATCAAAACAGGTTTATTTATACAAGATTTTATCAAGAGGTGTACAATTTATGAACCAATATGATCATATATAAAGAATTAAAACAAGAAAAAAAAACCAAGTATAGATATCAATGCTAATTGAAATTTTTCAGTTAGGTTAAAGTTTCTTAGGAATCAGAAGATATATCAAAGCCAATTAATTCCCACATTATCTTGTAGGTCATTTCAGGTGCCAACCTCATGTCCTTGTCCCTCATTGTCTTCAATTTATTTATAAGAGTTTGCCGAGGGTCATAGCTATTGTTATCAAAAAGAAGTGAGCACCTCATAGACCACATAAAATATGCTAAAAAGGTAGCACATCTAACTACCGCAAATATGCCTGTGTTAATTGCATGCACTAAAGTTGTAATGAGCGGGCATTTTTTTCTAAATAAAGAGTAAATTAGGTGTCTACATTGGTGTAATGCAGTACATTGATTGAAAATATGTTCGATGGTGTATAGCCCTTTTCTATAGAAATTATCGCTAGATCACTTAATTAAACTTGAATATTGTTATTACTAAATCATTTAAAAAATGTTTTCAGCTTAGAAAAACCTCTTTTCTTATAGATAATGTCAATAGAATTCTTAGGGTCATAACAATTTTTAATTGGGAAAAGGCAATGTATAAAATAGCTAGAAAAAGAATAATGCTATAAAAAATATAACTGTAAATTAGTAAAAAAGACTATAGAAAAAAATGTCTTAGGAGTATGAAACATATTGAACTTGGGAAAAAAAGTTGTTTCAGTAATAAAATGAAATTATTACTAAAAACAAAGTATTATGAAGATTAATTAGCTTTTACAATAATATATCTTAAGAATTGTTATGTATTTAAAATAAAAAGGTGAGATATGCAATTAAATCTATGAAGATAGGGAAGGTTTCAGGATATGATGGATTTATAAATAATATTAAAATAAAATCCTTGTTTTTTACTTCACCTATGAGTGGTAAGTTTTAAATTGTGCTTTATGCAAAAAAGTGAAGCTTAGTATTATTAGAAAAGAATTATACAGCTGCACACTATGAATATGGAGACTTAAGTTCTCTGAAAGTGCTCAGCTGTATAATTCTTTTCTAATAAAATGAAGCTTCACTTATTTGTGCAAAGTGCAAAAGCAGGTAAAAAATAAAACAATTGTTGTCCAAATTTATATACCAAATATCCAAATGGTAAAGATATACTAGATGATTGGAAGACTGCAGTAGTAATATTTATGTTTAAGAAAATTATAAAGAATGTATTTGAAATTACAGATCTTTCAGTTTTCTATCAGTTATATACAAACTATTTTACAAAATAATTACAAACTGGTCAACAAAATCTTTGCATTCTAACCAACCAAATGAGAAAAATAGTGGATTGTGGTCAGGTACTGAGAGAAGTTATAGAAAGAATTAATGAACATGTTTTGGATTTAGAAATTATGAAAAGGTTTTATCACATTGATTAAAACTTTGGACCATGAAGATATGTACCCAGGATATAGTCATATTCTGAAAAATATTTATCAAAATGCAATAGCAATGACTATATCACTTGATGACCTTAAAACTGATATTAATAATGATATATGACATGCTTAATCCATATTTTGAAAGCTTATTACAGCAGTTTTATAAAAAGTATTTTAAGAATTAAAATGGAAAAATAAAAACATGAAAATATAATATTTTATTTAAAACATCTAGAGTTGCAGATGATTTAATTGTTTTGCAAATGATGCTTCAGTGTTTCAGAACATTAGCAAATGCTGTGAGAATTATCAAATGAAAATAAAAAACTGGGAATGAAGATAAATACTAAGAAAGACTAATTAATGTTCAATGGATTTTTTTAGAAAACAATAAAGATTAATAATAATTAATTAGAATAAGTATACAAATATAAATATCCTTGATCAGTTTTTAATATAGATGGAAACATAACAGATGAAAATTAATAATATAGTTAAATTTGAATTGAGTGCTTTTGGTAGAAATAATTTAACATCAAAAAGAAATATGCATATGTGGTTGAAAAGAAAGTTGTAAATGTGTGTATTTGATCAGTTCTTACATATGGATCTGAAACATGGATACTTATCAGATGAGCAATGCAAATACCTCAAATCATTTGATTACATATGAAATAATTTATGTTGAGAGTAACAAAAAAGATCAAAAGTGAAATATTGCGAGTTAGAGAATAAAATAGAGTTGATCTGGATATATAACTTAAAAAGATGGTAATAGATGGATAGTGGAAATTTTAAAATTAGATCCCAAGAGGTTTAAAAAAATATAGAAGATTATATTTAAGATGGATTGAAGAAATAATGAAGTTTTCTAGTGAAATGTGGAGGGAGAAAAGTCTATGGATTAAAAAACTGGCTTAAATTTGGGAGACATTTTCATCTAGTAATGGGTCAATAATGGTTGAAAATAATAACCATCATAAATCTTATACTTTACAGAGTCACTCATAATTATTTAAATTTTTCACCCCTTTTATATAATTTTATTTAATATGTTAATTTAAAAAATCAATTTACTTTCACAAATCTATTTGTAGATATCTAAAAAAAGATATTGTTTTGAATTAGAACAGCAATTATTTAATATAGCAAATATACTTTTAAATTAACTTTTAGACTTATAAAAATATATTCCCATAAAGATATAAAATATAATGACTGAATACCTTACTAGGAGAAATAAACAAATGAATTAGTTTAATGTTATTTTGAAAGCATGCTCGATGATATAGGATAAATGGAATTGCATATAACTACATACATACTGGAAACATGATTATACTACTAATAGATTGCATTTTAGTAACAATTGGAAACAATATCAATATTAATAAATTTAATGCAGAAAATAAACCAAAATTATATTTTTTTGGAAGATAATATTTTGTATTTTTTAAATAAAAGTAAAATACTGTATTTATTTACAAATGAAATATAAAATTTGTGCAATAAATGAATAAAAGTCACAAAATTTCTAGGTTTACTTTTACCTGTTCTTTTTAAAAAACAACAAAATAGTTCCAATTAATTTACCTTAGAAATCTATTTGAAGATATCTTGAAAACAATTATTTGTTTTAATTAAACATGGTAAATATATTTTTCAATTTAAAATGTTTAAGTAAATATGAAAAAAATTATTTTCCAGGTAAAATTTACCTGTGGCCCCACGTGACTTTTCTGCATTCAAGCCTAAAAGATTCAATTGCAACATTTAGATATTTATTAGCATCATCTTTTAGCAACCATTAGTAATTTCATTCAGATTATCACCTGTAAATTTCAGTACAAAAATAATTTAGCTAAGATAAATAATGAATTCCTAGAACTCTTGTTCTTTTCATTTCTGTTAATACAAAATTGTTTGTTAGAAATATTTAAGAAAGAATAAACAATTTATTTAATTAAAAAAATTAAACAATTCTTGATTAAGGAGAAAGGGAATGGAGATGGGATATTTTTCCCCATTAAAAATGTTCCTAAACTTAAATATTTTACTTAGATATTTTTCTGCTAATAATTAAATACACCTGGGTCTCTTTTTACGTGGACTTATTTAACACAAGTTTGAAGTTATGCGATTCGTGTTCCACCAGAAGTCGATTCCCGATAATGCGCTATTACTTTAAATAATAAATTTTGCACACTTACGTTATATTGAAAGTAATAGCACATTATTGGAATTCGACTTTCATCTTAGTAATTTCAATATTTTCAGTGCTTTATAATAGTAAGATTTTATGCAATAATGAAATTAAAATCATGATTTCCACATTTTATGTATACACATATTAAATTTTACAAGATTTTAATGTAAATTTGTTCAAACATTGTGCGTGTTAATTTTGAATTTTAAATCACATTCTGTTTTTGCTTTTTAAAAAAGAACGTAATCGATTATTATTTTCGGTTGTTTTCTCATCTTTGGTGTTCGCCTAAAGATGTCGCTACTTCTATGTAAATTCCTAGAAATATATCGTTTCACCGGCCTTCACCCAACAAAAGAGGAATTTTTCTACATTATAAATGCAGAAAAGTCCTCACATTATGTTGGACGGAGGAGGCGGTGGCGGTGACAGAAGCCAACACAACAAGACTTCTTTCTAAGATAAAACACAGAAAGAGTTCCCGACGGCTGCCGGTTATGGCTTTTTTTTCTATGCTAAAAGCAAAGAGAAAGAAATGCCTTGATCAGCTGCTATAGTAGTCAATTTTGTTCATCATTTTCTCGTAATAGTAGAATATCTATTTTCTCTGTAGTTTCGTGTGAGAGTGTGTGTATTTGAAGCGGTCGTAGTTTTTTAAAATTTGATAAGACGTCTATTTTTTTTAATATGTTGTAACTTACTTTACTGTTGTAAGTTTAATAATAATGTCCTGAAGATTCCATTACGAAGGGGTAACCCTCAAAAATTGCTTTTAAGGGTGCAAAAGGGAAAAAAAATTAAAGGCTCACGCGAAAAGTACCATTTTCGCGAGAATTCATCCGTGACCTTTTACTTTTGCTATATATATATGCATAAACAAAAACAACCCACTGTCTAATTATTAGGAATTACTTGTCCGAAAAATAAAAATAGTCGGGTATTATTTTTTTTTTGTTTTGTTACATTTATTATTTCAAAATAAGATTAGTTTTTATATCTACACACTAACAAAAACAACCCAGTTCCTGATTAATTTACTGTCTTTAAAAAAAAAAAAAAAAAAAAGGCAAATTCAATGGGGTTTGATTTTTTTTCAATGGAGTCTTTGAATTACGGTTTGTTTTTATATATACACAAGATTTACCAAAAAAAAAAAAAGAAACTCACTTTCTGATTAATTACTGTCAAAAGAAACGCAAATTAGGCGGCTATCATTTTTAAATTTAGTATTTCAATAATGGTACCCTTTTTATATAGACAGACTTAACAAAAACAACCCACTTTCTGATTCATCACTGTCCCCCCCCCAAAAAAAAAAAAAACGGAAATTAGTCGGGTATCATTTTTCAATCGAGTCTTTCAATGACGGTCCTTTACTAATAGTAGTCAGGTATCAATTTTAAATTGTAATATATAAATTATGTTACTTTTGATAGATTTAGAATTACATCTTGCTTTTTTAATAAAATGATTGATTTAAAACTCTTGACCAAAAATACCGTAACTTTAAAAAAAGACACACGTAAAGTCCAAAAAAAAAATGAGAAAAAGCCCTGTAACTTTAAAGACACAAACTCAAAAACAATCTAAGATTAATAAACATTGACTTATTACGTCTTGCTTTTGAATCAAATTATTGATTTACTCTCGCAAAAAAAATACCGTAACTTTAAAAAGACACACCTAAAGTCCAAAAAAAAAAAAATTCGAAAAAGCCCCGTAACTTTAAAGATACACACACAAACTCAAAAACAAGATAAGATTAATAAACATTTACTTATTACATCTTGCTTTTGAATCAAATTATTGATTTACTCTTGCAAAAAAAAAAAAAGGTCGTAACTTTAAAAAGACACACGTAAAGACAAAAAAAAAAAAATTAGAAAAACACTGTAACTTTAAAGACACACACCCACAAACTCAAAAACAAGATAAGATTAATAAACATTTACAAAAATGAAAAAAACTAACATCATATAATAGTATTAGTTAGTAGAATATTTTATTACAAATCTAAGAAATCATCTTTTTAGATCAAATCGATCATTTAGGTATGGCCCGGAATTGTTATACGTATATGTTTTTGATTAGCATCAACGCCATCTTAAGGTGAACACCAAGGATGAGAATACAACCTTATTTTCTTATTAATGACACTAATCATTAACCTGCTCTTAAATTCCAACGAGAGCTAAATGGTTGTATGTCTGGATATTGCGAGCTTTGTAAACAATTAATAAAATCATCGTCTCAAAGATTAATTACTAATTGTTGTCACCAGAAAAACATAATAATTAAAATGTGTATAAAAAAATGTAAATTACTGTACTGTAAATTATGCATAAAAATATATTATTTTAATAAAATTAAATATTATAGTTAAAAAAAGTTTGTCTTGTATCAATTTTTTTCAAATTTGAAATTTTTTATTAGTTATATTTTACTTCCTTATTTTTTTTGTGTGAATTTTAAAGTAATTTTACATTGGTGCTTTGCTTTTACATGAATTTTGAAAAATCACAGACCGCATCCCCCCTTTTTCAATGTAAGTTACGTCTATTTTTGTGTGATTTCATTTGCGCGTGTTTTCTGAGGAACCTATCTATCACATAAAATGAGACCCAGGTGTATAAGTTATTTTTAAATATATGCCTTATTTTTGCATATACCTCAGAGCTTGAAGTAGTTGTCTCTTTGCCTAATCTATGAAACTGAACATGACTACATTGTATTATGCTGGTTATAGGAAATTGTTTGTTTGATAAGCAATGTAAAATTTCAAAGTGAATTATATAATCTGTTTGTATTAGCATACTGGTAATATTCTGGAGCTAAAGGTTTCTTAATCCAAAACTTAAACTGTTGCTTTTGGTTCACAAACATCACATGATTTCTCAAGAGACTAACCAAGTGATTACTTTTAATGGATCATATGTGTAAGAAATGAATAAATTTTTTTTTTTTAAAAAAAATTTTGCTAGCAATTTATTGTTATTATTAATAAGGACATAATCTCTCAAACAGGAAGCATCACGATGCTGCAATAATATTTTCTCATAAGAAATACAAATTTAGCGAATTCTTTCAATATAATATTGAGACATAAGCAGTCAAAAAATGGGCACATGTAGCATTATGAGACACAATATTTAATATCAGTAATCTATTCAGTGATATGTCTAGGAATTCTAGAAATAGAAGATATAAAATTAAGCTTTGCAACAAATACAACATTATGAAGTCTTTTTCACACTGATAACCCTTCCAATAATGTTGTAGCCATTACTATGTTCAATTAAACTTCCTTCCATTGGAAGATAAATTTCATTTTGAGCAGTAATATTAAGCTTAAATCTTCAGAGCCTCTTGTTTACATACATAGTTCCCAGTTCAGATGTTCATGATTTCACATTATCGTAACATTGTGCAATGCACACACACACACACACACATATATATACTGGAAATGCTCACATTCATCATCATAATCTTATGCTTTACTACTATTTCTTTTATTTCATCTACTTTTATTACTTTAAATGTAATTTATTAGGCACAGTGACTAAAACATGAGATACATGCCCCAATTTAACCATTTATTCTAGATTGTTTTAAAGGGCTGCTTAAACATGTAGTCATTTTCTAAGTGAATATTCTGCTCCAAATCAATTTATAAAATTATTCAATATTGATTGAAGTATCTTTTGCAAAACCACAATCAAAGCTCCCAGTTTGTTAAATCTATTTTTTTCCATTAATTCCTCAAAAGCAAAAGACTTTTAAAAAATAATTCTGTAGATGTAATTAAATAATAAAAATATAGTTGTACAAATCCATAATCCCTTTCTAATGATGACTGGAAATGAATGATTGATGACATAAGAAGCTGATACCAATTTGATTAAAGATAATAAAATAAAAGAAATGAATTATTGCAGAAAATTTAGCACTTGGACACTGAATTGTTACAGTATATGATGAATAAATATCAAAAATAATGAGAGCATTTGGCAGAATAATATGATCTGGGCTAATTGAAAAAAACAAGTTGGGCTAGAAATTCATTTGATTTTTTTCTAATGTCTTTATTTATTTGTTTGAAACATAAAAATGTAATGCGGATATTTTCAAATATATTTAAAATCTTATATATATCATTGACATTTCCACACACCCTCTCTTTTCATGTGCTGTTTAAATATAATGTAACATTCTCTAGTGTTAAAACAATCAAATGCTATAAGTGAAAATGAATTCATTTTCATTTTCAAAAATCTTATATGAATGTTTAATAACTTTGACACTAGGGGACACTACACTAAATGTGACCTGTGCTGATGTGTTGATTTGTTCTTCAAGATAAGTTAAAGTTTATATATGTTTTTAAATATCATCTGGAAAAAATTTTGTTGCTACAGAATTTTTTGCTTAGTGTGTGGAGGTGAAAAAAAAAATTGGAGTGAAGAGAAATAGATTTAATTGGATTTGGAAAGGTCAGGAAAAATATTCCTAATGTTTGGAAAATGATTCGTTATGCCACTTTTAATATAAAAGAAAAAAATAATTTTTGTGGGTGTGTGTTTACTGGAAGGAGGCATTAAAACTAAGTTGTATGTAAGATTAATTGATTTTGTAATAGGTTTGCTATGAAAGAATCTTTCAGTTTAAGAAAGAGAGTAATTTATTTGAGAAAGAAGATAACATTTGAGGGGTAAAGTTAGGAAGCACATATTTATTGATCACCATTAAAAAAAAAGAGAAAAGTTTCTCTCCTTTTATATAAAGAGGTTTGAAGAGTAATAGAAAAAGCATAAATTTAAATATAGAGTAGGAGACTTGAAAAATAAGGAATATGGATTTCATTTGTATCTCACAATGTATATATAATGGTCAGAAGGAAATTAGGTGTTCTGTGGTAGAGTGAACTGTATGTGATAAAGTAAATGCTTAAATAAGACTAGGAAAAATGTAACAGGTGTATGGTTATGTAAATCATGTATAAATTTCATAAAAAAGGTGAAGAAATCGCTTTTAAATGTGGATAGTTTAAAGAGAAAGTCAGGAGAAATGGAGCAAAATAAAAATAAAATATGTATTTAGTGGACTGACAAAAGATATGGTTGACAAAATAAGTAGTGCAATGGAGATGGTTAGTCAAAGAATAAATAAGATAGAGGAAGAAGTAAAGAATGTAGAAGCAAAATTAAAATTTTTAGAGTTGAAATGTGAGCAGATTAAGGAATTAATAAATAGTACTGATAAGGAAGAATTAGATAAGGAAATCCAGAAGGTGAAAGAGAATGTTACACATGAAGTAGGGGAAATAAACTATGAGACAGTATTGATAGGAGACTCACTAATTAGAGGATGTGGAGATGTAATTGCAAGGGAAAATAAAAACATATATGTAAGAATATGTTTGCCTGAAGCTAGAATTAAGGAAGTTACAGATAAGATAAAGAAACAAAGGAGTAGAGATGTTTATGCTATGATAGGGACAAATAATTTGTCAAAGCTATTGGAGAGAGTAATGAATGAGTACAAAGAATTGATTAGTAATTTGAGTAAGATTAAAGGAAGAATAGGACTAGTGGGATTATTACCAAAATTTGACAAGAGATATGTGTTAGATAGGGCATGTTCTATAAATGAGAGATTATAAAAATTCTGCGAGAGAAATAACGTTATGTTTGTGGATGTATGGGATTTTTTTTATTAGTAAGAGTGAGTTGTATAATAAAAAATGAAGGAAATGAAGCATTAGAAAGTTTGATTTATAAAAAAATATTATAGTTTGGGAAACTTATAAAGGGGTTAGGGTTTTAAATTGCAGTAGTTTAAACAAAAAAAGACTGGGTGGGATGTAAGAAATAAACAAAGGCTAACTGATTTAGATATAAATGTAGATGTTGAGAGGTAATGAACGTGTAAAGCTAATGATAAGCAAGATACTTAAAAATGTAATAGAGAAGAAAGAGTCAAAAGATTTTATAAAAGGATAGTAAGATAACAAGAAATTGTTAACATTGGATATTTGAATATGGGTAAGGTGATAGGAGACGAGAAAAATGGTTGAAATTAAACAAAGCAATTAAAAATGAAGAGCTTAAAGTATTAGTGGGAGTGGAAACATATCTAAGAGAAAAAGAAGAACTTACACTGGAAGATTTAGTATGGCAGAACATAAATAAAAAAGAAAAAGAAAACAGGGGTGGTGATATAGGCATTATGTCAAAAAATATTTAAATACTGTTAAGTGTCAAGATAATTTGTGGTTTGAAATAAGGTTAGAAAGACAAGAATGGATGGTGGCTATAGGATATATGGCCACTGGAGATAGTCAAATTATAATGGAGTGAAACAGTAGCATATATGAATGCCTGATTAAGGATATACAGAGTTTCAAAAAAAGGGGAAGAAAATAATGGTTATAGAGTATATGAATGGGCACATTGAAGATATTGATGATGTGGATAACAAAAATGAACCACTTTTAAAATTTTTTTGTCAGAGTGAGTTTGAGCATTGGAAATTTATCGAATATTTATAATGGACATTACACATGCTAGAAATAATATATTTCACACAATAAATTGTGTATTAGTAAAGAAAGAGGGAATGAATAAAGTATGGAAATTAAAGTGTTTGATAATAAAGAGAGAGTATGTAATAGTGATCATAATTTTTTTTAATAATAGAAATGGTTAGTAATGTGATGGAAAATAGTAATAAAAGTAGAAAGAATAAAGAAATATGTGGATGGAGAATGAATGTTAATAATAAGTTAAAAGAATATAAAATAAAAGTAGAAAAAATCATGGAAGAGTTTGTTGGAGATGAATATAAGGCAGGGATGATAATAAATTGTGTATTAGTAAAGAAATGGGGAATGAATAAGGTATGGAAATTAAAGTGTTTGATAATGAAGAGAGAGTATATAATAGTGATCATAATTTTTTTATAATAGAAATGGTTAGTAATATGATGGAAAATAGTGAAAAAAGTAGAAAGCCTAGAGAAAGATACGGATAGAGAATGAATGATAAGAATAAGTTAGAAGAATATAAAATAAAAGAAGAAATCATGAAAGAGTTTGTTGGGGATGAATATAAGGCAGGGGTGGCCAAATGTTTAAATGCTGGGGGTGACTTTTTTAGTGACAGTGTTTCTGAGGGTAACTACATTTGGGGCTTTAAACCAGCAAAAAACATTATTGTTGCTGAGTGTTCAATAAATAAAATCAACAAAAATTTCATTATTTCAGTATGTAAATATTCTAAAAAAGTAATAAGACCCAAACAAGGGTTTCAAATAAAGATCTCTTTAAAATGTTGTACAAGTAGATTTTAAAATAAGAAGCCCACAATGATGACTTAGTATTTTATGATATATATTAAGTAAAAGAAAACATTCAATTCTATGATGGTCTTTATATTTATTCTGAGTTTAATTCTCATCATCACTTTTATTAAGATTATCATCACTATATCTTGAACTCTTATTGGTTCACTTTAAAATACAACTTTCTCTATGTTTAATCTAATTTGTCCAAATCATTATTCCATCAAATTTTCCTAGTTCATTCACCCATCTCATATGTGGTCTTTTTGTAGGTCTTCTATGATCTTCTATGATCTCTTGGAAGCTAAAACTAAATTTTCATTGATCACGAAAATATTTTTTTTAATTATAATAATATAAGTCTACCACAAAGTGTACAATGTAACTGTCACAGGATTATGAAGTTGTTCTTCTTCAAGCAATTATTATATATCTTTCATAAGACTTCAATACCTGATTAAATATAAATAATTTCTATTTTAAGTAACTTAAATAAAATATTAATTATAATATTGAAATCATTTTTTTTCTAACATTATTCAAACATCTGGTATACAACTGAGACTGAATAAATAGTTCTATTATTATGTGAAGAATCTTTCATGAATCTTTCATTTAAAGTTCTCATTTTTTAAATATTATAATATTTACTTAAAGACATACTCTACCAGATCTTGCTTGTCAAATTAATATTCTAATTATTTACAATTATTTGTAACTCTTTCAGCAAATTGATAGAGCAAAATAGTTCAAAAGCTTTATCACTATACAGATCATATCAGATTCACAAACAAATCTCAGCAGAAAATTGATTAAATGTGATTTTTCCAATAAAACATATATCTATCTTCAAGCGAAAAGTAAAACTTACTCAATATAACCCATAAAATGTTTAGATTTCTCTTGGCCAAATACTGCTGAAAATTTGATATTTCATTTCATGTGGAGGAAAACTTCCATTGAGCATCAGGAATGATGGGACTGGAACCATAATCTATAGACCGTGACTTCACCACTCAACTATTTTACTAAATCATGCAGTGTGGTGTGAAAAACAGTTAAATGTTTTATTGCCCAGGAATTTATAAGAATTTTGAACATCAAGAATGACAGAGACTGAGCGATAGTCCATGATTCTTAAAGTCTAGACTCTATCACTCTACAACTGCTATAAACATATAAAGTAATCAATGGGGTTATTGATTGAGAATTTATTACATGCCTGAGCACCATATATAATAGAGCTGAAGCCATGATTCATGAATTTTGAGCTCCACAGTTGCCAACTTTGTCACTACACTAAGCCATGCAAAGAAAAATAAAGAAAATTGTTTACTGTTCAGGAAATTGTAAGAAATTTCAGCCAAAAAAATGACAGAAAGGAGTCCTGACCTATTGACATTGGATCCCAGATTCTGCCATTCAAGCTCTGCACTAAATTATAAAGGGCAAAGTAATCAAATAGTTTAATAGCTTTGGCAATTTTATATTGCTAGAGCTATTAATAAATGGTGTATCTGAACTTAGTTCAGTCCCATATGGATATTTGAGTTAGATAGCTGGATTTTTAGACATATAGATGTCTGAAAGTTTCAGATTTTCTTCTCAATAGTTATGCATTAGATAAAGTGCTGGACTAGTCCTAGTATTTTTAATCTAATGAATATTCTAACACCTCACTGATGATGCTAGATGCAGAAACCAGTCTGGGGTTGAGGGTATTCTCAAAGCTTGTTAAGAGTTTGTTTTGCGAACTCTATATATAATATTTGTAAACACGAGCTTTATTAAAATTAGGTCATGTGACATCTGACTTGAATTTTTATCAATTTAAAAATTAATAATAATAATAATAATCAAATGGCTTAATTGATTGAGAGTTATAATATTAATATCATCTATGTTCCACATTACTTTTTACAATGCTTTTTTACAACCCACATTGACAGTTTCGATTGCCCTACCAGTTTTCATCAGAAGTTCTACTTATAGATTTGGAAATGTAAATAGAAGTTCTTCAGATTGCTGGAGCAATCGAAACAGTCAATGTTGGTTGTAAAAAAGCATTGTAAAAAAGTAGTAAAGAACATAGATGATATTAACATTACATAAATTTGGAAATGCAATAAGAAATATAAAGTTATAATATTTTATAAAGAGGATAAAAAATATTGGAAATAGAGTTGCTTGAGAGTTCATAAGAAATCTGAGCACTGAAAACGCCAGCTCTGGAATCGAACCAAGGACTTCACATCCAGAATCGGACACTTTATCACTGTACTAAACTATACAGAACAGACATAGTTCAAGTATATGAGTAACAGTGAAGAAAAAGTGCTGAATAATTGTACTACTTTTTTAAGGGCTTTTTTTTATATTATTAACCTATTCGACACGCACGAGTATAGCACTCACACGACAAAATGTGTGACCTTCTGTATCTGCTAACATAGTAATTTTTCATTAAACAAGATAGTATTTTATTGAATAAGCTAAGAAATGATTGAAACTGATCTCTTACTTTTATTCAAGCAAAAGATTTTATTGCTAAAATCTCCAATAAAAGTTATAAATATCGAGTACTGCATAATTTATTAAATAATAAATTTGAAAGAAAACGTTATTAATAGAATCTGGTGGTGCATGAAATATATATATATCACGAATAAGACTGAAATATATACTATTCAGAAAATATCTTTATATTTTATTCATCAGAAAGAAAAGAGTGCTTTTTAAAGTAAAAGCTTTTAAAGGATTGTGTTTCTTATATTGTTATAATTATAAAACACGATATTAAACATTTAATTCGTATTCTCTTCTCTTTAGGAAAAGCTTTTATTGCGAAAGGTGTAACAAAAGGAAAAATCTTATTTTTTTTTTGCAATATATTCCCATCTATCTATCTATCTATCTATCTATCTATCTATCTATCTATCTATCTATCTATCTATCTATCTATCTATCTATCTATCTATCTATCTATCTATCTATCTATCTATCTATCTATCTATCTATCTATCTATCTATCTATCTATCTATCTATCTATCTATCTATCTATCTATCTATCTATCTATCTATCTATCTATCTATCTATCTATCTATCTATCTATCTATCTATCTATCTATCTATCTATCTATCTATCTATCTATCTATCTATCTATCTATCTATCTATCTATCTATCTATCTATCTATCTATCTATCTATCTATCTATCTATCTATCTATCTATCTATCTATCTATCTATCTATCTATCTATCTATCTATCTATCTATCTATCTATCTATCTATCTATCTATCTATCTATCTATCTATCTATCTATCTATCTATCTATCTATCTATCTATCTATCTATCTATCTATCTATCTATCTATCTATCTATCTATCTATCTATCTATCTATCTATCTATCTATCTATCTATCTATCTATCTATCTATCTATCTATCTATCTATCTATCCATCCATCTATCTATCTATCTATCTATCTATCTATCTATCTATCTATCTATCTATCTATCTATCTATCTATCTATCTATCTATCTATCTATCTATCTATCTATCTATCTATCTATCTATCTATCTATCTATCTATCTATCTATCTATCTATCTATCTATCTATCTATCTATCTATCTATCTATCTATCTATCTATCTATCTATCTATCTATCTATCTATCTATCTATCTATCTATCTATCTATCTATCTATCTATCTATCTATCTATCTATCTATCTATCTATCTATCTATCTATCTATCTATCTATCTATCTATCTATCTATCTATCTATCTATCTATCTATCTATCTATCTATCTATCTATCTATCTGATTGATAGATAAATTGATAAATATATAAACATATAATTGATCAATCATTCAAAAAAATCTACCCATTTATTTTTATATCCATTTATTCATCTGTCAATCCACCAATGAATTTTTCAATCTATCTCTACCTATATACTTATGTATGTATGCATCTACCTGTCTGTCTGCTTATCTATCTACATTATATAACATTACTTACCCAAAAACAAAATCTAGCTGTAAGCTATCTTTGGGACTCTTGATTCTGTGATCACTAGATTTGATTTCAGCCCTCTGTGCTTTCTTCAAAACGTTAATATCTTCACGATAAACAAGTCTTTCATATTTAATTTCTTTCTCCTGCTCTAAATCTGAATCAAGTGCATCCACATCTGATAGGTCAGAATCACTTTCTTCACTGCAAGTGTCGACTAATGTCACTGAAATCAATAATCACATTTTATCAAACCTACTTAGTTTAAAATAGGAATAATGATATTCTTTATATTATTGATGCTTTATATTACTGATATACGGCGTACAAATTTATTTTAGAACAGTTTTAATAATTTCATTTGGTTACTGTGTAAATTAAGAGTAAAACACAATAACAACAACAAAAAAGGTAAAATATTTAAAAAAGATATAAATAATTATACTATAATCAAACTTTTAAAAAAGATATATTGATAAAATGAATATATTAGGGCAGATAATAATCTGACTTGTTTTTTAAGCAGTCATTGTGAAGCGTAAATGATATTAAAACTGATTGCAGTTTGACAATTATGCTAATCTACAAATAATAAGTAAAATATTTAATGAGGCCATTCTAAAATGACCTGCAATGACATTTAAATAGCTAGTGAAAAAAGGACTTTAATTCAAGTACAATAGTATTTTTTAATTTTTGACTTAAATTGGATGATGGATAATGTTTTCAGAAACAATTCTTTTTATTTCACTTCAGTTCCATCTAGTGTAAACTTGAGAAACCAAAAAACATTAAAAGATGGTGGTATTGCATGTGCATTCCCAGATTAGATTCTGGATTGAGCCCTTTTGTCAGTGAGGACTTTGGATTTAAAATAAGTAATAATGCCCTTATATATATAGATGACATGAATAATTCCTTAGTCCTAAGTGTGAATAAAGAAAGTCATGAGATGGTCATATATGATGAGTCAATCCTTTTGAAAATAAAAATGAGGAAATTAACTCAATTGATCAGCAGAAATTGTTTAGTACTAATTGAAATACAGATCCAACCACTTTAAGATTTTATTAGTAAGTATAATGAATGCAAATAAGATCATGATATTTTAAAACTTAGTAAACAAATAATTTAAATCAATTTTTTCCAAGTATCACTTAAAATTGTACAAGGTGGAATCAAAGTTGAGATTATATATATATATTTAAACATTCTTTTAAATTCAAAACTTGCAAAAGTTATTGTTGTTATGATCTTAATATTTTCCTGCAACCAAATCAAAGCTGTTGATCATTTTAGTGACAGTAGTGAAATAGAGAACTTCTGTCCATTATTTAAAAATTACTCAGGTTAGGGTTAGGAATTTTGTTTATTTTTAATTGAAAAATAAAATATTTCTTTTTATAAAAATGAATAAGTTTTGCCACCCATTGTCCTACACATAGGCTTGTGGTAAATAACAGCTTTGTAATGAATAGGTAGAAATGTATCTAAATAATTCATTGCAGAGCAAAGCTTTCTCCAGAAATCTTTCACAGATAAATCTCAAAGAAAAAAGCAATTCTTGCCAGTGTTTAAGAAATTATTCATCTTTGCTTTACTCTTTATTTAGAGCAATCAAATACTTAATTTCTAACAAATATTGGGATGTTTACCAAAGTTATGACAGATTACTTAAATGAAAAGCTTCAAAACATTGAAAACACATTGTCAAGTTTATTTAGCTTGAATTCAAACCTAAGTCATAGGCATGACAAAGGAGGTGCATTACCACTGCAATATGAAGTTCTTAACATCATCACACTGTGAAAAAGATTCAAGAAATGTAAAAAGCTGGTTATTTAATTTTTTAGTGTACATAAAATTAATGTTATTCACAATTTTTTTAATTTTAGCTATGAATTTAAAATTCAATATTTTTTTTACTTTTAAATGACTTTTTAATAAAAAATATTAATCATAATAGGAAACCATTAGTACACATGAATTATATAATATATAACATAAATCATACATAGAAATTATGTTTTCTATAAATTACAATAAAACACACTATTATGTTTTACACATATGGTTGTAGACAATGAAAGAACATGTCGATGTGATCTAAAGTGCATTTTGACTTACCCAAGTCTCACCAAAACTCATATGGCTTTATATTGCTGATGTATATTGAGCAAATTTACCTTGAAAATGGTTAGTTTAAATAAGTATTTATTCACAACTCATCATCATCATTAACCATTATCAATCCACTGCAGGATGAAGGTCTCTCCAAGTTCAATCCATCTTCTCTGACATTTAGCTTCTCTACTTCACATCACCCCTGCACACTTTCTTATTTCATCTATCCATCTCCCATGTGGTCTCTTTCTGGGTCTTTTACAATCTTTTGGAATCCAGTGACTTTGTAATAAGTACTCAAGTAATTGTTAATAATTCTTTATTAAAGTAGAAATTATTACAGTACATTTAATCATAGGTATAGATTGATTAATAAATTATTTAAGTATTTATTGTAAATTAAGAAAAATATTTGAGTAGCTTTATTGCTAAAGAGCTTATTATAAATTCAAGAGGCAGAAGAGTCAGTATTGAAGTTGATCTTAAGACCTCACATTTCCACTGCATTAAACTGTTCAAGGCTTATAGTTAAATGGCTTTATTGCTGAAAAGTTCATAAGGGTTTTCAAGTGCCTGAAGATCCATCATTAAAATTCATATGACAATTTTTTTATCCCAGAGTCTGACTGAATCAATTGTGTTAACGTGCACAGGGCATTTAAAGTGATTTTTGTGAAACACATGCAATGTAAAGTGATAAAGGTAGTTTTGAGTTATGCTTAATGTGGCTGTCTGATGGTGTAGTTTCTCTGCAAAAGCACAGAAATATGCCATTTACATAGCCCAACTTACAGACTATAGGACAGTCCTGTTCATATTAGCCATTAGCAGACCTAGATGACATTGCACACTGTGCTTTGCATCACTATGGAAATAGCACACATTTCACAGATCACTACCATAGGATGTGAGTGTGTATGGAATTCAACTGGCCATAAGTGTTTTTATGTGCATTGGAAGTAATGATCTTACACTTTACCTGACATACAATTATATACTAATAATTGTAAGCCCATCATGCATTTCCCTACACATCTGGGAATGTGAAAACAATTGCAAAAGAGTATGTCCCAGAAGTATTTCACATAAGTCATGTGCAAAGGCACATTTGTGGGAGAACAGCTATGAGAGTAATGAAATGGCATTGTTTTGGAAATCATAAGCTTTGTTTTCTCAGACTAGTGTATGTATTGGTCAATCCTTTGGATCATCAAACCATTGTCACCCCCCACATTCCAGTGCATAGTGCTGAAAGCTTGATTTTCTCAGAGTAATTGGCAGATTAGAAGGATCGCAAAACCATCGGATCCCCCACATACATTCCAGTGCTATGCGCTGAAAGCTTTGTTTGCTCAGAGTAGTGTATGTATTAGCCAATTCTTTGGATCATCAAAACCATTGGACAACCCCCTGCATATTCCAGCACTACACACTGAAATCTTGGTTTGCCCTATGCACTGAAATGTTTAATGTAATTTAAAAATGTAATTTAGAAAATAATGCTGGTTCATAAATTTTTTAAAAATACTTTGAAAAATTATTGGAGAAAGCAAAAAATTATCGGCCTTCAAAAAATTATCAGCCTGGGAATGCTACATTTCATTATTTTTGCAAGCAACGACATCATGTGGCCACATTGGGCATAACTCACAACAGCTGTGATAAATTATTTAAAATTTTGATTTTAAATTTCTTGCAATAACTGCAGTATCTTTAAAGTTGTAATTATAAATTTTATTAAACACACATTATTATATTAAATAATATTTACTAAGGCAGTAACCTTTAGGAATAAGTATCTTAAAAATTCGAAGGTAGGGATATCTACAGGTCCTAGTCACAAGCTTTCACTATGAAGAAAAGAGGGAAACCTTCTTTACTTCAACCTACTTTTATATATGAATAGGTGAAGTTGAAGTGATTAGATCTAAGAGTGTGAAGCTATTCAATACTTCACTAATTAAATCCACAATTCTTATTATACATTAACACTCGCAAAATCTTATGATTTACAATGATTTAATGGAAAGATCTTATAGTAAGAAATCTATTACGATAATTTAAAGTTGTAATTATAAATTTTATTAAACACACATTATTATATTAAGTAATATTTACTAAGGCAGTAACCTTTAGGAATAAGTAGGTTGAAGTAAAGAAGGTTTCCCTCTTTTCTTCATAGCGAAAGCTTGTGACTAAGACCTGTAGAGGTCCCTACCTTCGAATTTTTAAGATGCTTATTCCTAAAGGTTACCATTAAAAAATTAAAATGGATATACAAATTAAACTCTCAAATTCATATATTATTATTATTTTTATTCCCATTCACAGTCCAAGTTGGTATCAATTATATTAAAATGCACTAATTTTATTTGTAAGAGCTGTAACTATATGACTATGTTAAGTTTTGGAATGACCAGACATTGAATAGTCTACAAGCCCATTTGTACAATGGTTAGAAATGAATTCCATAGATAACCATTTTATGTATAAATCATGGTTTCTTTCATAATTGTACTATCACCTATTCTCCTGGATGGGCTGGTTTTGCATGAGGTTGAAGCTTGCATCTCAAGACCCTCAGTTTGCATTCACAATTGCTTAAACAGTATTTTAGAATATCATACTCAAAGTACCAACATTTAGATAATCAAACACATAGATAAGATATGAAAACATGTATAAAATGTATAATAGAAAATAAAAAGTTCATTTTGGTATCAAATATAAGTTGACAATATTTTAATCAATTAGTCAATTTTGATTAATTTACATATACATAATAATCTCATCTGCGGTCTGCCTCTGGATCATGCTTCATTACTAAAGCGGATTTATTTTATTGCTTGGTTTTAAGGGTTTTTTTAAAGATTAACTAGCCACGTGACAAAAATTGAATGGAATTCAAGAGTTTTGATTGTTATTAAATTTTAACTTTCACATTATATTTCATACTTTTATCTTTAAGACATGAAATAAAAAAACATAAAAAATTAATATGATTTATGCATCTTATAATATCAAATAATTACTTAAGAAATCAGAAAAAATATTGGATATTAGCATGATATTGCATATGTTAAAGGATAACATTCACATATGGTAGATTATCATTAATGTTTTTTTTTAATGAATAGATTGTTTTGGAGCCAGTGCATTTGTCTTTCAAAAGTTTTTAATATGCATAAGTAATATCTTAATATTATTTTTTTATCTTATATATTTTTTTAATTGCATTATTTCATGGAGTTTGCTCATTTCACTTATTAAAAAAAAAGATGGAAAAAAAAATAGCTGGAAGAGAAATAGAACTTACTATTTTGGTGGAGAATTAATGATGATGATAATTATACAATCACATTGTCCAATTCCATTCGTTTAATATTAACTTATTTGTATTTTGTAAAGTAAAATCTTGCATATAAAAATAATTATTTGTTGACAGCTTTTGATTTAAATTACAATAGGGCTCCGTACTCAATAACAACTGCAATTTAAAAGTTAATATTGACAAAATTGTTTTTTCTGCTACCCAACCTTTCAATTATTAAAAAAAAAAAAGTATTTAAATATTAAACTTCATTTTAAGAAAATAAAAAACCTTCAAGCTATTAAAAGATAAACAATGTAGAAAATGTTAAAAAAAATGGTTATAGTTATATTACAAAATCAATAACTACTAAATGGCAAAGTACAATTATAAAATTTTGTTTTAGAGCCTTAAGTCATAGGAAATGTGAAATAAAATGAAAATATAGTAAAAATGTTATTATTATTTTGTATTTTAAATAATTATCTCTTTTCTAATTCAAATTAATCTAAAGTGGGTATTAAAATTTTATTAAACTTGTAATTTGCGAAGTTATATATATACACACACACATAATCAATTACGTAGTTGATACATTACAGAAACATATCTAATAATATTATAAATGACATAAATGCTCTTAACTCATAATATACATATAAAAATAAGCTTCCGGCGTAAGTTTCATGTCTCTTCTACGGAATATTAGATAAATGATAAATATATTTATTTTAAGATATGAATGTATTTGAATATGTAAGACTCGTGACTTAAGTTTCATGATGTTAGTACGCAACATTACTTTTACTATCTTTTCGATTTTTACATACACATAAATAGTCAAACCCAGACTAATAAATATTTCTTTTTTGTGAACTAATTTAATAAACTAACCAGGTAGAATACTAGTATAACCAAAACTATAAAGACATTTTGAGCTTATAATGAGTGATTATAATTACATACACAGCTTGATGTAAATTGTTTAATTTATTTATAATAAATGTAAAGAATTGTCTGACTATTTTATTGAGTTATGTTTTCAAAAAGAAAGTCCTTATTTTTCTTTATTACCTTTTCATTATTTAATTTAAAAATTAATATAAACATATATGTATTGTGATGGTATGTATGGAAGGGATAGGTGTTTAGCTGTGTGAAGTTGTATATTTCATTTACAACTATCTTACTATGTTTGATTTCTTTTCAGATAATTCAACAAAACACTATACTGAGACAGCTAAGTGGCATAAAATAAATAAGTGATGATGATGATAGACATTTAAAGATTTCATACTTGCTAACAGATCTTAGCTACTTCTACATATGCCTAAATAAAGAAAATATATTATACTCTAATTATATATCTCTGCATAGCTAAATCATTAAACCATCTCCCTACTAGTCAGCCTTAGAGTGATGTGATGATAATATTATTTAATAATCATCTACTACATTAATAATAGGACCATGATCATACAACAAGCATCCTTTGAATTGTCATGTCCCACAGCGTTAGTTTTATTAACTATTTAACTATAGCAACTACCATATTCTAAACATAGACTTAATATCTGAAGTTCACACATATTGACTGATATTGCATATTTCAAATAATGCATAGAATTAAGAATAAAAAATTCAAAATGCTTTAAATTTGAACAAAACCAATAATTAAATAAAATAAGATTTGAACTTGGCATAAAATAAGTATTTTCTAAGTTAAATACTGAATAAATCTATTAGCATGTGGTTTCTATTCATTTGTATAATACTAATTTTGAAACTAAAATGGTCCTAATTTGACATGTGCCATCTCAAAAATAGAAATCACAAGAATACTGTATACAAATATATCCATTTTAGATGTAGATAAGCAAAGAATGAAATGATTCATGGATAAGTGCAATCATTATTCCTCCTCAATTGATTTAAAATAAATATTTATAAATCTTTTGCATAAATAAGTTTAAATGTGTAAATAAATTACTGAAAATTGCATTTTTTCTTTTGGAAATATTTAAATAATAAGGCATATTCTGAAATATCTGAGACCAAATCTACCAATCAGTGATGCTATCTGCTTCTCTGTATTATAATACAACCAATCACAGCATCATTGTTGGCTTCTATATTAAAATTTAAGTGATGTGGAATGTACAATACTGACATCTTCAAAATTTTTTTAAACTAATAGGTTTAGTTATAATTTCAGCACAAAAATGTGTAAGATAAACTAACATTATAGATAACTGTAAAATCACAAAGGCAAAACTCTCAACACAGTAGCACCACTCAGTGCTTGCCAGAGTAAACAATAGATGCAGGAAGGTTTGTGCATAAAATCCCTATTTATTGCCTACTCATCCAATATCCCCAGACTAGTTTTTAGATTGTAGCTTTAATCAGTGAAGAGCCTTGGATCTGAGAGCACTGTACCTAGATAGGGATTTTATGCACAAACCTTTCTGTATCCATTGATTACTCTGGCTGTATTGAGTGGTGCTATTGTATGGAGAGTTTTGTTTCTGTGAAAAACAGACTGTGTAAGCATAAAGAATGGTGATCATGTGATGTTTGATGGTTTAATAATTGTGAAATAATAAAAAAAATGTTATCAGTGACATCATAATGTCCCAAATGCCTCAAACATTATGAGAAAACATCTGATTTCCCCTCAAACATGTTCAATAAATCAGTGAATATTTGTCATTATTTTAAACTTCTAACAAAACGTCATTGTATTTTATAAATTTAGTTTGGTTTAAACAAGAGTTCTTTATTAACAAATCAGTCAAGTTCCATTTCCAAAGAAATATTTTGATCAATAAGAACCTTCTGATAACATTGAAATTTTAATTTACCACATTTAATTTCAGCATTTAATTTTTCAAATTTACTGAATGTCTTTCAAAGAAGTTGAAATAATTTATTTGATTAATCATTTCTATTAAATTATTAGTTATCCATATTGAGCATTTTCCGGTGCTGTTTGTCAATTTAAAATAAATAATTGATTTTGTATTTAAAGATTTACAAATATCCTGGAATTTTAAAAATGCAGAATTTGGTGTTGTTGGTAGAGCATCTGACTTGGGATCAGTAGGTTCCACAATTGATTTCAGCATGAACTCCTGAACAACAAAGCCATTAGCATTTTTTAACCTGCATGGTTTGGAACAGTTGGCAGAGTGTTTGACTTGGGATCAGAAGATACCATGATTGATTTTGGAATTCACGGATCTGTTGCTCAAACTTCTTACAAATTCTCAAATAATAAAGCTGTTAGCGATTTTTTTCTTCAAAGCAAAAATACTATCTCAGTTCTGATAGCAGATAAAGCTTCACTTTATTTTGGAATGAATAGGCAAAACTCTCCATACAGTAGTGCCACCCTGTGCCAACCAGAGTAATCAATGGATGCCAGAAGGCTTGTGCATAAAATCCCCATTGATTACACTGGTTGGTGCAGGATGGTACTACTGTATGGAGAGTTTTGCCTGTTTAATAACAGTTATGTACTAGCATTAGAGATGGTGATCATGTGATATTTTGGGATAACTTATTAACATACAAATGAGTATCTCTCCATTAACTACAGTTAAATAATTTTAACAGTTGCAAAATGTTCTAATATAAAATGATTAGTAATTTAGGTCCTGATTTAATCTTATAAATATATGATCTAATATAGATTGACAAAAATGTGTTATATGTGTAAGTAAAAAGTTATACATTAAATTCAAATAATAAACAGTAGAGCCATGTAGATCATTAGCTAAATCTATATTCAGGTCCCTAATATGTATTACGGAAGAAAAAACATAAATTAGACAACAATACAACAAGTTCAACAATAGAACCTAGAGTGAAACTCATACATGATCTGTATAAAAGAACAATAATAAAAATAAATCAAGGAAAACTTAATTAAAATAACATTTTCTAGAGGTGAATGTCAGAATATGATAATTAAAATAAATATCTATTATTATAAAATAACATCGTACCTTCTGAATGTGAATAGATCCAAAGAGAAAAAGTTCTCGAATATCCATCCACAATATACAATACTTTATATAATCAAATGGAAAATATTAAAAGCAGACAGAATGTCTTCTTTAGAAAGAACTGTATCAGATATTTTCAAGAAATAAATATTGGAAAGCTGTTAACTCCATTTCATATATTCAAATCATTCCTAATACAAACCATTCTGCATACCAAATCTTAATGATCTCACATTTTTTACTTAACCAAACACAAAAGATGCTTAATCTATGAAGTAATACATTCATTTATATAAATACATTGATTATTTTTATTTAATAAAATTCCAAGAAACAATATATCCTTCTCATCAAAAATGATTGGGCTAAACTATATGAATTAAAGAGAGCAACTCAAAACCTGGAATATTTGATTTGCATTTTATATAAAAAACACTTTCAATATTATTAGTAATATCAAGTTTGCTGTTATTTTTGTAATAGCTGTTGGTGAATGTTCATTTTCATAGTAAGGAATTCCTTGTTTTTTGATATTACAATCCAATTAAAAACATTCATTAGCTTCAATTTTGTCTTTAAATAATAAAAATACTTCATTTCCATATGAGTACATGAATTTGCAAATAAATTAATTATTGATTATTGTTGTCAGTCTTATTGAACACAGAATCAACAATCTCACAACTCATAATTAAAGCTTTTGATATAGCCTAGTAGTAATTTTAATTTTTCTAAAATATCTGTCAAAATCAAATACAAAGATTTGGTTCTTACTATGATACAGTTTAATATCGTATCATCAGATTAATAGTTTTAAAAATGTTCTATCTCTGAGTGGCATCTATTTGTAGATAGCTTCTATTACTGAACATGTGTAGTGTAACTTATATTACACCCATACATAAAAAAAATCCTATTTCTAGGCAATAATTTATTACATATCTTACATAAATCCATTTTAATATATAGGGTATATGAGCACAGACTTTCACATGATCCACCACTCACCACACTATCTCATAACACTGATACACTTGAACACATATATGTTGAAAAGAAAATAATCACCAATATACGTATTTCATGCTAAACCAGCAATCATCAGTTGGTCCAGATTACCATCTCTACACATATATGCTATAAGTGCTCAGATATATATTAAGATAGACAATCCTCATACTTTAATGGACAGGCTTCACTCTACTCCACACTCCAACTCTTCAACCGTCCATCCAATTGAAAATCTGATGATGGAATGCTCAAAGGCCGAGATTCTTGTCACACCCATGTTGATCTAAGACCAATCTGACCCCTCATACACAGGACATAATCCCTTTGATATAAGGGATGGGCAGACATCTCTACTATGTAATAACTGAAATACAGGTTTATTATATATCTGTGTTTATATATGAAATATATAGAGTATATGAGCACAGACTTTCACACGACCCACCATTCTCCACACTATCTCATAAGCCTTTGTTTCAATTATAAATCCATTTTATAAATAAATTTATAATTCCATAAAATAAAATATAAATACTCAAAAATATAATACTAAAACTAATTAAACAAAACAAGAATAGAAAAGCAAGTCTTCCGGGTTTGTGGGTTCGCTTCCCGGCCGATGCTTTGACACATGCAAAAAAAAAAAAAAACAACAGAAAATAATAATAATAATAATAATAATAATGATATTATTATTATTATAAAAAGTAAAATAAAATAATAACAATAACAACACCGCGAACAAATGCTAATGACTTAATGGATTATTAGAAAAGGTATTTGCATCTATAGATTTTATAAACCGTTTAAAGCTTGCAATTGATATATTGGAGGAAAAAAAATGTTCATACTT
This sequence comes from Epiperipatus broadwayi, assembly GCA_028023455.1. Classification (NCBI taxonomy): domain Eukaryota; kingdom Metazoa; phylum Onychophora; class Udeonychophora; order Euonychophora; family Peripatidae; genus Epiperipatus; species Epiperipatus broadwayi. Next base: position 1,636,339 of record JAQFVV010012501.1, read on the forward strand.
AATTAAAATGGTTGAACTTGTTAACTGCCATGGATTATTTAGAAAATGATTAAAATTTATAAATTAAAAAGTTAATTCTCTGCAATAATTATCATATCTGCATTATAGTTTTTCTTAATTATAAAGCTTATAAAATTTATAAAAAACGTTCGCATGCAATAATTTAGTGAATTTTATCATACTTAACGAATAGTAATTCAAACCCCATTAAATTATCAATCTTAAAACCATAGAAATTCCACCAAAACTACTACAAATTGTTGTTTAATTTTTACTGTTAATAATTGTAGTAAAAAAGTATATTTCGTTCTCTCTACTAGTTGATTAAAAAAAAAAAACTGCAGGTAAAAAAAGAAATAACTCTTACAAAACAAAAATAGGTAAATTAATTATATTTTGATGCTTTTAATATCTAGATTTTAGATTTCATCTGAATAGTTAATTAAAGTTTTGAAAAAATTGTAAACTTAAAAACATTTCAAATGTGTGTATGTGCATGTGTGAATGTAAATGAAAATCATAGTAAACTTACTCTGCATTGCCTAAAAATCTTGGTAGCCAAAACTTTAGATAATATCAGATTTTAATTTGAGTATCATGAATTTTTACTTTTGTTTGCTTTTATTCGAAAATGACAAATGAATTGATAAAGCCCCAGATATAGGATCTGTGGTCAGAAATCCATGTAATGACTCTTGCTTTAGGATAGATTACCTCTGAATATCTATAGCATTACCTATTTCTAAGGAAGAATCATATTTTAAAACCTGAATAATGATTGATTACTAGTTCCAGAATAGAATGAAAATAGCTATTTTTGGAAGCATATGTACAAACATATGAGAAAGCCATATGATGTTGTTGTTGGTATTAGCACTGGTTGTTTTTAAAAAGGCCTTGATCAAGTGTTCTTCAATGTTTTCAAGAGCTTTGTTGCAACTATATAAAATATCAATTTATAAAAGTCACATCTTAAAATCCTAACTTTATAGTTAATCAAATAGATAAAAGATGGCCACTGAAGGGTTGCATTAGATCCTAAGATCTAAGTGCAGTGCTCTCAAATCCAAGTCGCCTCATTAATGAAAGCCATTAAGCTATAAACTAATCCAGTAATGTTGAATGAGTAGGCAATAGATAGGGATTTTATGCATAAACATTCCTGCATCAATTGACTATAAAGACTTGGACTTGGTGGCACTACTGTATGAAGAGATTGATACTCTTATTAACAGCATGTGTAAGTATATGAAATGGTGATCATGTGCTGTTTTGATGATTTTATACCTATGCTGCCCATAAGATAATGGTGCCTGTAGCTTTTAAAAAACCAAAGACATCAATATGTATAGATACTGAACTGAGTTCAGATCTGTATGACTACACAAGTAAGTGAGATTGGGTTGGAAACATTAAAATGTTTTCATTTTGGCTCGTATCTTTATAGTTAATCAAATAGGTAAAAGATGGCTGCTAGAAGGTTGCATTAGGTCCTTAAGATGTAGGTGCAGTGCTCTCATATCCAAGACTCCTCAATGATGAAAGCCACAAGTTAGAAACCAGTCTGGAGATGTTGTGTGAGTAGGCACTTGATAGGGATTTATGCACAAACCTTCATGCATCCATTGATTATGAAAGCTTGCACTTGGCAGCACTATAGTATGAGAGTTTGTATTCTTCTTACCAGCATGTGTAAGCATATGAAATGGTGATCATGCAAAGTGACATGATTTTTTTGTATACTTTAAAATAGTTTTAATTTTAAATTCCATCTGTTGTGATTGTTTAATATTTTAGCTATTATTAAAAATGTAAGAAAATTTTACTTTTAAGGATAAATTAGTGTTACATTTTAAACTATTTGAAAGATTAATGAAACTGGTAATTGTAAAAAGCGAAGTAAAATGCTAAAGAGAATAGAACAAAACAGTTCTTAATTCATTCCATGCAGAAGTCTAGATGAAATGAAAAAAAAGTTGTGGCTATTTGGTTTAGTCTGTGACCACTAAATGGCATATTTATCAATGCCATCAAGCAGCTTCAACACGCTAATAGAACAGTACCCAATTTATTGATTAATTAGAAAGATGATCACAAACATAAGCTAATCTTCTGTAATAACCTCTGGTAGAAACTCATTAAAGATATTGAAAATAATAATTAGTGGTCAATTTGAAGTGAAAACATAAAGATTCATAGGTTGAAGCTCAATTTTTTATTGTAAATGTTCAAAGGTCATGTGACTTCTAAATGGCAAACCAATCATTTTTAATATATAGAAATAATATCCTCCAATATTATTATGATTTAAGTAAAGCTATTTGATTTAGAACATTGCAAAAGCCAGCTATTAACCATAACAAAGCTTTAAGTCTTATTTTAGCTACGGATATAATTTCATGGTTTTCTTCCAAATGTTTTTGATTAGTTGAACAGCTAATTTTGATATGATAATCGATTTTTTATAGAGTACTCCTGTATTTTTAAATAATACTGAAATTAAAATCAGCAGAAATTTTTAATGAATATTAATTGCTACTTAGTTGATTTCCAAAGTATTTGTTATAAAGGTGCAGCTATGAAATTATAATTTATTAATATTAAAAGCTTATAATTAAAAAAAAAGTAATACAACTGAAAAAAATCTTTGTTACTACAAAAAGTATATAAAAATTATTGTTTAAATATATATATAAAATAAATATTAAAATATTTACTATTTACCATTATCAGGAATTTGCTCTTCTTCAGGTGAAGTGGTATCAGAGATAAACTGCCATTGAAATATTGCATGATCTGCTCCACCAATAGAAATCACTCGGTTTTTGTCATATGAAAAGCGGACATTGGTCACATGGGCAGAATGACCAATATACTTTTTAAATTTTGCTCCTAAAATAATTATAAAAAATAGTAAAATTATTTGCAGTTAAAAAACAGCTTATTTGTTTAGTATATTATGCAGATTGGTTGACCCCAACCCTATTTCAACAGGTAACAAAAAACTAATACCACTTTTATCTATGCACAACATGGACTGACACAAAACAACTTTATTTTAATTTAAGAATAATATTTAATACAAACAAATCTGAATACTGTTATTGAAGTTAATTTTTATCAAATATTTTTTTTTTATATAAAATAATTTCAAATTATTTGAGAGTAATTTATTTGTTTGTATATTTTGTGCTTTAGTACAACTATTTCCATTAAAAATTTTCTTTGAAAAAATTAAATGCACATTTTTTAAATGTATAACACAATATATAATAATAATTTAGATCTTATTTAATAACTTCAGTAAGACAGTGTTAAAATGTGTGGAATAACTCAATTATCCACAACAGATAATTGTTTCAGTTCATTTATGAAGATTTTGAATGAGTCTTAAAAATATTGATAACTAAACTTTTACTTATAGGGTCCAAGTAGATAGTATGTTAAAATATTTGTAAGTGATATCAATTCATGTTTGCATAATGGAAAAGTATGTAAGCCTCAATAATTTAGAAGGAAACCCTTAGATTAATATTAATCATATAATTTGTAAAATTTGCATTGCCATGCAGAAGTCTAGATAGAAATCACTAATTTTTGATATTTATTTATTTATTTTTGGGCAAAGAATAATATATTTTTGAAATATAATAAAAACTATTTAGATCCCAATACATTGCTAAACACATAACAAGATTACAATCTGTGTGGGAATAGTACATTACATTTCAAGTTAATTGCTTTAAGCACAAGAATGCAATGATGGATAGCAATGCATTTTATAAAAGCAAAACTCTCTCCATACAGTAGTGCCACCCTGTGCCAACCAGAGTAATCAATGGACGCCAGAAGACTTGTGCATAAAATCACTATCTAGTGCCTACTCATCCAATATCCCCAGACAAAAACCTAGATCTTAGGTGCAGTGCTCTCAGATCCAAGCCTCCTCACTGATGAAGGTTACAAGCCAGAAACAAGTCTGGAGATATTGGATGAGTAGGCACTAGATAGGGATTTTATGCACAAGCCTTCTGGCATCCATTGATTAGTCTGGTTGGCACAGGGTGGCACTACTGTATGGAGAGAGTTTTGCCTTGTTTAATAACAATTATGTGCTAGTATAAGAGATGGTGATCATGTGATATATTATAAAAGCAAAAGATAAATATATTTTGGAACTGAATGCTGATTTATTAAGTAAGTAACCAGAAATCAGCCATATATTGTAACAAAGATTGTTCCTGTCAAATTATTAGTTGATACATTTTTTTTATAAAAAAGAAGATTATCCAAAAGTTATGCATACACATGCATTAAATCTATAATAATACTAGCACTTAATAATATAATAGACAAATAATAGCAGAAAGACTAAAATAAGTAATTACTTTCTTTGATGTCTTAACCTATAACCAACATTTCTTAAGCTTTAATTAATATTTTGGATGTTCTGACTGTGCATAAGATACATTTTATGAATGAACTTATGGAAGTATATAAAAAAGTAAATCAGTTATTAAAAAAATACATATATGTTATGAATATAGATATAAAGAATAAAGATAAAAAAATCTATTTTGTCCAAATCACTTTATTTCAATTTGTTTTTTTTTTAAAAAAACAAAAATTTCTTTTAATAACTTTCCAATAAAATGAAACAGGTAGCTAAGAAATTAATTAACAGATAGACATTTGAATATCTTGGTTTAAAATTCACAAGTAGAGAAAATAAAAGTAAAAAAGAAAATACATTTAAAGCAGACCTTTTAAATAAAAGTAAGGTTTCTCTATTTAAACACTTTTGTTTACAATTTAAAAGTATTTAAAAAAAATAATAATTTGTTTATAATGTATGGATAATTAAAATTAATAATTGAAATATTTTTGTATTAAAATATGCACATATGTGTGTGCTTATTATATGCACATTTAACATTTAATTATTTATATTTCATTATAATATACATATATAATTTTTTTTTCCAAATCCTTTTATTTAATTTGAAGAATAATGCATTAAAAAAATAAAAAAAAATATTTTCTTGACTCACAACTTTAGATAAAAGTTTTGAGCATTCATTAATTCAATAATTTAATCACAAAATTAATAATAATTACATTATTTTATGGGTATATCATATTTTTATTTAAAGTTATATATAACAACCAAAATTGTGGTTCAAGAATAAATATTTTAATTTGCTGTACAGTGCATTAATTAAAGGCATTTTAAAATTTTTATATATATAAAGGTGGGATTCCATCTTTATTGTTAAAAGGAGGTTGCCTTGACAACAGTTTGAGATTGTTGACTGTTATCTATATTGGAATTATTTAAGTGTTGACTGGTTTCTAATGCTTATATATATATATATAATATTAAATCACACTTTATTAAATTATATACATTTGGCAATGCAATAAGAAATATTGGTTATACATTTTTATATTGGACTACTTCCATCATCTAATATGTGTACTGAATGTCTTTAGAAAAATTTAACTTTATTTAAATATTTCAAATACTTTCAACTGTTAGTAATAGCACATCAAACAGGTTAGTATATGCACAATGTTTCAAGAGGTATTATTCTCTCCTCTTCTTCAGATGTTACTGGCCTTACCAGTAACAGTACTAGTATGGGATTCAAACCTGGACTATTATATTCTTGAGTATTGAAATATAAGGTAATTCTCTAACCAACTGTTCCATCCCTCCAAAGGCAACCATCTGTAGAAATTTTATATACTTATCTATGAGGTTCCTACTGATTTCTTCACTTTTTCCTAAGAGAAAAGTTGATTTGTGGTTTCCATACATTATGTATAGTGACACTAGGTTGACTTATGGGATTTTTTGCCATTGTCATGTGAGCAGTTTCTTTAAATTTTCTTTTTTGTACCTTTTCTTCTCTATCCAATATTTTGATATATTCTCAATTGAACACATGTTCATTGGCACACACATAGTCTGCTCTCTTAGACATATCTGTTTCTCTCTTCTAATCATCATTTTGTGTTTTTGCAAGCACTTTTCAATGGGATGACTGGACTCACCAGTATATGCTCTTCCACATTCACATAGTATTTCATAGATACTGTTTTTTCTTTTCAGCATTTCAAGTGTTGTCTTTGTAGAGGTTAGAATTCCTAATAGTGTGGTATGGCTCTGGAAAGCTGTTCTGATGTTATACTGATTGCACATTTTCCTTAATTTGCTATTTTTGGAATGTATGGGTAAACTACTGTACCAAAAGCTGTATTTTCTCTTGACAATTCTTTTTGTTGTCTATTTAATATTTTCTTAATAACAGCTGATGGATAATCATTTTTCATAAGAGTTTGTTCTATATAGATCTTTTCTTTTTCCAAATTGCTGCTTTATGAACAGACTTCTTTTGCTGTTCTATGGTGATAGTATAACTCCATGTTTTGTGTTTCTGGTGTGATTGGATGAATAGGCTAGACATTTCCCTGTATAGGTAGGTTTTCAGAAAACTAGTTTTGATTTTGCCATGAGTGAGGCTTGTCACAAAAACATCTAAGAATACCAATTTTTGTTCTTGTTCAGATTCTGTTATGAAGTTAATTAAAGGGAATCTGTTGTTGATGTGTTTCCAGAAAGTGTGTAGCAATTCTTCACCATGTGGCCACACAATAAATGTATCATTCCCATAGTGAAAACAAACTTTAGGTGGATATGAATAGTTTTTATGGTCAAGGTTTCAAATTCTTCCATGTAAATATTGCTAATCAGGGGATACAATGGTGATCACACAGACCTTCCTTGATTTTGTTGGAAGAATTCCACTAATCAACATTGCTCTTAGCAAAAAGTAGAGAAATCAGGAGGAATGTCACAGATAAGTATATGAAATTTTTTCAGACTGTTGTCTTTGGCAGGATGGCTCAGTTGGTTAGAGCATTAACTTAAAAATTCAATACTTAGGAATCTAAGAGTCGAGGTTGAGACCCATGCTAATACTGTCACTGGTCAGGCCAGCAACACCTGAAGAAGAAAGGAGAATAATACCATTCAAAACATTGTGCATATACTAACCTGTTTGATGTGCTATTATTAACAGTTGAATGTATTTGAAATGGTCAAATAAAGTTAAATTTTTTCTAGATGATGGAAATAATCCAATATAAAAATACAGCTATATCACCATCATCACAAACCTTCACGAAATCATTGGTTATATATATACTTTTTGGTGTTTGTGTATGCCAAATAAAATCATTTAAAATTAATTATAAGATATTTGTTTTTATAAAGGCAGTGTTTTTAAAAAGCAAGTTTCACATAAACAATGCCGACAGAAATTAAGATTTCATTTTTCATTTTTTTCTTTCTAATTTAATTAATTGTAAATGTCTCTAAAATTTCTTTCACATGTTAAAGAAAAGTGTCAGTTTAAAAATATTGTGCCATCTGTTGCACATGTCTCTACACTTATCAAACTAATCGGCATCACCATTTGAATTATGGCTATCAATACTTTTGCCTACACTATTAGGTTGAAACAATTGCACTGTTATATGGCATTGTCATAGAAACCAAACAAGTATACAAAATTTGAAGAATATTCTTTCATGCAGAACCTCAAAATCATTATAAGATTTAATCAAATAAACAAAAATATTTAATAAAAATAGAATATTTATTAGTGTATTAATAAGTGAAATATTTTTTTATAATTAGATATACATGTCTATGTACTCATATGCATTTATTTAATACTTATTATAATTTATATATCTAATATCCGGATTATTTGTTAAGCATATAGGAAGCACTTAATTTAAGAAAGAAAGACTTTAACCAGTATCATATGAACGTTCAATATTTATAATAGTCAAATGATGTAGTTTTTTGACTGCCTCAAACCTCAATATAAGATAGTAACTTCATAAAGATAATGGCCATTTTATCTATAACCTAAATTTCCACTTATATAAACCAATCTGAAGCATCTTGATTTGAGAATGTGAAACTGTTACTCTCATCACTTTTTAAGTCACTATTTCTGCCACAAATGAACTTGCACAAAATCTTGCGATTTACAGCAAGTTAATATTATGACTTTTTTAAATAGAAATATAGAAACTGATGTAATATTCTGATTATTTATTAAGAACATAGAAAGTATATAATTAAATATAAAATGGATTTAACCTTTATCATATGCATTTTCAGTGTTTATAATAGTCAAACAATGTCGTTTTTGACTATAAAGAGACCTCTCAAATCTCAACACAATATAGAAATTTTATAAAGATAAGAAGAGCTGTCTTATCTTTAATTTAAATTTCTACTTAGATAGGCCAATCTGAAGAATCTTGACTTGAGAGTGTGAAGCTGTTATTGTATTTATTTTTAAATCTATTATTTCCTTCACAAATTAATTTACATGAAATCTTATGATTTACAGTGAGTTAATATTACGATCTTTTCCAATAGAAATACAAAACATGATATAACAATCTGATTATTTATTAGGCACATAGAAAGTATGTAATTAAATACAAAAAAACTTTAACCGTTATCATATGTGTCTTCAATGTTTATAATAACCAAATGATGCACTTATTAAATAATCAGAACATTATGTCAGTATCTAAATTTCTATTAGAAAATATCATAATATTAACTTTCTGTAAATCACAAAGTTTCACTTAAATTAATTTGTGAAGAAATAGTGAACTTAAAAAGTGAAGAGAGTAACCGTTTCACATTCTAAAATCAATATGCTTCAAATTGGCCTATATAAATGGAATTTAGGTTAAAGATAAGATGGCCATTCTTATCTTTATAAAGTTGCTATCATATGCTGAGGTTTGAGAGGTCTTTCTATGGCGAAAAAACTACATCATTTGATTATTATAAACATTAAAGGGGTGCATATGATAAAGGTTAAAGCCTTTCTCTATTTAATTACATACTTCTTATACACTTGATGTATAATCAGAACATTACATTAGTTTTTATATTTCTATTAGAAAAAATCATAATATTAACTCACTGTAATTTGAAAGATTTCATGTAAGTTAAGAGAGTAACAGTTTCATGTTTTCAAATCAAGATGCTTCAGATTGACCTATATAAGTAGGAATTTAGGTTAATGATCAGATGGCTGTTCTTATCTTTATAAAGGCTCTATCTTGTGTTGATGTTTGAGAGCTCCCTCTATTGTCAAAAAAAACTACATTGTTTGACTATTACAAATGTTGAAGGTACATATGATAAAGATTAAAGCCTTTCTTTATTTAATTTAATTTATATACTGTTAATATATAGTTTAGTTTATTGGTCTATATGAAAATATTTGATCTTTATAAATCAAAATTAGAATAATTTAATTGCATTGTAGAGTACTTATCAAAACTTTGTTTTTTTCTTATTTCTAATCAATAAACTTATTGATTAATATTTTAAGTTGCTCCAGTGCAGATATTTAATGGTAGAATAGATTGAATCCTTGAAATCCCAAAGCTAGTTCCAGACTTATGGTGTATAGAATGCATATATGTGTATGTATCTGTGGACATCTATGTAATTGTTTTTAAAATTACTTAGATGATGCAAAAGTAATAATGGTCACTTTCAAAATTCACATATTCTAATTTATATGTTTTATAATAATGTTTAAATCATTGGTGGCTAGCAGACTCATTGTACTGTATGATTTTAAGAATTGATGCTAATCAACATTCACATAATAATCCCAAATTTTTGATATATGCTTAATTTTATAATTATTTTAGCATGCAAATGGCAGAAATTTTGGTTATTGCTCTTTTATAATATTATGCCCCAAGTTTGGCAATAGTTTGGTGATGATTAGGATAGATTTTATAATATCTTCTTTAAATTCAGTTCCAGTGACTGGCAATTGAATAGTGATTACTTGTTGTTTATTATTTATATTGGCTGCTGATGCTATTTTTATTCACTTATATAGTTTTATTTATTTATATGTTGCTCATTTGATGTTTATTGATGTCCCACTGATGATGTTTATAATTTATTGGCATCATTCCAATACTATCTTTTCATTCTGTAACATTACATTATTAAGGTATTAAAATATTTATGACTAAATTTATCATCATTATTCTACAAGTGGACACTCTTGGACTTGAATGTATATGACTTGAGGATAAAATTTACAACATAATTTTAAATAGAAATTCTGCTAGGATGCACTATATTTGTTATTAATTTTTTTCCCTCTTTCTTTAAATCTCAGTGCATGTTATATATTATCGTCATTATTTATTTTAATATATATACATTGAAAATATAATAAGGATTTTAATGTATTCCCTAAATAAATTTCAATTATGATATCATTAGCCAAGCAAGCATTACCACCTTAATTATCAACATCAACAACAATAACAACAATGCCATGCACCATTGCCATCACCACCACCATCACCATTACTACCACCACCTTCTCTTTCTCCACCACCACCTCCTTTTTCTCTTCCATTACCACCACTTCCTCATCCTCCTCCATCACCATCTCCTCCACTACTACCTCCTCCACTATCACTGCCACTGCTTCCTTTGCCACCACCACTAATAATAATGCAATTTAATTTTTTATTTTATGTGCATATCTACAGTCAAAGGACAATAACAGATTACAAAGAAAAATATATATTATGACAAAAGGATTAAGAAAAGATAAAATAATATATATATTAAAACCTTTAAAAATTCATTAATATTAAGTTGAAAAAGATTTTTGCTAACAAAATTTAAATTGTAAGTATTGGATGGATGGAAAAAGGAGGAAAACTTTAAAGTATCAGATCTACAAGTTTCAATGAATAAATAATTGTTTGCATGAGTTTGATATTGACAAGAAGTTAAATGACGTTTTGAAATCATGTTATAAAAAGTATTATTTTTAGTAATGATATTGTATAAAATTTCATATTCCTAGCTCTTGTCCTTGCTAAAACAGACATATTACAAACACATTTTTTATTTAAAATTTTTTTGAATAAGTAATTGCATTTTAATTGTCTTTTTTGAATGTGGATTTTATAAAGCGGATCCCAAAATTTCATATTTAGTGGATTATTCAAAAGCACTACCATATCTGTAAATAGTTCCACCATCTTGAAGGCTTTATTATTATTTCTATGTAGTGATGAAAGAAGCCAATAACTGGAAAATATAATTCCAATTCTGGAGACTGTCAGCAGATTTTATTTTAAGATTATTAATACAATATTTAAGTCTTAGAATTTCAGATTTATTTGCGAAAGATACAGAACATTTGTCTATATTAATTATCATTCTACTTTTTCATACCACTTGGAAAAAACTATGAATATTATTTTGAAGCAATATACAATCATGAAGAGAGTAGATGTGTCTAAAAATCTTACAATAATCAGCATAATAACAAGAAATAGGAGTATTGTAGAACGGTTTTAAGGTTGTTATATAGTAAAAGAGTCAAAATATTACCTTGAAGCACTCCACAAAAATAATATTGGAAAAATATTTGACCCTTAAATCATAATAATAATCCCACAGTAAACCTTAGTCTTTTCTCCATATTAGTTCCAAGAGCTCCTGCTTTAAATTTTAAAGATTTGCAATTATTAATATTAGTTTTGTTGAACAAATTTTAAACCATCACAAAGACTGAACTTGATCTAATTAGACAACACTTTATTTATATAGAAATTCGATATGTGTAATGAATGCAAAAATAAATATTTGATTAGGGGCAGCAAACTTTAATATTTCAAGATAAAAGGCAAAAATTTATGGGTTTAAGCCCTCCAAACCCATTTAAAATGTGCAATATTACAGGTAAATTTACCATATATTGAAGCAATTAACTATGTCACACATCTTTTCTAAGGCAATTTTAAATTTACAAAGGTTTTTTTTCTTAAAAAATGACATTTTTAAATTGCTAAAAGCAATCAAAATGGCTGCCACACAACCACATGACCAAATGGTTAGCAACAAAACTTATTTCAACATGTTTCCAGCAATTATCTCATAAAAAACTTATGCCAGAATCACTGAGAACAATTTCAATGTCAGCAATAGCAAAGATATTTTAAGTCCATTAAGAATATGCCAACTTCACATTTCAGGACCAATGCAAACATCATTAAAACCTAGAATTAAAACACAATATGGTAACATTTCTTTTGGGTGATGTGGTCACCTGACAATTTGTCAAAAATTTATTATTACCATACCACATGGGCTATTTATATCATTTAAGACCTTCCCCACCCCCAAGTTCACCATTACATCAGCCATAGACTCAAACTGCTCTCTATATTATTTTCACTCTACTCTCTACAACTTCAATCAGTTCAAGCACCTGCCTTACATAGACTCATAGCTCCAACATCACATCATGGTGAACTCTGGATTGAACACTGCATCATTTGAGAGTAACATGGTACACCTATTTCATCACTGATCCAAATGAAATTTGCAAGGTTACTCCACCAACTTACTTCAAATAAACTTTAAGTGCACAACACATGAACAATAAGACTTAGCCATGATATCTATAGTGCTTTCCAACAAATACGCACATATACCAATGCAACATTAACTTCACCCTCCCCTCCCAGATGTATTAGCTAATATCTCCATGTGCTTTCATGTATTTATCTCATATTTTTAAAAAATGAATATAAACCTAATTTCACATATGTATCTTGTTATGCAACAATTCTTCTTTTTTTAATGACTGTAAATCTCTTTTTTCCTTTATCATAAGCGAAATTGTAAACCCTCATTGCATATGTAATCTCATACCAAATTGTGTCTAAGAATTCATGTTTTCACATGACTTAGCCATAAAAACTATAATGCTCTGTCTCAAATAAGCCCAATTTATATGCAAACATATGTCAATCTCTAACAGCAATTCCAACCACCTCCTTCCATATAATTTTTTAATCATACTATCATGTGTTTGCATATGTTTTTCTCAATATCATATTTAAAAATTACCTAATTTGCCACATGTATCTTGGTATGTAACAATTAGTACTTTTTCAATTACTATAAATCATGTTTTTTTTTCTTATCATAAGCAAAACTGTAAACTCTTATTGTTATAAAATAGCACATTTCAACTTGTATCTAAAATCTCATTTTTCACAAGTAACTTATACTAAAGTTTACCTTTTGAACAACATTAACAACAACAGCCACAACTTTTGCTCAAGAATTTATAAAAATTTGAGAAACAGAAAATTGATCCAAAAACCTTCTTCAGAATTTGACACTCTTATTACCATACTAAACCATGCAGAGCTACAAACACACAATTAAAACTAAATGAAATCACATTTTCTTAATAGTATTTTTATCAATGGAAAAAAAAATTATAAACCATAATCGCGCCATCTAGTGGTAGTAATTTTTCTTGACTTTGGCAGACAAACATTTTATTATTACATGGTGTGACTTTAGTTTTCAATGGACAGTTTTAATTGGTTGTTGCTTAAATACATTGTCCCTGAAGTTACTTTAGATGTATAAACCTCACAAATTTTTTTCAATATATATATATGCTTTTTGTTTACATTAGTAAAGTGTTTTAATTAATTTATAATGTAAATTCTTATTTGTAAATGTAAAGGAATAGTTTATCTAAAAATTAATTTAATAATAATACATTTTTATTCATTTTTACTTGTTTTTAATTAAACATCTCAAATATCAAAATTTTATTCCAAACTCAATTTCCACTTCCTCTAAATCGTAAAAAAACATTTAATAATAAATTAAAATTTCTCTTGAGAAGAATATTTAATTTTGCATTTTTATTATAAAACGATAAAAATGTAATTACTCAAAAATATATATTTTAATTAAAATGAAATATTTTATATTTGAATACTTTTAAATTAGTTCAAAATAAAATCTTATAAAATTCTGAATATCAAAAGGTCAGTTATTTATTTTTCGTATAAAAACTATGGCAATAAAATATCATCTTATTTAAAAAAAATTTTTTACTTCTTAAAACTAATGACCAGTATTTAAAAGATGGGTCACGGCATAATTTGTATATTTGATACATGAAAATGTATATCTTGGGAAGTAATTATTTTTATAAAGAATCAAAATGATTTTTATATATTTAATCATTCTTAAAGTAACATGAAAGTTGAATTTAATAAATCTATTTGGTTTAAAAACATATAGTTTATTTCCTTCCCTTTCCTAAAGGGATTCATGAGTTTTATCATCATCATTATTATTATTATGTTTCAAAGGATAAAACTATTGAGACTCAAAAAAGGGTTACATAAGTTACATTTAAAAACATGAGGTCTTAGATACAAATTGATTCATGATATTACATATGTATTAACTTTGTGATAGGAAAGAAACACGATTTACAGTAACTAAAAGAAAAACAATTATTGCATAACAAGATACTTATGTCAGATTAAGTTTACATAGAATTTTTAAATGTGAGATTGAAAAATATACATGGAAACACATGATAGTACGAGTGAAAACCTAGGGAAGAAAGGGTTGATGTTAGATTTGATATATGTCCCATCAAAATTGGGGTCATTTGGTAAGAATACTATAGTTTTTATAGCTAAGTCTTATTGTTCATCTGTTACATAAGTTTCATGTGAAAAAAAATTGGAAAAATACTATTCAGCATGAATTGCATCTTGGGAAAATAGAAAAATACTGGTCAGCATGAATTGTATCTTATCAGATTTAGGTTTTTAATAATTTCTAAGGTAAAACGTTGGAGCTTGTTACCTTGAATATGGACAAGTACACTATTTCCTGCAGGACTATTATGGTGTCATCTGGTTATGTGATATCTCTGCTGCCATATTGTTTTTAAAATTGTTGTATAATGATTTAATTTTTATTAAAATTTTGAGTGAAAATTATCACAGAACATTTAAAAAATGGCATGAGTTATTTCTATATTGAACAAAGTGTGTACAGATAAGTTTTTTACTATTTCATATTTAGATTTTTATTACTTTCGAAGTGTAAATCTCTGGAACTTGTTACTTTGACTCTGAACAAGTAAATGTATCATCATCACTGGCACTGCTCATGCCATCTCTGTCCCCCTACCACCACTGCCACTATTATTATTATTATGATGATGATGTGTGATCAAATACATACAATTTTCAGGCATCATACAAATAACATTTATGTAAAATGATCTGTCATTTGTTTCATTTTTTTATGATATTGCAGTGTTGGAATCTATTTTCTCATTGCAATCCATCTTTTATTTTTGCCAATATATAAATTAAATACATAAAGCTAAGTTGCATATGTGAATAAATTAAACCTATTATGTATTCAGGCATAAATCCAATGCCTGAGAAATATAAAAATTCAATTTGCATATATGCACTCTATTGACAGATCTTACTAATTTTTTTAATGTTAAAATTTATATATATTGAACCGAATTGAAATCCATTTCAAAGGTGTTATTACCAAAAATATTTATTAAGCTTTTAATTTTCATTAAACGTTTAATGTTTACATTTTATTATTATTTAAAAAAGAATACGTGTATCAAAATACACAAGCGTTTATATGTAAATCGCTTCATTTCAATGTTTATTGATTTATTTTAAAATAATTTTCTTATACCGCTTGTTTTTACTTTAAATCAATTAATTAAAAAACAAGCAACCTAGCTAATTACTTTCCTATAGCTTTTATTTTAATTATTGTAAACAATTCTAAAAGCGGAGATTTGATTTTTATGTAAGTTGTTTTCATTTCAATAATCCCTGGGTAGAATTCCTAGATTAGATTGAGTGGGAGATTAATATTTGACCTGCCTAAGGCGTAGAAATTGGACAACAAGGAAAGTGTTTCGCGGGAAATGGAGCAACGTATAAATAGCCCCGAAAATTTGGAGTGTCAAGTAATTCATTATTCGTCACTAGACAAGCTGTTTCTAAAGTGAAAGTTTATATCAGTGTGGACATTTAAATTCTTAAAGGACATCAACTGTCATTAAATACTTTTGCTTGCAACAAGATGAAAAATTCTATACGTGTTGTCAAAACCCGAATGGCTTGCTAACTCAACAAAAGACGGATCCCTGACTTCCAAATTTGCTCCAGTAATTCCTTAAACACCTACAAGAAGCTGGAACCTCTTTACATCTACCTTGCTGTCTAAAGACCTGAAAATGAACTAAAATAATAATGCGCACTGTACGTGAACATTGCATTTACCGAAAGGTAACTATTTTCGTTTTTATTCTTCCCAGGGCAAATTAATTCTCATTAAATCTCCACTCGATCTAATCCTAAATATGTATTCATAAGCTTAAGTAATTTATATAGCCTCATATTTAATATTTGTCGTGTTTTCTAATATTTTGTAGTGTGTCTTGGAATCTTAGTTTTAAGCTTCCAAGTTACTGTCAATTTTTGTTTATTGGAAAGTGACGAGCGAGTTTTCTATTTTATGTATTTTTATAAATGCTTTGGCAGTCATGCCTTTTAAATGCTTACATGTAGTTATGTTAATATTCAATAATTAATTTTAAACTCTATGTTTGCTCTATTGCTAAACCTCCAAAATCTTTTGGCTGACGACTTTATTGTCTAATTTTCCACAGGTGGGGATTTCATTTCTTACATCTCTGAAGGCGGAAATTAGAATTGTTTTTCTTTGTAATTTTATAAGTTGTCAGCAGGAAGATAAAATATATCCCTCTTTAAATTACCGGTGAGCAATACTTTCGTTCTGCTGGAGTATTTAAACTTTTAATATTTCGTACTCATGTGCACTCTCTGATAGATTTCTTTTTGTATTTATTATGTGTGCTTTAAATTTATCAGAGCGTGTACTCAGAATTTGTTTGTAAGTTTATTTTCTTTAAATGCAGGGGCAGATGTAACTGTTTTTCTAATTATTTACTTGTCTCTTATTGAGACTTTAATTATTAATTTTAAAGTAATTTTCGCCAATCGTTTGGCTGGGATTGACCAATTTTAATTGTTTTACTCTGTTTCAAGCAAATTTTTTGGTTGTTCTTGAGGTGGATCAATCACCATTATTTTAAATGTAGTAATAGATGCAGCTCATAACCGATATAAGGACATTCGGGGTCTGACCAATTTTTAAACCTCGAAAAGCTCATTGGCGCTGGATTTCTTTGATCTATTTCAAGGACGTATTGTTTGAATATCTGAAAGTGAGAACCAATGTTAAGATGAATCCTCTGCTGAATGAAATTTACATCCTCCCTTTTATAATGCATTTATTAGAAGATCAGTTGGTCTGTCATAGCTTTACATTTAGTCTTTCTGGTACACGCCTGAACTAATCATATTTGTTAACCTATAAACTGTTCTTATAAGTTAATTTTCTCTTAATAAAATTTTATTAAATATGTTTAAACTTAATTTGGCTGACGTTTGTCTTTGTGCTTTTGTCTCAATTGTCTAAACAATTTAAGATCTCTTGTTTCTCCCTGAGTCTAGTCGGTGCAAACCATCATCATCATCTATTCTGATCACAGTAAACAAATTTTCCAGACACGTAGTGGTCTGGTGGCGCCCTCTGTATCAGAATAGATTGATAGACAAAAGTTAAAAGCTTTCATCCGGCACAATATATATATATATAGTAATATGTCAGGATATTTGGAAATGTAGGAATTTTAAAGCTTGTGTAATTCCACAGCGTTGGATATCCATTGTATTTGTGGAGGTCTTGAACTTGGCAATATTACTTCAAAAAAATATTACAAATGACTGAAGACTTGATTTTTTTTGCAAAGTTTACAATTATTTTTGCCCAATATTTGTGTGATAATTATTAGAAATCAAGAATATATATTATTACATATTTATTTTATACTGAAATTTATTTTTAAATATAAAAGATTATATTTTTCTGAATAATTTTAGCATGAAAATTATAATGGTGGCTAATATAATCTGTTTAGAATATGTCATCACTAACCATCTGTTAAAAACTATAGCAGTATTGTAAATATTACTAAAAATTTAAACTTAAAATATAAGTTTATAGATTTACTAGATATTAATAATTATTCATTCATATTTTAAATAAAAACATCAAAACAAAGAAGATTTCATTCATTTTACAAATTTATGAAGGTTCTCCCAACAGTTGAATGATGAAACAGTGCCTTGTTGTCACTAAAATCTATTTTTTAAAGTAATTGCAAAAGTCAAATGTGATTGTTTAGAATTTAATTAATTTCTAAACAAAAATATTTACCAAATGAAGCCAAATTTATTATATTCTGATACATAAAAATGATTTAATACTAAAGTGAAAGTTGAAAGCTTATAGTAAGTGAAAACCAAAAAAAAAAAATGGTCAGAGTACAGGAAGGTCAACTGTCATGTGACAGTGTATAATCTAATCAAATTGTTGTTTATAAAATTTCCAAATCTAAATATGATCATATACTAATGCAAGGTAAGAATTAGAAAAATATTCCACTATTAATGAGAACTACCAGTTAATTCTATAGATAAATAATATACATATTTTATAATAAATACTTTTGTTTTACTATTGACTAAAAGCCAAAAATAATTATTTTTTCAACCACAATTGGGTATATTTATTTAACTTGAAATAAAAGTGTGGAGTGTTTAGAAATTAATTGATTCACCCTTATTGTAAAAAGTAATGATTGAATTAATTAATATTAGCTTAGGATTTGTTTATTTAACTTGAAATAAAAGTGTGGGGTATCTCAAAATTAATTGACTGACTTTTATTATAAAAAGTAATGAATGAAATAATTAATACCTAATTGTACCACATTTTTATATTAAATAAAATAATAAAAGCCTCAATTATGGTTAAAGAAATAACTATTTCTTGGCTTTTAATCCACAGTAAATAAAAGTATTTATTATAAATTGTTTTTATGTATATTATTTTTAAGTTTTTAGTATTCACACAATAAGTAAAAGTGTTTATTATAAATATTTATATATATTGTTTTTATCTTTTGAATACTCTGATTTTTTGCAATTATTCCACAATTCAAAATTTAAAATGAAGACTAAAACTACATCACAGTTTGTTTAATACTGTAAGGAGAATTGCTCACATTAAAGATTATTTACAATAATGTATTGTTTTTGAACAAAGCATTTTAAAAATCAACTCTACAATGAAGAGGAAAAAAAATCATATATTTTTTTAAATAAAAGATAACTTTTACAATCAACAAAAATAAAGATTTGTTTTAATTTAAATTTTATTTGTTTTTCAACACTTTTTAGTTTAAACTTTTTAAAATATGTATAGACTACCCACTCATGAATATCACTAAAAACTTACTGAATTAATATCAACATACTTGAAACTTGATCCATCAACTTTCTACAGTAAAGAAATCAGAAGACCAATCAAAAGTATTTTATTATCATATTACATTGCCACTGATTTACAACCATATGTAAAATATTAAAGATTTTAAGACTTCTCATTCGATAATTTAATATACAAAAATTAACAAAGCGTATGACACACTTGAATGAGAAGCTATAAAGATACACAGAAATTATTACAAGCTAAGCGCTTTCGAGACCTTTTGCCTCATATTCATAGCGGTACTGTGAGCTGCAGAACGAAGAAATATGTACAAAATTTGAAGAATTTCCATTTAATAAAATATATATTAATTCTCAATTTTAACATTTTTCCTAAACAAATACACAAATAGAGATTCTATCTTAAATAAAAATGTTTAAAAATATATTCCAAACATTTTCATACACAGACGACACATATTTTAAATTAACCTATTTCATAATACAAGTCTGAATACATCAGTAAAAATTTATAAATAATGCCCAATTTTTGTTATATCAATGTCAATCTATATTGTTAGATAAAAATATGATCCTAATCTATTTTGTCAGGTAAAAATATAATCTCAATCTATTTCATCAAATAAAAATATGATTTCACTCTATTTTGTCAGTTAAAAATATTATCCCAATCTATTTTGTGAGATAAAAATAATATCCAGAAATATGTCATATAGTATTTGATCCCAATCTATTTTTCAGAAAAAAATATCCCAAATTATTTTGTCAGATAAAATATGATCGTAATCTATTTTATCAGATAAAAAAATATCCAATCTATTTTGTTAGATGAAAATATGATCACAATCTATTTTGTCATATAATAAAATGATCTCAGTCTAATTTTTTAGATAAAAATATGATCGAATCTATTTCATCAGATAAAAATATGATCCCAATCTATTTTGTTAGATTAAAAATATGATCCCAATCTATATTATCATATAGAAAGATAACCTCAATCTATTGTGTTAAATAAAATGATTCCTATTTTGTCAAATAAAGACATGATAGCAATCTATTTTGTTAGACAAAATATGATTCTAATCTTGTTTTGTCAGATAAAAATATCCCAATCCATTTTGTCATATAAACATATTATTCCAATCTATTTTATCAGACAAAAATATTATTCCTAACTACTTTTTCAAATAAATTATGATGCCAATCTATTTTGTTAGATAAAAATATGATCTCAATCTATTTTGTCAGATAAAAAATAGTCCCAATCTATTTTGTCAGATAAAAATATTATCCCAATATATTTTATCAAATAAAATATGATCATAATCTATTTTGTTAGATAAAAATATGATCCTAGTCTATTTGGTTAGGTAAATATATGACCCCAATCTATTTTGCCATATGGAAAGATAAGCTCAATCTATTTTGTTAGATAAAATTATGAACACAATCTATTTTGTCAGATAAAAATATGATCCAAGTCTATTTTGTCAGATATAATCCCAATCTATTTTGCTAGATAAAATATTATCCCAATTTATTTTGTTAGATAAAAATATGATACCAATGTATTTTGTCATATAAAGAAATAATTCCAGTCTATTTTGTCAGATAAAAATATGATCCCAATCTATTTTTTTCATATAGAAAGATGATCTCAATCTATTTTGCTGAAAAAAATATTGCCACAAACTATTTTGTCAAATAAAATATGATCTTAATCTATTTTGTCAGATAGAAATATGATCCTAGTCTATTTGGTTAGGTAAATATATGACCCCAATCTATTTTGTCATATAGAAAGATGGTCTCAATCTATTTTCGTAGATAAAAATATGATCCCAATCTATTTTGTCAGATAAAAATATGACCCAACTCTATTTTGTCAGATATAATCCCTGTCTATTTTATTAGATAATAATAAGATGATCTTAATCTATTTTGTTAGATAAAATATCCCAACCTATTTTATCAGATAAAAATATTATGACAATCTATTTTGTTCAATAAAAAATATGATCCCAATCTATTTTGTCAGATAAAAATATTATTCCAATCTATTTTATCAGCAAAAAAATTTTTTTTAGATAAACTACGATGTCAATCTATTTTATTAAATAAAAATATGATCTCAAACTATTTTTTTATATAGAAAAATGATCTCAATCTATTTTATTAAATAAAATATGAACCCAATGTATTTTGTCATATGATCTCAATCTATTTTGTTAGATAAAAATATGAATTAACTCTATTTTGTCAGATATAATCTCAATCTATTTTCTTAGATAAAATATTATCACAATCTATTTTGTCAGATAAAAAATATGATCCCAATCTATTTTGTCAAATAAAACATGATCCCAATCTATTATGTTAGATAAAAATAAATCCCAATATATTTTGTCAAATAAAACATGATCCCAATCTATTATGTTAGATAAAAATAAATCCCAATATATTTTGTCAAATAAAAACATGATCCCAATCTATTATGTTAGATAAAAATAAATCCCAATCTATTTTGTCAGATAAAATATTATTTTGTCAGCAAGAAATATTTTTCAGATAAACTATGATTCAAATCTATTTTTTTATATAAAAATAAGATCCTAATTAATTTTTTCATATAGAAAAATGATCTCACTCTATTTTGTAAGATAAAAATATGATCCCAATTTATTTTGTCAGATAAATATATAATCCAAATCTATTATGTCAAATAAAAATATTATCCCAACGTATTTTGTCAAAAAAATATGATCTTAATCCTTTTTTCAGATGGAAATATGTTCCCAATTTATCTATTTGGTTAGATAAATATATGATCCCAGTCTATTTTGACATATAGAAAGATGATCTCAATCTATTTTGTTAAATAAAAATATAATCCCAATCTATTTTGTCAGATAAAAATGTGATCCAACTCTATTGTCAGATATAATCCCAGTCTATTTTGTTAAATAAAAATAAGATGATCTCAATCTATTTTGTTAAATAAAAATATGATCACAATCTATTTTGTCAGGTAAAAAGATGATGCTAATCTATTTTGTCAGGTTTTCAAAATGATTTTTTGGGAAGACTTCTTGTAAATTGTATTAATAATATATTCAAACTTATTTGCCTCATTTTTTTTAACATTCATCAAGTTCTCAGTTTCTCATATTCTACACAAACCCTTCATTATACCTAACCACATAAGTGTATAACAACTACTAACTAACATATTCTAGCCATATGTTAATCAGAACTTTTTATAATATTATTGTACAAGTTATTCATTAACTTATCCATTATCAAAATGTAATCACTATTTATTACTAATAAAATTTTTTGTTGAAATGAACTTATTTGCCTCATGAAATAGGTTTATATTACTAATCTTATATATTTGATGATCATAATTTTTTTTACATGCATATTAAAGTTATTAGTATACAAATAAAATATACATGATTAAATTAAATTTAAGTAAAAAATAAAATTGAGACACTTAGATATAAAACATAAATTTAAAACTTAAGAATACAAAATTAAAGAAAAAAATCCCTTTAGCAAACTATATTAAAAGGTTAAATTCTAATGCAAAATAGTTATATATCTAAAAAAATGTGTATATACAGTTAAATATAAATAATACATAAAATATGTAAAATAAGAAAGCTTGTTGTATATTATTTATACTGAATTTCATTTTTTTCAAAAAAAGTTTAAAAAGATTGGAATAAATTTAAATTGTGCATTACTTGAAAAATATATGTTTCTAAGGTTTCTGTACTGTGGGAGGTTGGTCTATTTTTTAGGCTAATGGATGGTTATCATAGGATTGAGAGCTGTGGTGAACAATGCATTGAGATAAGAATATAATAACAATATATATATATATATATATATATATATATATTGTACCAGAACATTATGGTATATGGGTTTAAACCCTTCAGTATTTATTTCAGTAAAAAAAAAAAGCCCTTTTTTCAATAAAAATAAAGAAAAATTTCAAATTGTATTTATTATTATTATATTTAATTAATAGATTCCAATAATGTAGAATATATGTAAAGTTCGGCATGGATATATATAATTCAAATATAGTGTTCAGGTTTATTAAACTTTGAAAAAAGAAAGGAAAAAATAATTTTATATTTTTTAAAAAAGTGTTAAATATTTAATATAAAGAAATTTTCTTTTTTTGTGGTAACTTTGTAAAAAAAAAAATTAATTAACCAAAAAAAAAAAGATTAAGTAAATTTTTTGTTAATTTTGTTTGTGTAGGTCTGTTTACATGGTCAAAAATTATTAGTTATAAAATGAATGTGACTTCATTGTTCTCTCTTTCTTTCTGCTGGCAAATGACCTGGAGGGAAAGAAGCAATCTTATCACTAGAAAAAAAGATTAAACCGTAGCCATGAATTGCTTTTGATTATCAGCCTAAAGTACAAGCTCACCTCTTCTATAAGGGAAATAACAATTGATTTAAAAGAAGAGGTAACATGAATGAGTAATTCATAACTTTCATAAGTGCTGATCTTATTTGTTAATTACAATGGCTTACCTATTACTTAGAATGTTGTTGACTGCTTAATGTGTTATATAAATAGTCTGCTGAGAGTAGATAGAATAAAATTCATGTTAAAAAGTAACAGCATAGCCAATGCTTTTTAAGAGACCAGACAAGCAAACAAATACATAATTATTATAGTAAATGTGTGTATTATGGAAAAGACAATATATAAACCAGGAGGATAGACATCTGTTGTAGAAGCATCAGTGAAACATGACTCTAGACAATTTAATACTTTTATTATTGCATTTAAATAAGCAGAGAAATTTCCAATGAAAATATTAATTATGAATATTAAATCATATATTTTTCCTTTTACTAAAGCAGTGTGTTAACAAATATAACATTGATACTGGTGTCCATAATATAAACTGCTTTAAATAAGAAGAATGGCTTTTCAAACCACATCTTAATCAATTCTCTCTAACCCAGGGATTAATAATAATCAGGAAATACAATTATGGTCTTTTTTATATACTTTTTGTAATTGTTTGTTAAAGGCGATAAATAGTTTGATTATCTTACAAAAATATATTAGAGAATGTGTGAATGACCCTTAAGCAACTAGTAATCCACTACAGATATTAATTAAAATAGATGAAAAATTTAGTAATGGTTTAATGGCACCCAATTCAGAGCAATGAATAAAAGACCATAATCAGAGATGAGCTAATAATAAAAATAGAGATAATAAATAGTTCCCATTTGTTAATAAAAAAAAGCGATATTTTTTTCTTTAAATAATTTTTTTCTTTTCCACTTCTATATAAGTAAATGAAGAAAAACAGATACATGTGAAGTTTTTTTTTGAGGGGGGGGGTAATAATCAAGTGATGTAAACAAGTATTCTATTGTTTATATTGATAAATTATAAATTGTAAAAGTAGAGATGGCAGATATAGATGGATGAATCTAAGCAGCTAAACATAGGGTAGGCAGTTGTGATAATAGTAATAATGAAGAATAGACAAATAGTAGGATAGGAAGAGAAATTGATAGATATACTACATAAAAGTACTGAATGTTAAATATTAAAAAGTAAATATTAGATTATGAAACTGAGATGTAAAAAAATAATTAAAGAGAGTGAATTTATAAATGGTAAAATGGATAACTAAGAAGTGAAAGAAGATAAACTGAAATCATTTAATATATATGATAATGGATATATCTAAAAAACTCCAAATAGAAATGATACAAAAAGGATTGAAATGGCTAAAGAAACAGCCAAAAAATAATAAATAATTCAAAAAATAAATGAAAGGGCCAATGCAAATAAAAAAGTAATATTCAGTAATAATGATCAAATAATTAAGAAATTTGAAACATAGGGCCAAAATATACTGATGGATAGGTGAAAAAATTAGGTGAATTGGCAAAGAAATAAAAGGCAATCAAGATCAGTTGAAAGATGAGATTGACACCATAACAAGAGAACTATATAAGAGATTAGATGATTGTTTAGTTAAATTAACAATAAGATTGATAATGTTTATGAAGAAGTAAAAAACAATAAAAATGGAAATAATAAAAAGTTTGAGTTGATGGAGAACTGTTAATAAATGACAAGAAATATAGATTTTTATATCCTATAGGTTTTGAACATTCATTCATATTTGGGAAGATTAAAACACATAAGAATGACATGCCAGTAAAAGTATTATTATACTTTAATAATTATATTCTTAAAGATTTATGTGATATAATATATAAAAAGATTCTCATTGCAATAGATTTTGGCAAATATTGTATTAGGAATTCAGAAAAACTTATAGCTAAATTAGATAATATAAAGATGAATAGAAATGAAAAGATTAAATCATTTGACATTGAAAAAATGTATCAGAGTATACCTATGGAAGATAGTATAAAATAATTATTGATAAAATAAAAAAGAGTACTATAATTTCAGAAGAATGGTTATATGCTATCAGAGAAGCATTATTATTGATAAATGATGCTTTATATTTTAAAAATAATAAAGAATTTTGGAATATAACCAAGGATGAGGTTATGGGTTGCTCTATTAGTGGGTTTTTATCATCAATTATGATCGACTATATAGAGGAAAATATAACTGATAAGTATATAAAACCTAAAAATATATTCTAGAATATCATAGATATGTTGATATAATTGTAATATGTAATAGTAGAAGTATTGTTAATTTATTTAAAGAATTGAACAATAATAAATACAATATTAAGTTTACAATAGAAAAAAAGAAGGGATTAAAGTATTTAGACATTTTTTAAGAAAAGAAATTAATAGTGAAATTCTTATTAAACATTACATTAAGGGTAAAGAAAACAGAGCTATATTTGATCCAAATTTATGTTATCCATGGCCTCAGAAAAAAGTAGCTTTGAAAGAGTTTAAGTTAAAAAGTGTAGGTTAACATTTGGGGAAGAAATTGGAAGTTGGGAATGATTATGTTAGTATGAAATATAAGAGAAAAGATATTAAAAAGATTTTCAGAAATAAAAGTAAGAATAATACAAAAGATACTATAAGGCATTGGTATACAAATAATAAGTGGAGTTAAGTTCCATATTCAGAGCACTTATATAAGCCATTGATAAAAGAAAAATTACCTGATGATATTAAAATAGACTGGAAAAATAGTAAATCTTTAGGGAAATGGATCTGTAATTTTAAAAAAAGTAATAATAAAAATAGGATAGGGTTGGTTTATAAAATTAGTTGTTATGTTTGCAATATGATATATATAGGTCAGACAGGAAAGACTGTCATGGAAAGAAGTAAGCAGCATGATAGGGCAATTAACAGAAAGGATATAAGATTAGCACCATATATATATATATTTGATATTGGATATAGAATGAATTATGAAAAAAATATTAAGATAATAAAGTATGTTAAAAATTACAAAGAAAAATAATGTTAAGAAACTTTGTATATTCAAAAAAATTTAAACATATGTGTAAGCATGGTTAAAGGTGCAGCACAATTAGAGGGAAAATGGGCATTGTTAGATTATTGGAAACTTTAGAATTATAATATTAAAAAATAAAAGGAATTATTATTATTGTTTTTTTAGATTATTTGTTAATATATATATATATTATGAGCAAGAAAAAAGATTGTAATAAGTTTAATCATTTTTAAGTGCATATATGTATTTTACTAATTATATTTAATGTATGTACTTTAATAATTGTATTTGTTGTAATGTAAATAATGTCAATAGGGGGAGGTGCTGTAGGATAATTGATCATGTGATTGTATAAAAAGAAACAACTTGAAAAGTTTCTATTAAGGAATGAAAGTCAGATTGATATATTAAAAAATATTTTTATTTGTAGTATATTGTCCGTTTCAATTTTGTTTTAAATTAATTATTTTAAATAAGAAAGGCAATGAATAAAAATGAAGGAGATTTTATCAAGAATATAATATGGCATTGATAAATATAATTTAAAAATTGTAACAAAAAATTTAAACCTGGAGAAGTGGAAGATATACACATTTCAGTTTGATTATATATTGATAAAAAGATATTTTGGAATCTATTAAAAGGGTATATACATATCACAAAGATCCCAAATTCATCATTAGAGAATTGTAACCAATTTTAAAGAAAATAAAAGAAAAAAGAACTACTCTGCTATATATTAAAAAAAGAAAAAAAAAGACTAGTAAAAAGCAGAAAACAGATAGTTTAAAATTAAGATGTAAACTAAATTTGAATAAAAAATAGTAAGTAAAACCAATGCTATCATTAGATCAACTAAGCATAGTGAAGATGGCATTATGATCTCCAGTATATAAATTAATTGTTTTTGTGAGACCAAACTAAAAATGATTTATACTTGTTTTCTTACTCCTTCAGTTTAAAATAAATTTAAGTTTCAAATTTTGTGTTTTTTTAATTTTTTTTCTACAAAACATTTATTTTTAAAAATTAAAATTCCTTTTGAGAGAAGGGATAAAACTTAAATATCTATCTAGCTTTATCTCATATACAAAATAATCTGGTGCTAGCTATGATAATAATTATTAAAAATTTAAAAGCATTCAAAAAGCAGTTGGTTAAAAGGTGTTTAAAACAGCAAAAAGAAAAAAAAACCAATGATCTCGCTTCAACATAGAGTTTAAACTTTTTTAAACTAATGATAGTTTTTCTATCAATGTTAGAAATCTTTTTATATATCTATCATGTAAGCAATTCTTATAATTAGCTCATATTGGATAAGAAACTTTTTAGCTGAAGGTAAAAAAAATATATTTTTTAATTAATCAGATTTCCAATAAACTGCTTTAAAAAAGCAGACTAATATGACATATTATTAGTGTGAGGATGATGTCATAACATCCATAATCATTCAGGGTGATGCCAATATATCTATAGGCACTTAGTGTTTGCTTTATTCTTAACTTTCTTTTTATTATTGAAATTAACAAAATTCTGGAAATAAAAGTTGAAAATCTTAACATTGTTTACTTTTCCTTAGAACGCTACTTATTGTAAACCAGTTGATTAATAATTCTGAAGATTAAATTCCCAATGAGAACCACCCCCATACAATTTACAATAATTCTTGCAACTCTATAGAAGAACTAAAATCAATCCAGACCACAAATCCATATTTCTAGAGCATAAAAACAAACTCAGCTACACATTTAAGCCTACATGAGCTAGCATTGAATGTATAAAAAAGGATGATTCTAAACATAAGATAAAAGAGGCTTGGCATATTGCCAACAATGCTAACTCAATAAATAAAAAAAAAAAATGTTTCCCCCTCTCTAAAAAATGGGCCATGTAACTTAGATATACAATTTACATTATATATTTTACCCACAGTTCTCTTATCCATTAGTCATTACTATGAGTTTGATATCAGGATTAAGACATCTAAAGCTCCTCAGCATACAATAATAAAATATTTTATTGTTAAGCTTTTCTTATTCAGTTAATATCTGTTTAAGATAAAATTCTATGTAGAAAGTTTATTCGTATATCAATTTATTTATATAATCCTATTTTTCAAAATTTTAGTGAAATGAAATTTTAAAAAATCTTCAAAAAGGGTAATATATATAGAAAAAAATAAATAAAATGATGGGGTCAGAGTAACTTCTAGTCAACATGGGTATAGAATGAGAAGGTTGGCACTAAGCTGAGCTTTGAGCATTTCATCATCAGATTTTCAATGAAATGGCCAGCTGAAGAGTTGTGGGTGGAGTGGTTTGAAGCCCATCCATGAAAGTATGAAGATTGACTATCTTAATATAAGCTGAGCTTTGATTGTATATATGTGTGGAGATGATAATCTGAACCAATTGATGAGTGCTGGCTTAGCATGAAATACATATATTGGTGATTATTTATCTTTTCGACATGTGTGTGATCAAGTGCATCAGTGATATGAGATATCAAGGATGGTTGAGAGTCATGTGAAAGTTTGAGTCCAAACTCCCTATATATTAATGATATAATGTGTTTATGTGTAATAATAAAAAGTATCAATTTTCAACTGAAATTAAAATTTGTATTTGGGCTAAAATGAGATGATAATGTCTACCTTAACAAATGATTAACAATAATCATTAAAGCATTTATCTCAATTGGGTCATATCAAAAAGGTGAGTGCAAAATTTTAAAACTTGCAGTTCAATTTTCTAGATATTTAAACAAAACTAGAAAATATTATTGTCGGCATTATTTCTGTTATGTATTCATTAAAAAACAAATTGCAAGTTAAAAAACCAAAAATATAAAATTAATTTGTGAAAAAAAATGTTTTCTTTCATTTATTTATTTATTATAGTGTCTGTTTCAATAACATATGTATTAGAAAGAGTACCAAACTCTCCATATATTAGTGTCACCACATTCAACTCTTCATAATCAATGGATGCATGAAGGTTTGTGCATAAATCCCTAACTAGTGCCTATGCATCCAATATCCTCGGACTAGTTTCTAGCTTGTGGCTTTCGTCAATGAGGGATTTTATGCACAAACTTTCCTGCAACCATTAATTATAAAGGCTTGCACTTGGTAGCACTACTGTATGAATAGTTTGGTATTCTTATTAACAGCATATGTAAACATATGAAATGGTGATCATGTGAATATATGTATTTTAAATCCAAAATTAAAAAATTAATAGCAAGTTATTTATATCACACATCTTAAATAAGCATCAAATAGTCAGTGCACATTTAACGATATTGCTTGTTTTATTTAACAAGTAATTCATAGAAAAGATAGGCACTATTACTACATAATGCAGATGAGTGGAAGAAAAAATGGAAATTCAAATAAAAAGATTGGAGATAGGGAGTATAAATGCCTTTACAAAATACTACAGATGTGCTAAACAAATGGGAAATTCAGATAAAGAGATTGTAGATATCACTGCTGCACAATACAGATAAGCATTATAGGGTCAAAGAATAGTTTAGAAGAATAGATGCATTAATAAAAAATAGGAAGTTGGAGAGATGTAGAACTAGTATGGAGAATAAAAAGAGTTTAAATATATATAGAAGTAAACAGAATATTGGGTATGAATTAATTTATGATAATAGCTTGGAAAGTAGTTTACTGTTTAAGACTCAAACAGGGTTATTAGCAACAAGAGAATATATACATAAATGGAAAAATATGGGTAATTTAGTCTGCAAGTTATGTAAGGAAGTTGTAGAAAATATTAGATATCTGTTAATTAAAGGTAAATGTCTACAAGCAGAAAATATACAAATAATAAAGTTCTGGGAGAATAAATATAAGCAAAGTAATTATACAGAAAGTGGGATCTTGGTTTATATGCTGAGTTGACAAAGATAATAGTGTGGAAATGGGATAGAGCAGGATAGAGAAGAATATGGGAAAAACTTGGGGGAATGATTGGAAAGGTGGCTAACAGTTATTTCTAGGCATAGTGCCGAGAGATTTCTGACTCCAAGAAAGAAGAATTCATAATGCATCACATCACGGCATAAAAAACCATTTATGATAGAAAAATAAAAAAGAGTAGTTTAGATATTACTGCTTCATAAATATAGGAGTATATATAATAGATAACATTTCTGCATAATGCAGAGAAAACATAAAAAGGGGGATTCAGATAATAATATTGGATATAGCAAAATAGATACCACTTGCAAGGAATTAAAAAAAAAGATGAGATATAAATACTAAAAATAAAGGTAAAAACTTTCTTAGTGGAAATCAGGAGAATCCATAATAAAATAGCTTATGTTTTTGTGAATGATATGGTATTTTTGTAAAGTAATGTAAAATATATAAATCTGTTATTAAAAAGTTGTATAAATAGGGAAAATATGAAGTATTAATAATAATGAGAGTCAAATTGAAGATTGGAAAATGGAGAATATTTGAGCAGAAGAAAAGTATAAATTTAGATATCTTGGTAAAAAAAAATAAAAGAAATTTTACAGTCAACTGGAAATATGAATCGAGACAAAAGCAAAAAATAAAATGGAATTTCAAAACTTGGCATATTTTTTATTACAACTATGGAGAAACTGTCAAGCATTGTTAGCTGAGAGATCAGAACAGCCATCTTGCAAGCAGTTGGTTGCAGATGGTTGTTGTGGGTTCACTTCCTGGCCGATGCTATGACATATAAGAATAACTATGGAGAAACTAGAAATAAGTAGTGGTATCCCAAAGTCTTGAAAATCTTTAAGGCATTTAGTTAAAAATTGTGGGCAGTTAATGAGGCTATTCAAGAGAAAATAGGATGTTTTTTTTTAATGAAAACAATTAAATATATTTTGGAAGCCTACAATATGCTATGTGGAAATAAAAATAAATTAGTAAAAAATAATCTTTAATAAAAAACATCACAATTAATTCAATATTTTAAAAATATATTAATATTTTTCTGTAAAAGTTTAATATTACAAAGAGTATTTTAAAGATTTGCTGTTATTAATGGGACAGAAATATTTAAAATAATATTTATTTTGAATATTTACCTATAAATAGCAATGACGTTTAACACCCTATTTATTATAATGCAATTTTCCTATCTGGCTGACAATTTTGACCGTACTTCAATATTTTAAAAAAAAAATTCTATTCCACTTACAAATATTAAAAAGTATTAAATTAAAACTGTAGTAACACAATATCATTTGATTCTTTCAAATAATAAAGCAATTTAATCTCCATTCCAGACCATTTGTCTTTATAAATAAAAACTTGAAATGGAACAAATGAAATCATGCATCTGGAAGTGACCTCTATTTTCCTTTTTTTAAACTATCAAGCCAATAGTCTCATATTAAAAAATTATAAGATTTTAAATGGGGCCATCCAGTTTATGTAGTTATAAAAATTCTGATACTAAGTTAGTACATTTTAATAATGTCATTTTTATTCTGATTGTAGGCAGCTTTTTTCATAGCTAAACATATCAATACCAATACATCACTTGATTCTTTTAGGCCTTATATGATTCTTTTAGGCATCATATGACCCCATTTTAAATAATACTTACACAATACTGTTTAGCAGCACTTTTTTTTTCTCAGATAGATTGTAATTGATAGATATTTAATAAGCTCTACTACCTGAAATCTATTGATTTCTAAAGCTTGCAGTAGATGGTTATAATCATAGTGTCAAAAAAAATGTGAGTTTTTCAGCTTATTATAGTACACTGACTTGTGTCACTTGGCTTCATAAAGAGGTGAAAGTGCAAGTACACATTATAATGATAAATATTTCTATATTAATTAAATCATCTATCAATACAGCTGAAGTACTTTCTGTAGAAGTAGTACTGGTAGCTATGTCTCTTCATCACTCTCTTGCAGCTACTTGTAATATTTTACCAGTTTGGTATCTGTTTGGTGGTAGAAATTGGAATCAAAATATATGTTGATTATTAGTTAAGAAAACCTGATGTCAGTATTCTAAAGAGAAAGTGCTACAAATGAACCAATAAAATTTTTTGTTCTCAGATTTCAAGAGCATGAGCAAGACAATTTGTAAACTTCCTCCTATTATTGTTAGTAATAAGAAAAAAAGTATATATTTTCCATAGTTTATGTAAATATTTATGATTATTTTTATAAAATATTTTAAAAGAAATATTTTTATTATTACACTTAGATTTTATTTGAATATGTTTTATTTTTAAAAATACAAGTTAAGAAATCTGTAGCAATCATAAAATTGGAAGTACAATTTCTAATGCTTTGGTAAACATTATAGTACAAAATTTTTGTGATATTTTAACTCTCTCACATTTCAATATTTTCCCACCATCTCTATTGGCAATTCAAATTAAGAATTCAACATTTTATTTTCAATATTAAACTTTACAAACAGAAGATATTCTTAAAACACTATATCTAAATTTTCAAAATGTATATAAAAATAAAAAAATGAATATATAATGAGGATAATTTCTTTTTTATTACTTGCTCTTTGTCATAGTTCTATTGAAGAAAGTAAATTAACACAATTTTTGTTGAATGAAATGGTAATATGTTGGACTATTTCCATCATCTACCACATTAACCTTTGTAAAGGTCAGTATTGTATTGGCCGAGTGAGGTAAAAGTGTAAACTTTTAATTGGTCAAGTCACAAAGTCAATTGTCAAAATAAATTCAACTTTTAATATTATATTCACTTTAGATTCGTTGTAAAAAATATATTAATATTTTGTCAGGTTATGAAAATGAACGAAAGTTTTTTCAAAAACAATTTTCATTTATAATTTAACGTATTTGATAATGGCGGCAAATTTAAAACAAATATTAGTGACCAATGAAATAGCTTTGATGACGTCAGTGATATGCTGCTCAATTTTACGTTGTGTGGATAATTAAATAATTTTGCTAAAGTCTTAACTATTTTTTTAAAAATAATTTTATTTTTAGCATATTTTATCAAAATGATTTATAATATGTCAAAAAATATGTCGAAACATACTTTTTAAAATGATCTAAAACATTTGTTTATTACTTTCCAAATGAAAGAAAAAAAATCTTAGCCGTTTCGTTTTGATGAGTGGTTTTGACAAGCGGCTTTCTTTGAACATGATGGTTACAGCCAATCAAAACGAAGAATGTCCCACCTACTTGTTTTTGTTATACGTGTTACATCAGTTTTATTGATTTTTTACTTGTAAAATAATTCAAGAAAGGGCAGCATCTTACAGAACTTTTTTTAACAGTTGAAAATAGCATTAAAAATAATGGAATTCAAGTAACTTGAAGCAGCTGCGAGTCATCTCATAAGGATCGGCACAAGGGTTAAATGTTGAATGTCCAAAAATTTTTAAACTTAATTTAAAGTTTTCCAAATGCAAACAACTGTTAGTATAACATATAAAGACAACACAGGTTAGTAAATTGCACAATGTTTTAAGTGGAATTATTCTTTGCTCTTCTTCAGGGATTCCTGGCCATAGGAGTTGACTTTACACCATCAGATTCTTGAATAGAAAATTTGAAGGCAATGCTGTAACTGACTGAACTATTCTGTCAAAGTTGTTTGTATTTGGAAAGGTTTAAGTTTAAACTTTTCTAGACATTCAACATTTAATGATAGATGATAGAAATAGTCCAACATAATATCATATCTAAAATGACATTACAAACCTTCAGACAAACTTTGTTGAATAAATTCCAATATTTAGAAAATAAATGAATAATTATAGTCATCATAAAGCTATGAAATTCTGTTCTAAAATTTAAAATTGTATCTAAATTTATTAAATTATCGCAAAAATTCAATACAACATTATCATAGTTTTCTTTTTATCAGTACATTAATTTCTTTAACTTAGTATTTTTAAAAGTGAAACCTATTTTTTAAAAAAATCGAAGTTTAACCTAAATATATTTCTTTTTTAATTATTAGTATGTAAATATTTTGTAAAAATAATCACAAATATTTCAATAAACTGTAAAGTTATGTAATTTTTTTCCTGTAGTGCTAACAACAATGAAAAGGGAGTATATAATGTTGGTTATGCAATCAAGATCAATATTGAATATAACATTCAGAAACTTTCTAAACGTGTGTTGGCTTATCTAATGGACTACTGATATTTTCAGACTTTTTAAAAATAAATTATTTACTTTATTATCAAGTTTTACTGCTAAATGAATATAAACTCAGAAAAGTAATACTAATAACTTTAGTGTGATTTAACACTGGAGAACATCCATTATTATAATACTCTGTGAAATACTGATTATCATTATCATAAAATTAATCATCAATAAGTAAAATAATGCTTAAAGCTAAATGGGATAATAAGTAACTATTAGAAACCAGTAACCACCTAAACATACCAATATAGATAGTAATCAATATCTCTCACTGTTGTCAAGGCAACCTCTCCTTTTAATAATAAGAGTGGATTGCCACTCTTATAATGGTCCAATGAATATATATGGACACTTAAAGATTGCAACTTGACCACAGAGATTGAAATATTGATACAATGAAGTTTAAATAAACCTCTTTAAATATGAGGAGAGAGGTTGCCTTGACAACAGTGAGAAATATTGACTACTATCTATATTGGTATGTTTAGGGGGTTACTGGTTTCTAAAGGTTACTTATTATCCCAATTAGCTTTAAGCATTATTTCACTTATTATTTAAATAATACATGAGCAATTTAAAAGTACTGCAGTTTGTAATGTTATAATTGAGTATTTATTAGTCTTCATTACATGGACATGTTTATTTCATGTTTAAAGAGGTTTATTTAAACTTCATTTGTATCAATATTTCAATCTCTGTGGTCAAGTTGCAATCTTTAAGTGTCCATATATATTTATTGGATCAGAGTGGCTTTCCACTCTTATTATTAAAAGGAGAGGTTGCCTTGATAACAGTGAGAAATATTGATTACTATCTATATAGGTATGTTTAGGTGGTTACTGGTTTCTAATGGTTAATTAATCATTATGAATGCAATTTTAAATTTTAGAACAAAATTTCAGTTTTATAATGATTTAATAACTCTTTCAAGGAATTTAGAAAAATGTAGTTCACTTAACAAAGATTTCATTAATTTATTCGGGGAGACATATACTTTATCTGCAACAATGGAGTTAGTTATCCTTTCTACTCAATGAATGAGTGATTTGCAATTTTTAGTTAAGGAATAAAAAATAATAATAAAAAAAACATTTGGCAAATTGATGTTTATTCTTCATCTCACAGAAGCCATTTTTTCCCCCATATCCCACACCCCAACTACTCACAACTCTCTTCATCTTTTTCCCCCTATCATACCCCCAACCCACAACTATCCAACCAACTACTTTGAACCTCAACAACCTAGCCATGCTTTAATTGTGATAGATAAAGAGAAAGTGAAATAACACTTTTAATGATGAGCTGAATAGTTCAATTTATGAGAAAATGATGGACAGATCCCAAGACGCTTAGACTTGGACTGACGGATTGGGAGCGAGTCACTGACATAGCCAGCAATCTCCCAACCCACTCAGTTTTCTGCTTCGTATCCTAATTTAAACCTATTATCATTAGAGTTTTGTGTTGTATCTTTTAGTGTTCAAAGAAGCATGCATAATTGCTCAAGTGAGACAAAGTGATGGACAGATCTAGAACTCTACTGAAGCGTTGATTCACAAACCGTGAGGCTCGGACACTGCACATGGTTTCTCAGATCCACATCATGTATGTTTTCACTTCTCATTTAGTCTTTTGACATCACTTGGTATTCATGTAAACATCATTTTATAAAGTTGTATCTATTGCTTAAATAAATTATTATGTTAAAAAAATATATATATTTTTAACTTTTTGATTACTTTCATCTGAAATAAATTAAATTTATTTTTTTTTTTTTTATTGTATAAATGAGAAAGGGAAAGTCTTACCACAACCTACCCCCCCTCCCCCCCCCCCCCACACCACCACACAACCCATCAACCATACAACCAAAAAAATGAAAAAAAATAAATATACTAATTTATTGATAATCAACCAACAACCACCAGGTGGAGCAAATCACCCCCACTCACAACATACACATAAAAGGCAAAAATTAAAAAATATATAGAAAAAAGGAAATCCCCCTACTCTAAAGTGGATGTACCTACCTCAACCCCACCCCACAAACCCCCAACCCATCCACAAAAAAGAAAATATAAAGACAGACCAAACAAAGCCCACCCGGAGGCCGAGATTCGTATAATGGGTATTTTTTTTTTTTATAAATATGTGTTTTAAAGGGTATAGGTGGGAGGAGAGGGGGGAGAGGGGTGGGGCACGTGAGAGTCTGTGCCCATACCCTGTCTATTTCATCTGAAAGATAAAGCTAATCCTTAGTTTAAAGCGTGTAATTTATTCTAATGTCATTAAAACTTACATTTCCATATTGGCTGTTATACCATTTATCCCCCCTCCCTTTAAAATTGCGCCAAACATTTCATTACGTTTATTTTATATCATATATATCACCTGTAAAAAAAGAAAACTTTTTAATATAATATTTTCTAAAATGTGTGAAATCGTTTTACTTAATTAAATGGTCTAAAGTTACTGCCCTAAATTTCAGCATTAAGTAAATACTCCATCACTTATTATTATTTTTAATTTCCTCAAGGCATTTAGAAATTTTCAACGCATATGCAATATTTTTTTATTTTTTTCACTTCAAATGAAATCCTGTAGATGATTTAATTGATACAAAAAAGTTCACTTAAAATAGTATACTTTTTCCATTAATACGGCAAACAGAGGAAAAGAGTTTTTTTTAAATTCATGTGAAAAAAAGAGGCCATCTGGGACAAAATAACATATTGCATTAATGATGGAAAATTTAATGATTGCTCTATCAGTCTATCATTAGAGGTTTTTAATTTGAAGAGTTTTTATTACTTTTTTTTTTTCTAATGCAAAAAAAAATATTAAATCTTCTAAATATGAAAATTAATTTATTTGATATCTGAACCTTTTTTTTAGTACTTTGAGTCAACGGATTCAACATCAGGAATATACGTAAAAAAAAAAGGCTAAAATCAATTTGATAAGAATTAGTATATATATAGCTTATACACATAGACATATATCAACATATTGTACGTATGTGAGTTTATTTAGTTATTGTATTTATTCGTGGGTGCATTTTAATTTACTTTCATTTATTATTTTCGTAAAGTATTTTTTATTCAAAAATATCAAATTATTTTGTGCCATGAATCCAAAAATTAAATATTATAACGTAAAGAAAGCCATTGTAATATGGATGTGGATAATTTACTTATTCATCTATTAATATTTGACATACAGGCTTTTCCATACCTGTAGCTTAAATGTAAATATAAGGGGCTTTGAACTCAGACTTTCACTCCACCTTCAACTCCATGCTATCTCATACCACTGATATATATGACCCCACATATGCCTAAAAGATAAATAATCACCAATATATGTATTACATGCTAAACCGGCACTTGTCAGTTGGTCTAGATTATCATCTCTACACATATGCACAATCAGTGTTCAGCTTTATATTAAGATAGCAAACCTTCATACTTTAATGGACAAGCTCCAATCTACTCCACCTCCAACTCTTCAGCCATTCATATCATTGAAAATCTGAAGATGGAATGCTCAAAGCTCACACTAATGCCAACATATGTGGGGTCAGGTGTATCAGTAGAGTATACTATATCGGCACCTAATTTTCCTTATCTGAAAGAGTTTTTGTATTATTTATTCATATATGACAAGTATATGAGGTGCTGTACAGACCGTCAGAGATGGTCTGCTAAACACAAGATTTTGAATATAATTGGTTGAGAAACCCAAAAGCTGCCAACGAAGTGCTACAATCAATAGTGTGTTAGATTACAGGAAAAATGTTAAACGATTAAGTTTTATTACATTCTTTAAAACTGTAGAATGAAATTTAATTCATTTTCTTTTGTTTTTTTTTAACAGAAAAAGACAAGGAGAAAGAAATTAAACAAAATATAATAGTGTAATACATTTTCATTAATTATATAAGGTTTATACATCACTTCAATGAAAGTAATAGATTAAATCATGTGCTAATACGCAGCTGAAGAGAAGTTTTTTCTTTCCAGTTAAAGTAACAAAATAAGGTAGAGTATTTTCGAGAGTTACAAACTCTCATATTCATTGCTGGGGTAAATTATGAAGTGATGGAGTGAGAGTGCACATAGATATATATAATGTTGTGGAAATTCAAATTTACGTAAAATTAGCAAGTGTTGATAAGTATCAGAGAGTCCCCATTATGGAAAGGGAGAAGCATGAATGGAATTGGCTATGTAGTATGCTTCCCTAATTTTTCATCTTGCATCGTCTCTCTCAATATATTGAATAAGCTCCTTAATTTTATTATATTAACTGAAAAGAAAAAAAAAACTTTTTTTCGGCTCCATATTAGCACACAATTTAATCTATCATTTTCAACTGAAAAATTTATTGCTCAGGGTTCATAAGTTTGATCATTGGAATTGACAAAGCTGAGGCTTAATCCATGGATTTGAACTGCAGTCTGTCACCAGAGCAACCACTTTCATTCTTAATTTCTGATTTCAATGGAAAATAGATTGGCAGATAACATTTTTTCTCCATTATTTAAATAATTAAATTCATTAATTTTTATTATTATTTATTATATATCTTATTATTAAAATAGATATATCATATTCATTAGCTGATTTGTGATAGAGTGAAATTAGAGTTATAGGTTGAAATCAGTCAGTTCTGGTCCTCTATTCTCACAATATCTTCCAAATACCAAACCAATAGTTTTTACCTGTTTTGGTTATATTACATAGTTGAATGATTAGCCATATTTCTAAATTTGTGAACCATGAAAAAGTGCAAAACAACTGAAGCAAGTGCTTACGGTAAAATGAAAGCAAACTATTTAAAGCATTTTTCAAAATTCTAAATCTGCTTTTTAGCAGCAACATGTTTAAAATTGCTTATGTAATAAATTACAGTTTTCAAATAGTAATAAATAAAACAAGTTTATCTTCAGTATAAATCAATTCAATATATGAATTTATTTTTATTTTTTATTTTTAAAAAAAAAAACAGGAGGGAAGAAGGGTTATTGTATAGAATAAAATATATTTAGTATTCTAACTTTATGTTATAAAAATGCTTTTATTTAATTTGCTGAATAATGCATTAAAAATCAAAAGATAATTTTTCCTTCAATCACAGTTTTGATTATTACAGGTATCTTGAAATAAAAGTGTGGTCATCCATAAATTAATTCAATCACTAGTTTTAAAAATAGTGATTGAATTAATTAATTTATGGATACATCATCATTTTATCTCATATTATATATAATAGCCTAAACTGTGAATGAAGGTAAAAAATATTTCATAATTATTAATGCATTACTCTACAAATTAAATAAGAGGTTTTCATAATATATTGTAACGGTCATATTTGTTTATACGTGCAACAAAGTCCAGAGTTTTAGTAAACCACCCCAAGGCTGATCGAAATGAGGTTGTGGAGACCCCAAACCCAATCTCACTTTAGTTATTTTACCAACACACAAAGATTTACCACCTTACGGATGACATATATGAGGCTACATGTATTTCTTTAATTCGTGTGCTGGCAGTAGCACATCGGTGGAGCACGAGACTATGATTTAAAATTGGCACACTCATAAAGTATAGCTATATAGATGTGACCCAATTGATAGATATCACTAAATTTAGATTGTGATTCATAAATAACTAAATAATAACCAATAACTAATTAATGAATAATGAGCAAAAATTGAGACACTAAGCAAAGTTATATTTTAAATAAATTTAATATAAGGCAAATTTAAAAAAATAAAATAGAATAAACAATTAAAATATGTGAAACTTGTCTCACTTGCAGGTGATGATGATTTTATAGATTTACAGACTTAATTCAAACATTTGGTATTTTATTTCACTCACAGGTGATGAGGATTTTATAGGTTACAATTTATTATCTCAAATATTTGATATTTTAACTCACTCACAGTTGATGATGATTTTGTAGGTTACAAGTTATTTAATTTTCATGAGATTATTACAGGATTAGAAATTTTTCAATTTTTTCTTATGGTTATCTATGCCTTATTTATGCTATGCTATTGAGAATTAGATTTGCCTTAGTTAATTTGCAGAAATGGTTATCATTAACTACAATTAATACCTATACTTAACGAGCAATACATTTCTCTATATAGATTAAGAACTTACAAAATTATATTCTGGTTCAGATCAAAGTTGAAACATGAATTATTATGGCAGGATGAACTGATGATAGATAGTAAGACTTCAGATACCAAGGCATATATAAAATACATAATCTGAGTCTGTGCATTTCAAATGTGTGCATACTCATCGGATTCATTACCATGTAATCAGTTCCCTTTGACTGTACTACTTGCTGTGAATAAGAGATGTTTAGTCTGGGTGATTGAACAATTAATAATATACCTGGGTCCTTAAGCTCTAGTCCTAAAGAAGAGTAATGGGGTGGCCATCAAAACCAAAGCCCATTTTAATAAGAAATAGTGTCCAACCTAAAAGTCATGGGGTGGCCATTAATATCAAAACCCATTCAATAAAACATACAGCAAAAAATATTGGCACAGATGCACTTCATAAGAACACATTTACCCTGTTGACTACATTATTATATAACTAAAATTCAGATGTAAAACATTAGTTTCCTTCTATAGAACCACCGTAAATCAGTTCATAAATTAGCATTTATAATTATGCTATTCAAGAAATATAATGAATCTAATTTATTAAGATATCTATATAGGTATTCATATAAATCTAAGGAGGGCTACAGCATATTTTGGGAAATTATAAGATTAAATTCTAACACTATGCTATATTTCATCACATCTGCTAAATATTTAACCAACTAGTTCATTTATAGCAAATCTATATTTAAGCATATATATATATATATATATCAATAAATATTATTTTACTCATTTCAGAAGGGAGTTTTGTTTGTGTGCTAGGAAACACAAAATTATATAAGTGTGAGAACATCTAATCATTTCTCAATAATTAATTTAAATATTAATAAACTCCATTTTGAATAAAACATAGCATAAATACATAAATAAATAATTGAAAATAATATAGGCATAGATTTAACTTTAAAAGAAAGAACATAAAATTACAGCTAAGATTTCATGTAAGTGAAATCTAAGATTTGGCTTTATTTTGCTTAATTATAATGAAATTAAAATAGCTTAAATCAGATTAAATTAAATCTGGAAAGACATACAAATTAAATAAAAAAATAAAATTACATTTTAGTTTAAAAATTAATACTTGGAAAGTTTAAAATAAATTAGCTTAACAATATTGGCCATTTACAATAAATTTAGCTAGCTTTAAGAAGTTAGGAGATTTAGTTTAAATGTTCATTTTAGAATCTGCAGAAATGGGTTACCGCTTTAAGTTCTGTTGTCTGGCATGATTGCTTGATCTTGGGCATCCTCCTGTTCTTACTGCTACCGG
Organism: Epiperipatus broadwayi; assembly: GCA_028023455.1. Classification (NCBI taxonomy): domain Eukaryota; kingdom Metazoa; phylum Onychophora; class Udeonychophora; order Euonychophora; family Peripatidae; genus Epiperipatus; species Epiperipatus broadwayi. The sequence continues at coordinate 1,678,802 of JAQFVV010012501.1, forward strand.
GCTGTTGTTTCAGGTGTTCCCACATTTTGTAGACCATTTTCGGGATCAGAAAGCAAGTTTATTGCCTTTCTACCCCATAAATGTCATTTTGTATGATCTGATTACTTTCACAATAATTATAATAATTAAGTGCCTTCAAAGTGGCTGAAGTAAAGTTTATATACTGGCCTCCCCCCACTTTTTTACATTGACCACATTTGTTTACCAGTTTTACTTCAGATCTGTTTTTCTAATTTAGTTTGCTATATTCTCAGAAAATGTGGGTTTTTCTGCTGATTTATCGATTTTTATGCAGGTGGGTCCCTCGATTTTTACCAGGCTAATTTATTCAAACTTATTTTAAAATCTATTTTTACTTTTAACTTTTTAAATAAGTCAAAATATAGTGAGAAGGATTAATTTTATGAAATTATTTTTTTATGAAAAACAAATCTAAAACTTGGTAAACATATTACTCTATATGTAACACGTATAAGCTTAATTTATCTATATATGCAGAAATATTACAATTTCTATATTAATTTTACAATAATATTTAAATTACATTCGAATATCGGCATTTAAAATAAAAGAAAATCTATAATGCTTTAAATCTATAACATTATTTCTTTCCTGCATATATGTAGGTTTTGGTTACACATACAGCAAGATTTACATTTATTAAAATATAGAGTACATATGTGTGAATATGCTTATTTATTACACATATACATGCATGTCAAGCAATGCATGCTATAATAGACACACACATATATAATTATAATTATTAATTTTAAAATTAGTCTAATATATGAGGATTTGGTATATATGTACAGAAATAAAATACTACTATAGCATATAGTAGGTGAAACAGGATGATAGATAGATCTGACTGTTTCAATATATATATCAAATGACATAAATATAATAAACAAAATATACTATAATAACTCTATGAAATTTTTTTGCTATAGCCAGCTTACTACTTTTTCCACCATCCTGAGTAGCAATGCAATGTTAATATTTAAATCTCATTAAAGTCACACAATAATAATAAGATTTAAGTATTAACATTGTATTGCTATTTAAGATGGCAGAAGAAGCGGTAAGCTGGCTATAGCAAAGAAATTATTTTTAAATTTTATATAGACATTTTTAATTTTGTAGAGTTATTCTAGTATATTTTGTTTATATATATATATATGTTTTCATTTCCCACACATATATATTGTTTATATATATATATATGTTTTCATTTCCCACACATATATATTCTTTAAGTGAAAAAAAAATTCTTTTATATAGAGATTTATGTGTGCATGTATTATTATTGTTATCATATAGTTTATAGTTGATAAACATAAGCAGTTGTAGAGAGAGAATGTAATAAGAAGCAATATTTAATATATTGATTCATTATTTTTTTATTAAATAATGTGTTAAATTATTTAGCTGTATTTTTTTATTAAATAAAGCAGATCAGAGAAAAACTGTTAAGAAAGATGTGAAAACGATTAATAAATAAAATGTACACGTGTGAGAATGACTGTATAAACACAAAACACTTTAACATATTTCTAATGACTATAAATTGCAAGCTTTATTGTTTGTATTATCTTAGATTATCTTAGATTATCAGAAAAAGGGATGCTTTGATGGAATAAATAATTGTTGATTTTTTATTTGTTAATGACTTAAAACGTCTAGGTGAGATTGATTGCTATCTCAAGTCACAGTTATTTTTGTTGGGGGATTTTAGTTTCTTTGATCAGAAATTTGATATAAAAATGAGGGAAATAATATTTTGAGGGTCAGTTCAGTTTTTTTTTGTGTTGAAGTGAGTGAACTAACAATATGTAGTTTTTTTTAAAAAAAAGAGATGTAATCATTAATATTACTAAAGTCAGTCATGAATATTGCTAGAATAAGCTTTTATGACTGTTAAAAGGAGAATCACTGAACAAAATGCGGTTTTGAAGGCAATTACTTAACCATTTTTTTTTAAGAATGGCAATCAGTTAATAATATTACGAAAGATGCAATCATCTTAAACTGAAAAGAGATGAACAGTTTTCATTTTTTTTAAGAGTATGAGCTATTGATTTTTTTGGTCTCTCTTTAAAAAATTTAAAGAAGAAAAATGACTCTTGTTTTAAAGTAAATACAGAAGAAGATGTGTGTATATATAAAGGAGCTCACAGCAAGATTAATATAAAGTTATTGAAATTCTATGAAAATGGTATTAATAAATATTTTCGTTATGAAGGAAATAATCAGGATGCCTTGTTAAAACCCACTGTTTCTGCTCCTTGAAATCTGACAGAATGGATTAAATCACTAATCTACTGTGGACTCATATACTGGTCGATAATAACCAAAGAATGGCCAAATTTAAACCAGCCACAGATGTCCTCTGATCATCATCTTTGAAAAAAGGAGAAGAAAGAAAAAGAAAAAAGATGTATGAAAGCCATATATATATATAGCCAAGTTTGATTAAGCTATAAATCAATTTTTTTAAAGTTTTCCTCACATTCAACTAAAGTGTCTACAATGATTTTTTTTTAAAAATTGGAAACAAGCCAGTCAACCAATTCATTGTTATCAAAAGTATCAACAATAAATAATTTTAAAATTGTGGAAACAAGCAAGTCAACTAATTCATGTTTATTAAAAGGTATCAACAAGAACTTTTTTTTAAATGGTAGAAATAAAAAAATTAACCTGTTGAAGCTATACGTGAGGCAAGTGGTCTGAAAATTTCAAACCTGGAACATTTGTAAGATGTGAAAATAATCGGGTAACTTTGAACTTTCATTAACAAATCTTTTATTCTTACTTATTAAAAGTAAACTTTAATTTATAGAATCAAAGCATTTTTTTTCTTTTGATACAGAAAACATTAAGAGTTTATTCATTGATTATGTTATTCTTAGTAATACATGGCAATACACACAGTTTAAATTCATTAAACATAGTTTTTTTTTTCATTATTTCGATTTTTTATTATTATATATTGTGATACTAAAATGTTTTTTTTATTATTATTGTTCAACCTCTCAATATATGCTTGACAATGTTTTTTTTTAATTGTTATTTATTTTTGCTCACGGTTGCAATAATATTTTTTTAATAATATTTTTTATATGTGATTTATGTATTAATCCATCATATAGAGGTATACATTTTAAACATATATGTTGACATATTACTGAATGTGTGCATGTGTAACTACTTAAATAAACATGTCAAAAGAATAGGTTATGCATAATTAGTTTAAATATAGGAAATTGAAGAGCAGTGCTTAACATATGAATGAAAATGAGAAAAAACACACACATTACCTAAATGTAAGTTGCTTGTATGACATATAAGTAGTGAAAATTTTGAATGAGCATTTATAGAATGTTTTTTTTCTAATATCAGTTTAAGCCAGCTTATTTTAAAATATCAAGAATGACAAACTTGTATATCAAGTTTATTTGGGTTATGCGTATATAAAATTTTGTATTAATTCTATATTTAATTAATATAATAATAGAGTCAATTGTACAATTATTAATTTGATTTTAAAAGAAGAGAAAGAAGAATAGTATTAATAAAATATAATTCTATATCTTAATTGGTTTCCGAGTTATTATTAAAAATATTGTTATATTTTTCTTGTCTTGATTCTATCGTTTTAAATGATCATCATCATCGCTCGCAGATATTAAGAATCATCAGCACTCGCAAATATTAAGCAAGCACTTGCAAAATGTTAAGCAAGCTAGAATATTGATTTACATTTAAATGTTTAAGGATTATGCTTGATATCTAACCAGGTTTTAATAATTATAGGTTAATAATAGAAAGCTAAAATTATGTTGTGCCCATGAGTTTTGATCATCCTCATCAAGGATGGATATCATATTATTGATTAAAACACCATTTAAACATAGTACTGTACATGAGTTATGATCACCATCATCATTGAATAAATTATAATCATTAAATCCAATATTTAACATAATTAATATGTTTAATAAATAGGGGTTTATAGAAAGTTGAATATCATAAGGTGAGATTCGTGATGATCAGTCATCATCACTGGTATTATTGAATCCTAGTTTTAACTATAAAAGTACTTGGAGTAAATAACCATAAATGTATATAAATGCTAGTGAGTATTATATTTAAGTCCCAGTTTAACCTGGGATGATTTTAAAAAGTGCCTATGGGTTTATGAAAAATAAATTTATTGTTGTGAGCTCATTATGAAGCTATGGATGGTATCATCATCATCATTATCATCTTTATATTATGATAAATAATTAAGTTAAGTAACTAATTTTATGGCCATCCACTTAAGTAATGGTCTTCACTATGTTTGTTTGGAAGCCATTAATGAGAGTATTTTTGGCATCTGTTCATCAATATATGTAAACTGAGCTAGTAATACCTATAAGAGTCTTTGATATATAAATTTTGGTGATATTGGGATCTTATAATTTTATTGACATAGATAAAATATAAGAATGTCATTTTTTTTGTTCATTAGTCATCCAAGTCATGTGTAGTAAAAATGTACCAAATGAGTTTGAACTCAGTACACTATGCACAGATAATATTTATCTAGATTTAGAACAATCTGGTGGCACTCGTGGGAAAACACATGTACTTAGCTAAACTGAATAAAAGTGATCCAGTCCTCTTTCCAACTTAATAATATTAACTTTATATGATATTTTTTATATACGTTGTTATAAATAACGCCAGTGTGTGCGTATGACCATGAATGGTCTTATATATTTGGAAAGAAGAATAGGAAGGATTCTTTGTTATAAGAACCTATTATTGGAGATAAGCGAAATGCACTCCATGGATTTCACAGTAATTTTATTCAGTTGCTATATCTAATATTATTTTATTTGATGACAATGGCTAGTATATTTTATTGATCAAATGACTTCCCAATATCGAAATATTTTAAATCTTTAATGATGACAGTTTTGATTTTCATTTTGTTAGTTTATGAATTGAGAAATGGGATAATTTATTTATTTCATTATTAGCATGACAGAATTAATGTTTAGGATAGTTGCAAACGGGCTATAATGTTATATTTAATTAATTACAAATAGACACCCAAATAGAGCATGATATGTATATGTTCTTATTTATATGTTAGCGTCATCCTTATTTAATTATAAATTGTATTTTAGCTAACATAGTAAATTCATTTCGCATTTAATTTTACTCGGTTACAAATGATGAACCACCGGAGCATATCATATATCCTGTTTAGTGTTTAGTTTGTTAAATTATAGCAACTATCACTCATCAATATATAGATTATAATCGGTTATAAAGTTAACAGCCTTTTATCAATCTTTTTTTTATCAGTTCATCTTTATTTATTCTTACTGTTACAAATGGTGCAGATTATAAACATATTTTAATAATTAATAATTTTTTTTTTATATTTCTGTTACAAATGGTTTTTAATAATTTCTGTTACAATATATATATTATATTGTGCCGGTCAGAATTGTATGTTCGTCTAACAAGAGCTAGCATCTAGGCAAAAGTACCTAGAGTTCAATCATATGTGAGCTACATAAGTCAGGAATAATCATGAACCCCGCCCTATTGCCTATTTCCCAAATCTATAACATTACAAACAACACTTCTGACGATAGCAAATGAAATTTCTAACAATTCCCACCCCAGAGCGTCAGCAGACAAACAAGAGATCTATAGGATTAACTAAGGGATGATGCAATATAATAACAGATGTGCATGCATGAATGAATAAAATATCCAAAGAATAGATTATTAAACGATTAATTTATTTATAATAATATTAATAATATGGTTAAACTTGTATATAAACAAAATGAATGATATAAAGGATTAAATACGTCATGAATCTAATTAAACATAATGAATTCTTTCTGGGTTTCACATAATTAATATTTATTTGCGATTCCATACTGACTTATGCAACATAACTTAAGGATTAATGGATATGCAGATACAAGTACAAGTATTGATAAAATCAGTAACTAATCAAAACAATGCAGCTTAATATGCTAATGAAAGATATCAAGTTTATGAGGCATATATTCTGAATGCTATGATATTTTAAATAACAAATAATCTAACGAATTTCAATAATTATAAGTGGGTTTTGTCGCAGTTATATTAACTGCAGATTAATTATGTTTTAAATTATAGAAGGTATACAACATTTACGATTTACATTAATGATTTGAAAAAAATACATTTATTTTCGCATTCGGTTACATAATTTAACTTTTGTAGGATTTATTAGAAGTTATTTCTCAACATATCTAAGGATTGTTTAACGAGAAGGTGGACAGCTTTAGTATGCTTTAACATGTGACATTTCTAACTAAAATAATATAATAAAACGAAAGCTTTGGGATGGTTTAAGAGATCATAGCATTACGACTTATAGACTAATAGAGGAGATGATAAAATATGACTAACTGCGGTGTTGACTGAGTGATAACGTTAGAAAGGACGAGAAGCTTCATCAACTTTAAAGTGAATGAACGAGCTCATCTGCATTTGTGACAAATGGCCTCTGAAGAAGTGGTTGGTAGGGTGTTATGGTTTTGAGTATTCCGAATGTTAACCCATATAGAGCCTAGCGACAACCAAGCACAACCTTTGGAGTCAGGGCCTCCACACTCCTCCGAGAAATGTGCCTTACAAAATAATCTGGTAATGAAGGAAAGTTTAACAAAGCAACATATAAATTTATGTACGTTATCATCGATAAGCAACGTCGAGGATTTCAGGTCTGTAGTGACACTGATATACTAAGGCCTTAGAAAGTAATCAAATCTGGTGTAATGATATGATATGGTTTAAATCATCCTTAATGGCACATATTTTGCCTAAAATACTAGTTAGAACATCAATTATAAAAAGGAGAGTATATGACTCCCTTCATTAAACATTATCAATACATTTGAGAAGAGAAAGACTTAATTAAAATCATCATTAGATGGCAGGCTAATCAAATAATTGATTACTAGCTAAAGGTAAGGTCACAAACTTTAATTTACTCTATATTAAATTTCCTAAATCAATAGTGCTAAAATACGAGTAAAATGATATCTTTAAATGATAACGGATAGTATATCATGAAATACAAAACAATTCAGGAATATTATTCAACCAGGCAAACTTTAGAATTTAGTAAGAAAGCTTACGTTTACTGATTTAAGATTCCAAAATGGTGGAATAGTAAAATAAGACAAGATCGGTTCACCAGGTTGAATTATTAGCATATTAAAGTATATATGATTAACATAAAATCAAATAAAAGTTGCCGCATTTAAAAATAATAGGACAGCAAGAGTGAAACCCAGCAAGTGAGTTTAGAAAATAAAAATTATAGATTCATGCTAAAAGAAAGTCATTATTCTAAGAAAATTAATAATCAGCTTTGTATTGCCAATTGTGAAATAGGCAGATTACATTTTAAATAACAGAGAGATTACATAAATGGAAGTTCTATAAAGATACAATTTAAACGAAAATAACTTTACATAGCTGAAGGTTGAAAATTTACATTTTTAAGAATATTAAAAGCATTTAGATGGAGGTTTTAAAGTTCATATTGCGGTGGAGAATTACCTTTAGTTGTTGAAGACTTGATGGCCGTATACACGTATGTGGATGTCATTTTGAGAAATACAGTCAATAAGGCAGATTTTTGGGAAAATAGTGGCTGGCATCCTTTCCTAGTTTATTTGAGGGTTCATTTAGGCAATATTTACATGGTGATGGCATAAGAGTACAACAGCATGGATCTGATCTTGGAAAGATCAGGGAAGCAAATTTCTTTTCTACTCACTATTCATAATGTTAAAATTTTGAGTGATGTAGATTCATCCAGCAATGCCTTCTGAAAATCAAATGCAGAGTGTTTTATATAGAAAATTTGGCTGTATTTATACACACTGAAACTGCCTCTGGTAATCCCCGGATGTCCGTTAACGGTCAACTGTTATACCTTTATTTTAAAATATGGAAGAGATATAAGTTCAAGAGAGCATCGTTTCAGTCTATTTTGAATTGGAAATAGACCCGCAGGATAAATGTTAAATAATGTAAATCTTTTAAAATAAATCTATGCCAACAAAAGCTTTTTTAAATTCAAATAAGGCACGTCTTTTGTTTGCAAATTTTCAGTTACTCTCTAGAACTTTCTCTCAAATTAAATAATACACGAATAAAAATATATATATGTAACCTGAACATATTTAATAACATTATGATACCCGTTTATCTGTTACACACACACACATGCACGATTATTTACAGTGATGGAAATTTATATACTTTATAATTAATTTAATATTATTAAATGAGGATAATGCTTAACTAACAAGAGATGAAAATAATCACGTGCATATGTATACCTGCACTCCCTAGTGATTTACTACTACACAACTGAGTTTAAAACCCTGTTTGAAGGTTCCAAACATCACTAGACAGTGAAGCAAAATATGTGTAACAGATTTGACTGCTTCAATATATATATATAAATTTGTGTTTTAGTATTCAGATATTTTGCAACTAATTTTTGTAAGTATTCACATTAAAATTTAAAAACTCAGAATGTAAGTAATGTCATCATATTTATTGTATTTGAAATGAAATTCATTAAAAATTGCTTACAAGATTTTAGATTTTGGTATTTTTTGAAGGCAGTGTTTTTAAAAAAAAACAAACAAAAGAAATATATCAATGTGATTTAAAATTTATCTTGCCAATAGTATTAGACTAGACAAATGGCTGAACAACTCGAAATACTGCATTGTTATATTATATTCTTAATGATACTTTAAAAGTCCACATATTTTGAAGAAAATCCATTTGATAAAAGTATGTTATAAATTGATTCGAAAACTTTAGTCAAATAAGCAAACAAACAAACAGAATTTATATATTTAATTATAATAAAAATATTACTATTCTATATGTGTCCAGGTTTGAACCCCAACAAAATTACTAAAATGTGCCATTTGTAAAACAAAAATCAAATATACATTATTAATAATTATATTTGCACTTATTAAAAAGATTTTTATTTGATAAAACAATTAACTGCTGTTTTTTAAACAAAAACATTTTCCCAATGGAAGTCCATCATAATGGGGACCACCAAGCCATGTGACCTGATGGATAGTGTTAATACAACCTCCATTCCATTACAGAACTCAGTGTCTACCAAAACCTGTGCCAGCATTCCTAAAAAAAAAATTGCAACTAATTAAAAAAATCTCAAACTCAGCCAACAATAATTTTTCTTATTGTCTCTAGAGAATTAATACAAATAACATTAAAAAGCTTGATTTCAAACACAAGAATATCAATTCCAGTTTTTCATGCCTTGAAATATAGATGAACTAAAGTCAATAAATGACAGATTTAATAACAGCATACCAAGGGGATTATATATACCTTACAAAATATTTTTTTTCCATTCAGTTAACTATATTACTAACCACAGATATGAATATATCACTGACTGCTTTCCCAGAGCTCTGCTTTATAAAGCCATTATTCTACATGGGCTCTGGAATACAGTGCTGAGAATTGCAAAACATCTCAATCCCTGGTATCTAAATCTATAAGTTTTTCAAGTCAGAAGACCTATTTTCAGACCAGCATTAAACATTAGGTGACTACAATGGCATTACTGTGGATTGAGATAATCAGAACAACATCATTGGGATACTCAAAAATGCATATCTTGGATATCACATCAAGGACTTCCAAAAGATGATGGACCTGTTTGGCAAAGTCATTATATTTCAACTGATATACCTCAAAAACACACCAGTGACTGTGTACAATAACAATTTTGACATTAAAGTTATGGTGCATGTACATATCTCCCCCCCTAGGGGGGGTGGGGTCCCCCGGGGGGGGAGGCCGGGATGCATGCTGCTTCAATATAGACCAAACAACATTATCACCCAAATTGCAGACCAGGAGACCATATTATGCTTTTTTATAAAAGGGTACAAACTGCAATGCTATTCATGTAGACAACATGGTCATCTTGCTACATACTGCAATATCAGTCAGAGTACACAACCACAACTAGCACATAGTCAGCTCAACCATAGTCATCCTGAAGAAAACAACCATGCACCCAAATATCAAAAACCTAGTTCAGGTCCATTCTCAATCTCACAAACTGCTCACCCCCATAGCTTAAACTGCAAACAAGCCTCACACTGTATTATAGACAAACCCCAAAAACCATTATTCTACAGATTCAAACCTTATTTACATTGTTCCAAAACATTCATGTGAGTTTCCTAGCACAAAATACATTCCAGAAGCCACAAACAGCACCATAACTAAATTTCAGCAAAGCAGCTCCAATAAAATAACCAGAACCATCAAAACAAATTTTCTGCACATCAGTAGAAACAATACCTCAACTTCCATTATGGAGGCACTTACACACTTGCCAAACTGATAGCAACAGAAGCCAAAAGACCACACAGTCACCCCAAAAAAAACTAACATGTAAAAAGAGTTAAAACATAAGGGTTTCCAGTTCAGACCTGATGATCAGCTCTCACCAGAAGACCTTATACCAATGGATCTTACCTATAATAAAACCTTTGACTCATATATTTAACACTCACAGACAACCCAGCACAACAAGGATACCATGGCTAATCTCCTACCTGAAGACTACACCAAGATAGATATAGGGCTCCCCCCTAGTCCATCATACAAGCACACCAAATAATACAATGTTAGAACTACCCATCTGCCAGATTTAGAATGCTATTATACAAGTCAGGTCCGATAATCATCAACTAATATCACAAACACACTACTTAGCCCAACATCTAATAACATTACTTCATATAGGTGACAAAACCTAGCACTCAACTTATCCCTATTAAACAAACATCACATTTTAACAGTATATTATCGCATTTGGACAGACAATAACAATCAAAGCCACCAATCCCAAAATTACATTTTGTAACATGTTGATTACACTTGGTCTACTCCTACAACACTAGCCAGGAAACCATACCCTAAAAATCTTGAGGCAAAATGGCAAGCTCAAAATCCAAATCAACATAAATGCCCATGGGCATGTTATAAACAAAAATCCCTTGAATTCTAAAGAAAGCTGATGCACATACAAATAGAAAACAAACACACCTAATGAACATGCCCTCATACAATCAACCTAAATATAACTATAACCAAAAAGATCCTCAAAAACATCCACACCAATCACATATCCACTAAATGCTATATGATCCTCTATACCAATCCAAAGAACATTGAAAATTGAGTTATTAATAAATCACACAACACTGGAAAGTTAAGACATATGTAAAAAATTTAAATCCCTGTAGGTATACATAAGCACGCCTCAAACACTAACTTTTAAATTTATACACAAATTGCACTTAATCTTTGTTTATGCACACTGTAGTTCAGATATATGAATTTGTCATTTCAGTGTCCACTAAATAATCCAATGTTTTTTGCCCCATTTGGAAGTGTAACCCCTACTTATTTATATACTAGTATATACTAAAATGGTGCATGGAAATAGACAATTACTAATGTAAGCATATATATGTCAAAAGAAACCATGTAAAATCATTTTGATCTTAATAAAGTTCATTTTTAAAACATAAACATAATAATAAATAATAATAATAATGATGATAATGATAATAATGATGAAAGTTTAAAGTGGTATTTTTAAAGATGATCTTAATATTCGAAATTTTATACATACAAAATTATTAAATAAATATTAGAATTATTATAACATAATTTAGTTAATAAATTCTAAAAAATAGTTAAATATAAAAATAAAAAAATACAATTTTTATTATATTTTCTTTGCAATATTACTCTATATAATTAGTGTTGCCTGAATGGATATAAAAGAGAACGCTATATAAATAAATATCAAAATCATTCTTCCTAGTTTTTTTGGTTTCAATAAAAACTGCAAATGTTTTTATAAATTTAATAATAATTTTAAATGTTTTTTTTTTTTTTAAAAGAATAATAAAAAAATTATTTATAAAAATAAATTTAAATTTTATAGAAAAACAGAACAGGTTTGGAGCTATTTGAGAGAAAGAAGACGAGTTGAAAGCCGAGTGATATGGATATTAGAAATGGTACTGGACTATCTATGTACTTAAGAGCAGTTTAAATGAAATGTACAAATATTTTGATGAACTCATGTAAAATTTTTTCCTGATCATTAGAAAGTAGAGAAATGATAAATGGCATATAATATTTTACAGACACACAAAAATTTTCATAGCAAATTATTTAAATTAAAAATCCTTTATGACATTTACTAGACCAGTATCATTTTTTTATAGCTATTAATCATTTATTGCAGGGGAAGATCTGTCCAAATTTTGTTAACACATCTTTTTCAAATAATAGCTTGTCTTCATTACATCATTTCAACAAACTTACTTATCCATTCATCTAACAAGTTGTCTTTTCAAAGAATTTTTTACAGATTTTTGGAGTCAATTTTTAAGAATTCAACTAACCATCTATTGTTATTTCTTCTAAAAACTAGTTTACACCCCCCCCCCATTTAGCTTTTTTCTCTTAGGTAATTCATTTTTTATCTTTCTTAATTACCCTCAACAAACTTCTCTCCGCACTTTGCTATATAGTCTGAAATCTCCATATTGCTTTTTTTTTAATTAAATACAAGCATTGTTAAAATATATTTATTATTTTTTTTTCTTTTCAAACATATAGGCATAGAAGTTATTACTACCAAAGGTATTCTATCCAATTTAATTCTTTAATTTATTTTTATTCCTTAATGTTTTCACTGGATTAATAATCGGACTAAGGTGTTTGTAACTGTTAACTTTTTCTAATTCACTTCTATTGATATTTATTTTCTTTTTATTTGAAAAGGTATTAAAATTATTTTCAGGTTTCCACCAAAGTAAGATGACTAAGTAGGAGATGAAATAGAAAGACTAATGTATGTAAATCTAATGCAATTGATTGCAATAAAATAATTGGTCAAAATAATGAAAAAAATACACTGAGAATCTAAATTTATTTTTCATTGCTTTGTGATTGATTTCTTAGATGATTGTTTTGTATTTACGGATTTTTTTAAGTGTTTATATTTATAAGCCAATTTCATCAATAAAGTAATAAACACTTGCTGGATTCATGTTTTTAAAGTTACTAGTATATCCTAAATATTTATATATATATATTTTCCATATGTCATAGCATCGGCCTGGAGGCGAACCTGCAACAACCGTCTGAAACCAACTGCTTGCTTGTAAGGCGGCTGCGCTGACCTCTCGGATATTTTTGATAATTTATTCAGTAAAAAAGAAGTGCTATTTGTAAGATTTGGCTATTTATATATATATTAGATAAAGTTTAAATGAGCAAAAAGTTTAGACTTTGTGGCTAATTATCCAAAATATAAATATATAAAATGTGCTAAAACGCAGGAACACACAAAGCTGAAGACAAAGAAATCTTAATATAGAATGATACAAACTAAATATATGTATCTAAGTATGTGGCTAAGTGCTTTCGAGGACCGAGGTTCTCATATTCATAGCCATCTTGTAAATAAATTAGTTAAGAGCGATGCAAATTTATGCAAATGAGGTATTTAAATATTCCATTTTCTGGAGATCTTATAACAAGAGTCTTTTCTGTTTATAGAGTTGTTATCTTTAGCGACACGATCTTAAGAGAAAGATAAAGGAAGCTTACTTTATCGCTAAAGATAACAACTCTATAAACAGAAAAAACTCTTGTTATAAGATCTCCAGGAAATGAAATACTTAACTACCTCATTTGCAAAAAATTGCATCGCTCTTAACTAATTTATTTATAAGATGGTTATGAATATGAGAACCTCGAAAGTGCTTAGCCACATACTTAGATACATATATTTGGTTTGTAACAATCTATAATAAGATTTCTTTGTCTTCAGCTTTGTATGTTCGTGTGTTTTAGCGCATTTTATATATTTTTACTTTAGATGAAGTTTATTTTATTTTTATTTTCCTATTTTCATCCAGATTTGTTTTTGCAATCGAATATATGACATTATAATACTGTGATGAAAACAAGAAACAAGATTCAAATTTTGACTAATAACAAACTTTACTTGGGGGCAAAACATTCTAACATTGTACTATCTGGGAAATAGTTACATTTTCTCTTCTTCTATTGTATACTTTTCAATGATGTTAGAATTTATTTTATCTCTTTCTTCTACGATCAACTTGAAATCAATTAATGGTGAAACTGAAGAAAATAAATATTTTGTAAATCCCTGTATTTTGAATAATCAACTGTCAAATATATATAGAAGGATTGTTCTTTATTTCACGTTCAATGTCATTACTACTTCTGATCTAAAAGGTTGTTTTTAAAAACTTAACCATGCCAATGATGGATATTATTTCATCAGAACATCGAGAATTAATACAAAATAATACACAGTTTTAACCCCCAAAATACTTTATATATATATGAGTGTGTATAAAAAAATGAGCGTGAATTATTTAAATTGCGAACACTGAAGTATGTGCAGATGAAAATTATTTTATTTTTCGAGGGTTTCATATATTAAAATGTAAGTGATGGTATGTTAAAACTATATCTAAATTTAAAAAAATTAGAATTGAACTATATTATTAAGATACCTTTCAAATGGCTGGGAAAAGCAAATAATTTTACTAATCCAAAATCATCTCCAGTTACTATGACTTTAGCATTAAAGTCAACATCTACAGCATTAATATCATTTGTATCTGTGTATTTCTCCCAAATTCCACTGACTACTTGACCCAAAACACAAGTCCATGATTCCCATTCAATAGCATCCAGCTTTTCTTTTTTGGTCACTTGCTTTCCAGCTTAAAAAAATTAGAGAAAGAAAAAGAAATATATATATATAAACTAAGTATGGATAATAATAATAAAGACAATATTTATTTATAATTAAAATAAATTATTACAAAATAATTTTATCTTATTAATAATTTCTTTAAAGAGTTTTACAGAGCACTTTAGTTTACCTCTTTTATTATTGACCATAAACAAAATAATTAAGCACACACCCACAATAAAACACTGAGAAACAAAAACAAATCTAATGGGTTAACATCTAAAAATGGTATCCTAATATTCACTCTTAGTATTTTGTAAATACTGAACTTTATTTAAAAACAGATTTTTAAGCTTCTTTCAGCTATTCTCTCATCTTATATAACCAATACATATGCCCAAACACATGTGAATAAGATAAATGATCTCCAATATACATATTTCATGCTGAGCCAGCACTCATCAGTTGGTTCAGATCATCATCTTTCACACACATGTATAATCAGTGTTCAGTTTATATTAAGATAGCAACTCTTCAAAGTTTAGTAGACAGATTTCAATATTCTCCATGCTCCAACTCTTCAGCCATCCATACCATTGAAAATCTGATGATGGAATAGTTTAATACTTGTCAGATAATAAGTTAATCATTTGCTTTAATATTTAATACCAGGCACTTTTATACCTGAAGCCCAATTGTAAATATAAGGGATTTGAACTCAGACTTTCAAGCCACTTCAACCATTCACACTATCTCATACTACTGATACACATGATCACACATGCAGAAAAGATAAATAATCACCAATATACATATTTCATGCTGAACCAGCACTCATCAGTTGGTCCAGATTATCATCTCCCATATACGTATACAATCAGTGCTCAGTTTATATTAAGACAGCAAATCCTTATATTTCAATGGACAGGCTTCAATCTACTCCCAACCTCCAACTCTTCAGCCATCCATACCATTGAAAATATGATGATAAAATTCTAAAATCCCATACTGATGCCAATATTGTTATCATGCCCATGTTGAGCTCAAGTCACTCTGACCCCTCATGTATAACAATGTATAAGAATATTGACATCAGCATGGGTTTTGGGAAATCTATCATCAGATTTTCAATGATATGAATGGCTGAAGAGTTGGAGGTTGGGGTAGATTGAAGCCTGTCTAGTGAAGTATAAGGATTTGTTATCTTAATATAAACTAAGCACTGATTGTATATATGTATGGGAGATGATAATCTGGATCAACTGATGAGTTCTGGTTCAGCATGAAATATGTATATTGGTGGGATTATTTATCTTTTTTGCATGTGTGTGGCCATTTGTATCAGTAGTATGAGATAGTGTGGATGGTTGAAGTGGCTTAAAAGTCTGAGTTCAAATCCTCTATATTTACAATTGGTCTCCAGATATGAGTGCCTGGTATTTCAAATCTTACATATTAAGCCTGCATTCTGCCCATCCCTCTTCTATGTATTTAAATGAATACTGTCCTATACATGAGGGATCAGAATGACTTGATGTGAAGATGGGCATAATAACAATATTGGCATCAGCATGGAATTGGGAATTTTATCATTAGTTTTTCAATGGTATGGATGGCTGAAGAGTTGGAGGTTGGAGTAGATTGAAGCCTGTCCATTGAAGTATAAGGATTTGCTATCTTAATAAAAACTGAACACTGGTTGTATATGTGTATGGGAGATGATAATCTGGATCAACTGATGAGTGCTGGTTCAGCATGAAATATGTATATTGGTGATTATTTATCTTTTCTGCATGTGTGTGGTCATATGTATCAGTAGTATGAGATAGTGAAGATGATTGAAGTGACTTTTGAGTTCAAATCCTCTATACTGTATTTAATATTTAATGAAAATTAAATATTTGTTTTATTCAGGATTTATAAAAAAAAAAATATACACTTTTATATAATTTGATGAGTAATTTGCTAAATATCAAAAAAAAAGTTTTTATTTTCAATCACAATTTTATATGTAATTTGAAATTAAAAGTGTGGGATATCCATAAATTAATTAATTAATTCCACCAGTAGATAATGGACACTCCATACTTTATTTTAAATTACATATAACAATAAAAATTGTGGTTGAAGGAAAAAAATATTTAATTGATTAATTTATAGATGCCTCACACTTTTATTTCAAATTATATATAACAAACAAATTTGTGATTAAAATAAAATATTATTCATCAAATTAAATAAAACATTTTATGCAAAATATTTTTTACATATATCATTTTTAAGTGTAATAATACTCAAAGTTAAATGGGTTTGTAAGTAATCATTAAAAGTCAGTCAACAGTCAATCCCAATATCAAATATATAAATTCAACATTCCTTTCTTTTAAAACTTTTTTATTCCAAACTATAATTTTCTCCCTTCATAATTCACTACATCTACATTATTTTTCTAAAAATAATAAATAATTTATTTTTATAGCTAAAATTTACATTCATATCTTCAAACCAAAAAACTATAAATAATAAAAATACCCTCTACCATACAATAAAATTTTCAAATAAAAAACCTCTTATACTACACTCAAATATTTATATAACAAATCTGAAGTAAATTTCATCCATTCATTCATAATTATATAATAATTCAAAGGACTTTTATAGTCACACCTTTGCCAGTACTTCGATTTGCCATATAAAATTGCGTAAGAGGATTTTATTAAACATAGTAGGGTCAGAGGACATTTATATTTAACACCCAAAAACCACAGTTAAACAAAAAATAAAAAAAAATAAAATAAAAAAAAAAAAAAAACAAAAAAACCAAAAAAAAAAAAAACCAAAAAAAACAAAAAACCAAAATTATAAACCAAACAATTATTTACCTTCCACTATTATTTCTTAAACTTATAAATAAACTTTTAATTATTCTACTAAACTTTATTCAACATCTTTTATACCCTCCCCCTTTTTATTTTTTATATTATTCCTATATCTATTTTTTATCTCTTTTTTAACATTCTTTTCGGTTTTCGCTCCCCTTTTTCTCTCTTTAAAATTTGTACGCATTCCATACAAATTTTAAAGAGAGAATAAAAGGAAATATAAGACAGTATAAACCAGTATAAATAGAAGTTAATAAAAGAGATAAAAAAAAAAAGGAAATAAAAATAAAAAGGGGAGGGTAAAAAAGAAGTAAGGGTAAAGATTTGAGAATAGATAATAAATTTATATAAAAGAAATAATTTATAAGGAATTAAAAGAATAATTAAAGATAGGGAAGGAGGAAAAATTGTATTTGGATTAATAATATTATGGTTTAATGATTTTTGGAGTATTAATATTTTTTTATTTGGTTATTATTTTTGTTTTTTTTTTATTATTATTTTTAAGGAAACTTGATAATGACTGACAGAATGTAGTTGAAACGTTGTATGGAAGGAGAAAGAAAATTATAGTTTGAAATAAAACAAGTTTTAAAAAGAAAAGAAGTTAATATATATTTATTATCAGGAGCAAATTTAAAAAAAAAAAGGAAAAGGGAAAAATAAACCCAAACAATAACAATCAACAATTCAAACTGTTGTCAAGGCAACCTCCTTTTTATCTTTATTGTTAAAAGGAGGATGCCTTGACAACAGTTTAAAATTGTTGATTGTTATTGATATTGGTATTGACTAAGTGTTGACTGGCTTTTAATGATAAATTATTTTTATATTTTTTAGTACTTAAATATTTTGAAACTGATTTTTTGTAGATTCATATTCAAATTTTAAAATTAGGAATGCAAACAATGTTACTGTATTTCAAGTATTTGAAATAAAATTAGCAAACATAAAATTAAAAAATTGTTTACAATATTTTCATGTTTATAAAAACAACATTTTTAAAAAGCCATACAAAATCAAGATTTCATTCACCTGTTTTTCTTTCTATTTTAATTATCTGTAAATGCTTTTTAGTGAATTAGCCATGAAATTCAATGAAAGTTTTTTTTAAAAAAATATATCATTTCTACACATCACTGAAAATTTACAAAACCAATATCAGTGTGATTTGAAAATTGGACCATCAATGCTGTTGAACTGGATCCACCTGAAATATTCCATTACAGTATTGCATTATTATGGATACCTATTAGGCATAGTTTGAAGCGGTTATTAGAGCTTTTGGCTAGATCAGGAAATTCCAGGATGGATTCAGGTGCTCAAACTTTTTATGAATTCCTGAGCAATAAAACCATATCCATTATTTATGTGTTTATTTATTTATTATTGATACCTTATCTATATACAAAATTTGAAGATAATCTGTTTGACAGAATAATATTAAAAACTGGCTATAATATTTGACCCAAATAAACATGCAAATAGAATTTTTAAGTTTAAATGACAGCATTTACCAAAAATAAAATTCAATTTAATGTAAAATAATAAGATGACATTAATGTAGTGCTAATCATTTACCTACAAGTAAAATTTTTCAAACTTATATCAAATTATCATTAAAGTCCCTAAATTGTGAACAGATTATTAAGTGTAGTCATTATTGATTATCAAAGTGTAATGGACTGATAAAAAATAAGATATATTAATTTTTTTAAATTAAAAAAAGTGATAATGTTATGATTTGATAAAAAGTTATTGATCTCCCACTTCCATAGCTTAAATGATCACTTGTTTCAAACAAAGCTGCAGACAATGATGTTTGTCTATGGTACAAATAAAATCAGAAACTGCTTTGAATACATATCATAACATATCTTTTTTTTTTTTTACAGATCTGAAAGGTGATAAACTAATAGAGTCACATGAAAAACAATACAAAAACTTTATTGAAAATTTATAAATATTTAGTGGCATAATCTTTTGATATAATATTCCAAGTGTCGTATTTGTATTTTCAATTTTATAAAAAATAAATAATATGTAAAAAAAGTTTTTTTAAATAATGCTTTTGTGTAAACAAACATTATTAGCTGACTAAAAAGTAGAACAATAACAAAGTAATCGTATTAAAATGTAGGAAAAAGCTAAATCTCAGTTAATTTGCCATTCTTGGAAAATATCAAAGTTCTTAAGAATCTAAATTTGTTATAGAACAATTTCTGAATTATAAGAATACTGTCAATTCAAAAAGGTATTTGAGGTTCAAATAAATCACAAAAATAAAAAAGGCTTAAGAATCTAAATTTGTTATAGAACAATTTCTGAATTATAAGAATACTGTCAATTCAAAAAGGTATTTGAGGTTCAAATAAATCACAAAAATAAAAAAGGCCTCAAATGCTTTTATGAAATGACATTATTCCCACAACTTCCAATTGTTTTATAACAAGTATAGATTCATAAGATCTCTGATATTGTCCAAGAATGGAAAAGTAATCGAGATTAAGTTTTTTTACTACTTTTTAGTCAGATTACTTTATCATTTTTCTACTTTTTAGTCAGCTAGTACTGTTTACATAAAAGCATTATTAAAAAAATTTTTTTTTTTATATATTTAATTTTTTACTTTTTTGTTAAAATATGACAAAAGGTATGATTTAATAATAAGACATCAAGCATTGGTGGCCGAGTGGTTTGCACAGCTGCCTTACAAGCAATTGTCCTGGGATTTGTTTCCCGGCAGACGCTTTGCCACATTAAAAAAGAAACCAATTAAGACAAAAATGTAGATGCGATATGGAAATTATGATTATAAAACTTTTATATTATTGTCAAAATGTAACTGACAAACTATTCTCAAGCTAAGTACTTTCGAGTCATGTAAAAAAGACAAACTAAGACAACAAAATAGACATTGAAAATTCCTAAACAAAAAGGATTTTTATTTATTAAATCCTTTATCTTATTAACATTTTTTCATTAAAAACAAAAAATGGTTAAAACTAAAAAAAAATCTCTACCAAACAAAATTAAAAAATGTTGACATACAGACAGAAATATATACGGATATGGCAAGTTAATATAAAAGCAGATAAAAAGCAAATAAATTAATCCATAATATCAAATGAATATCTGAAAAGTCATTTTTGGGAAATATCTTAATCCTTGAAATTAATTCAAATGCCAAAAACAGATAGTTTTCTTAATTTAAAAAGTAAAACAGGAAAAACTCTCCACACAGTAGTGCAACTCTGCCTGTTTTAATAACAGTTATGAGTAAGCATAAGAAATGGTGATCATGTAATGTTTTGGTGGTTTAATTTAAAAAGTAATGAATACAAAATAAAAAACTAAAACTTATGCCTGAATACAGTATAAAAAGAGATTCAAATCATAAAGAAGTAATAAAAGTATACAACCTCATAATAATGAATAATTTTTCTTACACTCAATACATTTGATAAGCAATTCTTAGTTAGAGAATGAAGATCTGCCTGCATTTGATAAATATTTTTGAATATGTAAAACTTCTGAAGATAGAGAAATGTCCTCCAAGTATTCTTTTCCATATCTAGAACTTGTGGAAGAATATAAATAAAAGATCATACAGATAATCATAATCAAATTAGGTGCTTTAAGTATGACCTGCTCAATCTGTAAGATAACTTAAGGCAATGATACATAAGTATACCCAAGTATACTTTGACTTTTTCAGACATTCTCAGAACTTGAGTATAATTTTTTTTTTATCAATTTAGCATTCAACAATAGTGTTACTATAATTCAATTTATGAGAACTAAATGTTTTGCATACATTATTTTGATAACATTGTCATTAATTAATTATATTAATGGTTATTACTATTTATTTATTATATTAAAGTTTATTACATAATTTTAGCATTAAATTTTACTAATTTACTATATGAGAGATGTGGCCTGGATTAACTGAAGAAAAGCCACAAATATATCTTGTATTTTATATGTTTTATTTATGTGATTGAAATGTAATAGTAAAGTAAAACTTTCAAAATATATTAAATTTCAGAGGATATTGCACTCATTTCTTGCAGCTGTAGAATTATTTGAGCCAACATTGTTATGACAATACATTTATTACATCAATACAATGTGAAGTTTTACTCACATATGCAGAAGCTTAATTGTAATTGATCTATAAATTTAGTAAGTACACAAATGCGTTCACCTTTTTTTTCTGACTCTGGTATTTCTTTGGTAGATCAGTTAGTCCTAAGAATCAAATGAATCTTTTATAGTCACAAATAAAATATTGGTAAAAAAAAAAAAATTTTTAATTGAACTTACTATAAAAATAATTTATTTTATATATGCTTTGTATCATTTGCAAATTCAGCAATTATGTCAGAGTAATTTAAAGTGCGAGGAATCTCATAAGTAAGATTCAGAATTGCCAATCTGTTTAGTCACTCCTGATGCATTGATGATCGCAGAAAGTTTTTAATTCTTTTTAGAATACTAAACGATCTTTTAGCTTCTGCTACTCTCAAGAGCAGTGTTAAGAAAATCCGCAGCAAAATTGCTATATTTGGAAAAATGTTTAAAAAACCCATCTCGATAATTTTTTTAAACAATTCTGTTGCCTTTGTACCTAATTTGAAATTGGACTTGTAAATTCGCTTTAACAGTATTATTTCTTAAACGATTTCCTCACTTATTTCATTTTTATATTTTTCTAGCATTAATTTTGCCTTTGAACTTATGTTATCTTGATTCATTTCGTTAAATTTCCATAAAAGCTCAAAGAAAGAGCGAATTAAAGAAATTGTTTGAATCGATGCCCGTATCCCATTAATTATTGAATTAATAATTTTATCAAAAACATTTAAATGGAAGTACTCTTCCATAGATTTTTGGTCTTTTAGTCTATGATTTTTTTAAAAATCATTATCATTTTGGTTGTTAATTTTTTTGCATGCCTCACTCATTTTCATGTTCATTAAAATTCTTCTATATCTTTAATTAATCAGATTCTCAATATTACGTATTTCTACATCCAACATTGATTTAGAAGACTCAATTATAATATTTGCCTGATGCAATAATTTTAGTATTTTCAATGAAACTGTGGACATAATTACACATTCAAATTTTGACAAATATTTTCCAAGAGCCAGAATCTGTGATTGTGTTTCAACTGGAAAGGTTTGTTATGTCAATTTCTTTTAAGGCAGATCTTATAGATTTCCAGTTTAAAGCTATTGTTTTTACTGGATCTAGTCTTGCTGATCATCTTGTTTTTGAAATTTTATGCAATGAATACCCTGTAAGTGCTTTTTAAGAATCCCCCATTTTTTCAGACTTCTACTGAAGAATTTGTAAATTTGCTAAACTGTACCAAAGAAAGTTATTGCTTCTTTTCAACATTCTGCAGAATCTATTCCTACAAGCTTAAAGTGAGGTTACTACAACCAGAGAATGCACTATTGCTATTTTCCTTAAAAGAACTGCTTGTGCAACATTATATTTTCCTGACATATTGACCCCATTATCATAGCCTTGTTCTACACAACTTTTATAATTCAATTTTAATTCTCAAAGTATATTTAATTGTTGAGTAACTATTTCTTGACCCATTTTATCCGAGAAGTAATCAAAGCATATGAATCTTTCTTCGACTGAAAATGTCAATTCACCAAATACTGTTCTTTAGGGACTGAATCTGGAGTTAAAAAATATTTACATTTCTTCACTTCCTCAGTAATTCCACTTTGAACAAATAAACTGCAAATATTAATAAATTCATTCTGTACTCTTGTTGAAAGAAAGTGAACTTGCATTCTTTTGTCTTCTTCTTGTGCAGCTTTAACTTTCAAAACAGGCTTTGCCAACATTGGATCATATTTACTTAACAATTCAATTATTCTAAGAAATTTACCATTATGTGGACTTCCAATGATGCATCAAATCCAAAAAACCCTAGTCTTCTTTCAACAAGAAAAAATATTATATCCAGATAACATTTCAGTAACTTTTTCCAAAGTTTGGTTTGGTCATTAATTTCATTTAGAAAAAAAATTTCTATTCCTTTATCGTTTAAAGCATTTTTATGTGAATTTTTCCATAAATCATAATTTTCTTTGTGTATAATAGAATTTCATGAGATGGTTCCTT
>JAQFVV010012501.1:1703256-1780756 GCA_028023455.1 Epiperipatus broadwayi
AAAAGGTAAACCAAAAATCATCATCACATTTTTATATAATCATAAATGAAGCTGTAGGGCATCCAAGTTCAAACCCTACAAGGTCCAGTTCTAAAAGCTTTAAACAGAGAAAGAATGGGTCAACAATTACATGCTTTACTTGTTTGTGTGTTGATAGAAAGGTAATACACACATTTAAACTATTTAATATTTAAATTTTCTGTTAAAAAGCAAAGTTATAATGCATACATATAGGCAATGTATGTGTAAATTATTTAATTGTTTTATATTTCAAATATTAAACATTTTAACTTTCTTTAAAACTAACCTATGCTTGATCAATTCTAATATTTTATTCTATGCTTTTATTTTGCTTTTCTTTAATTATAATTGGGATTTAAAAGTTACAGACTTAATTAAATAATTGGGTTATAATTACTAAGCTAGCAATCATATTATTTAAGGTTAGTTTATGAATGATTTGAAAGAATGAAGGATGTGTGTACATTACATACAAAAATTTACATTTCCTAAATATTGAAAGAAAAGGAAGTATTAAATCTGTCAAATTATTTTTTTTGTACAATTTTTTTTTTAAAAGAGGAAATCTGTTTAATCAGATATCGATCTTTGTAGCAATTTTTTTTTGTAAATGATTGTTTCACTTTGGAAGCTTATAATGGGTCAGAGCTCTAATTTTGAAATTGTCTTATCTCAAGATCTAAAGAAGGAAGCTCAAAGATTTGAAGTGTTACCTGGATGTTAAAAAGAAAGAAAAAAAAAAGAAAAGAAAGGAAATAAGGATTGAGTCTATTTTTTTTTTAAAACAAAAGTGTCTGGAAAAAGGATTAAACTTTTCAGTTGAAAAATAATATAGTTGAAAATAAATTAGAGATCTAATTAAAACAAATTTGTCCAAAAATAGCAAGTGATGCTATCTCTGATTGGTTAAGTTAGCTAAAAATTGGATATAAAAAGCTGTCTTGAATTATTATTAGGATTATTGTTTATGATTCAGATTATTAAACTATCCAATTGAATGCTGAAAATATAAGAAATGTCTGGCTAGAAAAATTATATGTATGTCCCATCGGTTCCGGACCATCTGGGGAAGCTGCACATCACATAGGAAAGAAAAGATGTGTCTAAAATAATATTCTACACCTTTCAACTGACCAGAGAAATAAGATGTTTTTAATAGAAGGAAGAAAGCATTCACCTGCATTCAAAGAAGATGAATTAATCTACTGATAAATATTAATCATCAAGTCCAATTAATTGTTACAACAACTGATTTTAAACTCAAGAAAATTTACAAATGGGAAAACAACTGCTGTATTTCATCCACATGCTTGACAGGAAGAGAAGAAAAATTAATATAATGATTTCCAAATTGTCCACTAAAGCAAATAACCTCAATAGAGTCATCATCATCAAATAGTTATACACCTCAAGAAAGAGATTGTTCCCACATAAAACGGAAATGGTAGCTGCAGAAATATAAACATTATACAAGACAAGTTTGAACCCTTGGAAATTCGCCACAAACAAAAGATCGGTAATATGACTTTTTATATCTATTTTCTTTATGATATCAGTCTTAATAAACATTTTAGCAATAAAGTGGTATATTTTTATTTAAAGAACTTTTAAAGACTATTCAGATCGATTAAAACAAGAATGTCTTACTAATAATAACTTTGAGCTTCATAAATGATCTTGAATGTATGAAAATTATTTGTTTATTAATTTTACAGTTATGAAAAATATTAATGTGTAAAACAATTTTTTTTTATGGTATTATGATTTTAGTTTTAACTATATATTATTATTATTTTGGTTTTAAATAATATTTTGTTATCATGGGATAAAACACGCACATACATAATGATATTTTATATGTGTATAATTGCGAGTGAATGTGAAATAATGAGTAGTATTAGAATATTAGATTATTTTGTTTCAAGTTAAGTATAGATTTCAGCGCTTGGAAGGGAGGGGGAGAAAATAATTTAAAACTCTTTTCTAAAACTTGCTCTTTCAATTTTACTAACATTTTTTTTTTACATTCTATTTACATGTTGGATTTTTAAAGTATGTGTGCTAATGAGCAGATAATATTTTTTTTTGAAATACTTTTCTCATGGAGTGAAAATCATGGTCAATGTGACGTCCAACTTAATACAAAATACATTTGAAGGGAAAGGGGGAAGAACTTAAAATTAATCTGAGGATTGTTATATAATCAATTATTATTATTATTATTCATGTCAATTTTCATATTTATCTAGAAATTTTTATGTATATGTTAGAAATGTAGTAATAAATATTAGTTTGTTTTATTAAACGAGGCGTATATATTTCATTAAGTGTAGTCTTTGTTAAGTGTGATTATTCATCATCATCAATGGTTGAATATTAGTTATTTAAGATATAAGTAAATATGCTAAAATTAAGCAATAATTATGAATTTCTTTATAAAATTTAGTTTTATGTTTAGGCTTAGTCCTAGAGCTGTAGTTGAAACCCTTGTCATTATTGTTATTATTATCATCATCATCATCGTCATCAACGTTTTAATTAATGAGCTGTTTAACTGTTTAAAGGCCATAAATAAATATTGATTTTATAATATTTAGTGATTTCTTAGTATTATTATAACCACATCCCATCATCTATTTCATGCAAGGATGAGTGAATTGCCATCCTAAATTAGTTATATATAATCTGAGCTAGTGAACTTATAAAAATATTGAAACACATTTGTTATGTTAAGATCTGAGAAATGATTTATGTTCAATGAACTCCACTGTGGTTTAAAGATGTTTTACTTTTACCTAACTATTAGTGCTTATAGTGATATGGCTCAAAAAGCAAAATCTCTCATTTTTATTAGAAATAAAGTACCAAAAAGGGATTCAAACCCGGTACATGTGAAAGGTTATCAGATATAACCGTGTCTAGATTCAGATAATCTAGTGGCGCCCTGCTAGACCATATTCACTTAGTATTTGTTTAAACATGCACTTAACATCAAACCAAGAAATGAAAGTGGATAAAACCTACTGCCTGTATACCTGAGTTATATTTTATTGAATTACTAGTGTACTCACTTCACGTGATTTCCATATACCTGAGTTATAATACTGGTTATTAATAATTTGCTTATAATTCTTGATATTTGGACTCCTTTAAATATTTCTTTGAACTCATTTTAATTATGTTACAATGGACACCCAACTGGGGCCTGATATTTTGCCATATACCTGAAAAAGAGAGTCTATAGAATGATGGGAGATGTGTGGTTAAAAATAGAGAAATTTTTTAGTAAAATTTTTTTTTTCAGTAAAAATTTTTTTTTGTCTTACAAAATTTTCTTGGCCAAACAGTCTTATTTTAGATGATGATGTTTAATATGATTTAATTTTTCATTGATGATGATAAAATGGGTACAGCCATAAAACAGCTTAGTTTTTTTTTTTATCAATTTTGAAAATAGAGATGAATATCACAACTTAAGACAAAGGTGAAATAAATAATAGATTTTTTTTTGTGGAACATTAAAATAATTTATTGCCAGATAGGATAGGCATAGTAATAGTGATGAATTATGGAATAGTAGTCTCATGTGTGTTTGGGGAGTTCATTTTGTAAAAAGTCTATGATTTTAGAGGTTTGATTGGATGGTTGATCGTTGGAGTTTGGTTGGTTAGATTGCAGTTTTGATGATGAGTGGAGAGTTTTGTCATTGCCTTGAGAATGCTATGTATTTCGTGTAACTTATGAATGATCAAACCCATTCACTGCTCCAACCCAATTTATATGTTATCTTTATTTTATCATGAAGCAGTTAACAGCAGACCTGCCATGATATCAGCCTATAAGTCTCCAAGAGAGAGAGCACGGCATAGTTTTCCAATCAAGTTTATATGTTATTCTTATTTGATCATGAAGCAGTTAACAGTAGTCCTGCCATGATATCAGCCTATAAGTCTCCAAGAGAGAGAGAGCAAGGTTTCGTTTTTGTAGTCTATAATAAGCAGGGCATTCCTTGATACTTGCCACATAAGACTCCAAGAGAGAGAGCAAGGCATAGTTTATCTACTTTAGCCCCTAAGACTTAAAATACATCTTTTATTGCAACAGAGTTTGCTTCATTCAATCAAGGGTTGTGGTAGTTAATAGTGATCGAATTGGGATGATCTTCTGAGTGCTCGTGATGCATTGTGTGATTATAGTGCTGTGACTGAATTCTTTTATTTATCTCAAGATTGTGAACTGCTAGTCATTCTGTGGACTGTCAATATCTGTCGGATTTCTGGGAGAATGGATGAATGTATAATTTGGGCTATTACAGACAGACATGCACTATAGATTATTGTTGTGTAGTTCATTAAATAAGGATATTAAAATTTTTTTTTGTTGTATTTGTAAATGCATAATAAGGTGAAAATCAAATCAGTCAGTTGGTCAGAATAGGTGTCAGACAGGGAGAAGATGTGTGGATTTTTGATGGTCAGGGAAGTACAGATGGGATATATATAGTTTTATAACATGAGTGAACTAAATTATAGTATGGAAGAGGTTATGGAAGAGGAAGGTGCCCCAATACCAGGAATCAGTGATCGTTTTCATACTGAAGAAGAGGATGGGGAGGTTTTCTTAAAAACACAAGAGGAAAGAGAGGAAGTAGAGGAAGATGCCTTTAATGTTAGTAGCAATAATACGGCCTCAAGTGTGGAAGTAGATGAGGAGTCAGAAGTGGGCCAGGCTCAAATAGCAAAGATGGCACCATCAGACATGGACATGATAATGCAGATGCTCAGAAGTATGAGAGAAGATAGTAAGCAAAATATAGAAAGTCTAAGAGAAGATAGTAAGCAAAATATAGAAAGTCTAAGAGAAGATAGTAAGCAAAGTATGGTAAATCTAGAACAAAAGATAGAGAAAAATATAGAAAGTCTAAGAAAAGATAGTAAGCAAAATATAGAAAGTCTAAGAGAAGATAGTAAGCAAAGGATGGAAAATCTAGAACAAAAGATAGGTCAATCTATGGAGAAAAGTATAGAAGGTTTAAGGGTAAATCTAGAGAACTCTATTGACAATAACAACCAAATGATCATAGCTTTGGAAACTAGGATAGAAGGGTCCAATATAGAGTGTAAAAATAGGTTTGTGTCATTAGAGGAGAGGATAGAAGGAGTGTGTAGGTCTATGGAAGTCACCAAACAGGAGGGCTGTCAGGGACTACAGTCATTAAAGGCTCAAGTGGAGCAGTCTATCGAAGAAAATAAGAGAGAAATTGAGTTAGTTAGGAATGAGGTCCATGGTTTGGTCTCCCAATCCATATCAGAATGCATAGAAAAGAATGCCGAAATAACTTCTGCAGGAATTCATATTAGATTAGAGGAGGTGGTAGCCAAAGTGGACTCATATAAGGAAGCCACTTTGGGCTGTGTAGATCAAACCCTCACTATGAAAAATAAGTTTAGTGGCTTAGAAAAGGAAATACGAGAAGTTAAGGGAAGCATGGCCAATGAGTGTGTACAAATTGACCAAAATCTTAGGAAAGAATTGGGGAAACAAATGGATAGCTTTAGGGAGGAGATAGTAAAAAGGGACAAGTCAAGTTCTTTAGAAGAGGGACCCAGAATGAATCAACATGAATTGGGTGTTATGTTGGAAAAGGTTGAGGAGAACCAGAAGGCCTATGTTGTGGAATACATAAACCCCAAGATGGATGATCTCTACCAGAAAATAGGGGAATTAAAAGATCGTATTAATGTAGGGCTGCAGGATCAGTCAAACCCAAATTCAAGGCAAAATGATGTTAGCATCAGTCCAGATGACTGTAGGGATAGCTCAGAACAGAGTCAGTCAGAGAAAAGGATGCCTACTTTAGTTAACAATCCACAAGGTGAAAAAGAAGTAGAAAGGCCGATATTAGCCATAATACCAAATCTCCCAGTAAAGAAAGTAAATGAGATGATGACCAAAGAGCAGATTGGGATAGATCATGAAGTGAAAAGAAGGAAAAGAGAGTTGGAGGAAAAACTTCATGCATCCGATAAGATGATTGATTTAAGAGAGGCAATAAGGGAGATGAAACCAGTTATTTTAGAAAGAGAGCAAAAGTTTCAACAGTCTGTAGTTCTCAATCTAGTAACAAACCAGCATGTGTGGTTTCAAAAATCTGTCTTCTTAAATAGATTGGAGATACCTTATATATGGTATAGAGAGGCAATCTCTCTGAAAAATGTAAATGTCCAAATCTCTCTGAAAAATTCAACTGCTCTGGAAAAGTCAAAAATAAGTTATATCTGGTACAGAGAGGCAATCTCTCTGAAAAATGTAAATGTCCAGTGTGTATCAGACAGAGAATCAATCTCTCTGAAAAATTTAAATGCTCTGTTAAATTTAAGTGTGCCTTATATTTGGTACAAAGAGTCAACCTTTTTAGAGAGTTTAAAAATAAATTATACATGGCACAGAGAGTCAATCTCTCTGAAGAGTTTTAATGTCCATTATATATGGTACAAAGAAAATATCTCTCTGAAAAATGTAAATGCTCTGGAAATTTTAAATGTGCCTTATATATGGTACAAAGAGTCAACCTTTCTAGAAAATTTAAAAATAAATTATATGTGGCCCAGAGAATCAACCTCTCTGGAAGATTTAAAAATAAATTATATATGGCACAGAGAATCAATCTCTCTGGAAGATTTAAGGATGAATTATATATGGTACAGAGAGTCAATCTTTCTGGAAAGTTTAAAAATAAAGTATGTATGGTATAGAGAGTCAATCTCTCTGAAAAACTTCAAGGCATATTACATATGGTACCAAGAGTCCATATTTCTAAATGGAGTTTGTAATAGGAGGTTATATAAAATAAATCCTCCAGATATGTTTTATAAATATCCAGTCAAGATGAAAAATGGAAATATTAAAAAGGGACTGGATGTACAGGTGCATTTTTATGCAGACCACAATATGGTTTGAAAAGAAAAAGCCATTCCAAATTACCAAGAAAATAGGAGAGAATGCCTTTATGCTTGCTGCTCTTGATGGGAATAAGGGGACCTATAATGCTAGGAGTTTGATCCCTTATACTTCAGCAGAATAGCCTGGCAAAGATCTCCAAATAAATTACTTTTAGGTTTTCTAATGAAAAATATATTTACCAGTAGTTAATTTTTTTTTTATATATATATTATAAGTGTTTATTATTATTAGTGTATTTATTAGTTAGGATTTTTTTTTAAAATATAGTTAAAACAAAAGTGCTGATGATTTTATCCGAAGGGGGAGAAAGTTGTGCCATTACAATTTAGTCACTAGCTAAATTTATAGTAATGTGCATGTAGAAAAGGTAAACCAAAAATCATCATCACATTTTTATATAATCATAAATGAAGCTGTAGGGCATCCAAGTTCAAACCCTACAAGGTCCAGTTCTAAAAGCTTTAAACAGAGAAAGAATGGGTCAACAATTACATGCTTTACTTGTTTGTGTGTTGATAGAAAGGTAATACACACATTTAAACTATTTAATATTTAAATTTCCTGTTAAAAAGCAAAGTTATAATGCATACATATAGGCAATGTATGTGTAAATTATTTAATTGTTTTATATTTCAAATATTAAACATTTTAACTTTCTTTAAAACTAACCTATGCTTGATCAATTCTAATATTTTATTCTATGCTTTTATTTTGCTTTTCTTTAATTATAATTGGGATTTAAAAGTTACAGACTTAATTAAATAATTGGGTTATAATTACTAAGCTAGCAATCATATTATTTAAGGTTAGTTTATGAATGATTTGAAAGAATGAAGGATGTGTGTACATTACATACAAAAATTTACATTTCCTAAATATTGAAAGAAAAGGAAGTATTAAATCTGTCAAATTATTTTTTTTGTACAATTTTTTTTTGTTAAAAGAGGAAATCTGTTTAATCAGATATCGATCTTTGTAGCAATTTTTTTTTTGTAAATGATTGTTTCACTTTGGAAGCTTATAATGGGTCAGAGCTCTAATTTTGAAATTGTCTTATCTCAAGATCTAAAGAAGGAAGCTCAAAGATTTGAAGTGTTACCTGGATGTTAAAAAGAAAAAAAAAAGAAAAGAAAGGAAATAAGGATTGAGTCTATTTTTTTTTTAAACAAAAGTGTCTGGAAAAAGGATTAAACTTTTCAGTTGAAAAATAATATAGTTGAAAATAAATTAGAGATCTAATTAAAACAAATTTGTCCAAAAATAGCAAGTGATGCTATCTCTGATTGGTTAAGTTAGCTAAAAATTGGATATAAAAAGCTGTCTTGAATTATTATTAGGATTATTGTTTATGATTCAGATTATTAAACTATCCAATTGAATGCTGAAAATATAAGAAATGTCTGGCTAGAAAAATTATATGTATGTCCCATCGGTTCCGGACCATCTGGGGAAGCTGCACATCACATAGGAAAGAAAAGATGTGTCTAAAATAATATTCTACACCTTTCAACTGACCAGATAAATAAGATGTTTTTAATAGAAGGAAGAAAGCATTCACCTGCATTCAAAGAAGATGAATTAATCTACTGATAAATATTAATCATCAAGTCCAATTAATTGTTACAACAACTGATTTTAAACTCAAGAAAATTTACAAATGGGAAAACAACTGCTGTATTTCATCCACATGCTTGACAGGAAGAGAAGAAAAATTAATATAATGATTTCCAAATTGTCCACTAAAGCAAATAACCTCAATAGAGTCATCATCATCAAATAGTTATACACCTCAAGAAAGAGATTGTTCCCAGAAAACGGAAATGGTAGCTGCAGAAATATAAACATTATACAAGACAAGTTTGAACCCTTGGAAATTCGCCACAAACAAAAGATCGGTAATATGACTTTTTATATCTATTTTCTTTATGATATCAGTCTTAATAAACATTTTAGCAATAAAGTGGTATATTTTTATTTAAAGAACTTTTAAAGACTATTCAGATCGATTAAAAACAAGAATGTCTTACTAAAAATAACTTTGAGCTTCATAAATGATCTTGAATGTATCAAAATTATTTGTTTATTAATTTTACAGTTATGAAAAATATTAATGTGTAAAACAATTTTTTTTTATGGTATTATGATTTTAGTTTTAACTGATATATTATTATTATTTTGGTTTTTAATAATATTTTGTTATCATGGGATAAAACACGCACATACATAATGATATTTTTATATGTGTATAATTGCGAGTGAATGTGAAATAATGAGTAGTATTAGAATATTAGATTATTTTGTTTCAAGTTAAGTATAGATTTCAGCGCTTGGAAGGGAGGGGGAGAAAATAATTTAAAACTCTTTTCTAAAACTTGCTCTTTCAATTTTACTAACATTTTTTTTTTACATTCTATTTACATGTTGGATTTTTAAAGTATGTGTG
Source organism: Epiperipatus broadwayi (assembly GCA_028023455.1). Taxonomy (NCBI): domain Eukaryota; kingdom Metazoa; phylum Onychophora; class Udeonychophora; order Euonychophora; family Peripatidae; genus Epiperipatus; species Epiperipatus broadwayi. The sequence goes on from JAQFVV010012501.1 coordinate 1,712,684, forward strand.
CTAATGAGCAGATAATATTTTTTTTTAAATACTTTTCTCATGGAGTGAAAATCATGGTCAATGTGACGTCCAACTTAATACAAAATACATTTGAAGGGAAAGGGGGAAGAACTTAAAATTAATCTGAGGATTGTTATATAATCAATTATTATTATTATTATTCATGTCAATTTTCATATTTATCTAGAAATTTTTATGTATATGTTAGAAATGTAGTAATAAATATTAGTTTGTTTTATTAAACGAGGCGTATATATTTCATTAAGTGTAGTCTTTGTTAAGTGTGATTATTCATCATCATCAATGGTTGAATATTAGTTATTTAAGATATAAGTAAATATGCTAAAATTAAGCAATAATTATGAATTTCTTTATAAAATTTAGTTTTATGTTTAGGCTTAGTCCTAGAGCTGTAGTTGAAACCCTTGTCATTATTGTTATTATTATCATCATCATCATCGTCATCAACGTTTTAATTAATGAGCTGTTTAACTGTTTAAAGGCCATAAATAAATATTGATTTTATAATATTTAGTGATTTCTTAGTATTATTATAACCACATCCCATCATCTATTTCATGCAAGGATGAGTGAATTGCCATCCTAAATTAGTTATATATAATCTGAGCTAGTGAACTTATAAAAATATTGAAACACATTTGTTATGTTAAGATCTGAGAAATGATTTATGTTCAATGAACTCCACTGTGGTTTAAAGATGTTTTACTTTTACCTAACTATTAGTGCTTATAGTGATATGGCTCAAAAAGCAAAATCTCTCATTTTTATTAGAAATAAAGTACCAAAAAGGGATTCAAACCCGGTACATGTGAAAGGTTATCAGATATAACCGTGTCTAGATTCAGATAATCTAGTGGCGCCCTGCTAGACCATATTCACTTAGTATTTGTTTAAACATGCACTTAACATCAAACCAAGAAATGAAAGTGGATAAAACCTACTGCCTGTATACCTGAGTTATATTTTATTGAATTACTAGTGTACTCACTTCACGTGATTTCCATATACCTGAGTTATAATACTGGTTATTAACAATTTCCCCATAATTCTTGATATTTGGACTGGTAATATCTTTTGAACTCTTTAATTATGTTACAATATATATAAAAGAAATTAAAAATTTTCACTGCACTTCTGGATATAATAATTGAATATTGATTAAAGTGCGTAATTTAAGTTGGAATAGCTGAGCATCAGGATAGATACAGAAGCTAAATTTACCTAATTCTCTCTAAATCTATTTGCTTTCAGTTGTCTAAAAGTTCAATTGTAATAGCTTGCAGAAACTCTAAAATAAGTTCAAACTTTAACATACTATGTATAAAATTTTAATATTTTTTTGGTATATATAGAATATTCTTGCATTCTTAATTGTAGACTTCAATACATTTTTCAATGTTAGGATTAACTTTTCATTTCACATCACTTGAGGCAATCAAATCCATCTCAGAGATAATTAATTGGGAAAGCATATTGTTTGATTTGCATTGCCTGGTGCACTAGCAGAATGTCAGACTGGATCTTGATCTGAAGTTCATTGAAAATGGCCCAGTCCTATCACTTTTGATACTCACATTTTTATAGACTCTCATACAATAAAGCCATTAAATTATAGTTTTTTAATCTTAGCCAGTCTTTGATGAAGAATGCAATAGCTGTTCTCTGAATATGGAGATCACTGTGTAGCCTTCGATTTTTTGTTAGATAACAAATATCCTACTTATGGTTTGTGCTTTCTATATTAAAATCTGACTATTTACATTATCTCATCCTTCACAACCCTGTAAACATTTGAAATGCAATCGATATTTTATAAGATTTTCAAGCTATAACTAGTTTTGCCATACAAGACCAAAAACTCATCTTTTTGACAAGAGAACACAGATAGAAAAATTCCTTTTACATTTTCAAATTTTACACACAATGTTTTGGGTATATTTTTTTCATACCTCATCTCTCTAATATTATTAAAAAATATTGAAATAAAATGATTATTAAATCCTTTTTGTTGATCAAGGAAGATGATTATTCTTTGACAATGTTTGAAATATCTTTTTATATTGCAATGTGATGTGATGTACTATGGCTACTTTTTTTATCGGAGTCAGGAATCTCTCAGCCACTAATCCCAGAGAAAACTGTTAGCCACCTTCCTTTCACTTTCCATTCCCCACCCTAAGTTTTTTCCATATTCTTCTCTATCCTGCTTCATCCATTAACTTCCCTAAGTAATTATCTCCTTTTTATTTAAAAAAAAAATCATTTTATGTAAAACTATTTTATTTCAATTAAAACAATATGTATAAGAAAAAACTAACAAATAATTATTTAGAAAAAAAACAATAATAAAAATAGCACTTAATAGCTCAGATATAGGAAAAATCATTAGGATAGACATGGTTTCTTTCTTGTATAATGTTAACTTGTAAAACAGTATATATAATAATATTAATAAACAATCACAAAAAAATGACTGCTAAAACCCATCACACTCACGGAAACAGAGATAATAAAAAAAACACAAAAATCTTAGAAAAATTATCATAATGTTAGCTAAAGGAATAAAAATATAAAATTATCTCAAAATGTTTGAAATCCAGAAATAAAAAACATTCTTTAAATTATTCTGCATATATATTTCAAATTATATAAGCAACACTATCGAGTAAAGCCATTTTCAATTCAGTTGTTTGCAATATAGATTAACAATCTAATTGATAATTTATACAGTAAGTTTTTTTCCAAAACTCCCTTCCACTTTGTAAATATTTGACTAATTATTATTATAATAATAAAAATATTAACAGAATAAGGCAAGTGACTAAATATTTTGATAAGCAATGTAATAAAATATATATACTAATTTGTATAAAATTAATTGAAGATCAATTTGATATTTAGAGGTTGTTAAATATGGACTCAATATTTCCCTTTCATTAGTCACAATGATTGAAGAATAGCTTGTAATTGTCTTGAAATTATATTAGTATACATAAATCATGCACTGTGTATGAGTATGTCAGTAAAGTTAAAATATAGACGGTCCATTCAATACTCACATTTGCTGACAATTAGTTTACACATAGCTCATTTCACTACTTCTACATTAATTCCTTCATTGTATATGTAATTTATAAAATCCTAAAGATGAATAATTTAAAATATGAATAAAGAATGTTTTTAAATAAATATTTATTTATATAATAATATTATTTGTTGATTTTACAGTTCATTTAATATTTACATATGATACCATTTCCAACCTTCTTATGCACTTAACAATACTATTTTTTTACACCAAAACTTTACTCTTACAGTTTCAACTGTTCTGCAGTCATCATCAGAGCTACAATATCCAAATATATAATTATACAATTAATATATTGTATTTATATACATAATCAATAACATACATCCTAACCTGACCACTATAAATAATATTATTAATTTAATATTATTAATTGTTTTAATCATATATAATTTAATATTTAATAAGCATTACTTCAACTTACTGGGTGCTTTAAAGAATAATCTTTCAGCAGCTCCACTATTAGTCTGCAGGTACAGACTGTCCTTGGACCAGTCCAAGTGGGTTATAAAACTTGAACTACCTGAGCACTGACCAACTCTTTTATAGTTTTCATCAACTACATAAATATCAACAAAGTTGTCATTTGATCCTACTGCAAGATAAATACCATTCGGAGAAAATTTCATTTCATGAATAACTTCTCTTCGATCTCTGATGCGAATGATCTCAGATAAATCCCTATAAAACATAATACATATATATTGAATTGAAATATGTAGAAAAAAACGTTTGAAATGATAAATTAGTGTATAACAAAATATTTAAAAATATTAATAATGATGATAAATACATATTGTTTATTCCCCCCCCCCCCATAAATAAATTTATTAATAAATGTTATTATATTATTTGCGATGATATGTTGGACTATTTCCATAATCTATCATTAAATGTTGAATGTATACAAGAATTTTAAACTTTATTTAAACTTCTCAAATACAAATAACTTGTTGGTAAAAATACACAAATAGTCCAACATATTATCACATCTAATATATCGTCAACACAAATATTCACGCAAATTATTATATTACTGTATTATGAAAGAGAACATTCAATCAGTATCTATTAGCGTATTACATAACTTAGATAAAAATTTGACTATTTTAAAAAAATTTATATTTCAGTTAAATAAGCAATTTAATAGACGGTTATTCACTATTCTGACTTGCCAAATGCTGTTTTAAGTGGAAGTAGATATAATCATGTACAACAAGTCCAGGAGTGTTTAAATGTTCTCAGGTAATTAACATAGAAATAAGAGTAAATATATAAATATATAAAGAATACTCTATTGTTAAACAATGAGGATTGCCAATTCCTCTACAAGCTTTGTGATAAATGCTTAGCCAGAGCCAGCACTTAAAATATCTCTGTCAGGAACCCCTCCCCAAAGCTCTGACCATGGTTTCATGTTTTGGCACTCCTCAGAGAAGTGTCAGGGTAGGTTCAGACACTAGATCTAAAAATACCAACCCAAAGCCGAGCACAGATCTAAAAGTTATCTATTGAGAGTCATGTGATCTATGACTCTTATTTTGACTACTCTGTTGTTGTTTTTTCTATTAAAGCATTCAGCAACTTTCTAAGAAGTTTTTTTATTTTTTATAAATGTGATATTTTTAAATCGGTACTTTTTAATATCGAAATTTGCATTCTAAAAAAAAAAAAAATTGTTACAAAAGTCTTACTTTGAAAAGAGTGAAAAGTAATTATAATAAATATAGATTTTTATTAGTTTATTAATTATAATTTATTATATGTTAAAATAACCAATACATTTAGTTTATTTAGCTTATTTTTTAAATTAGAAATATAATAAGAATCAAATCTTATATCAGAGATTTTTAATGCATTGCTAGTACATTTTTTTCTATCAATTAAAGCATTTAAAGTTAATATTCACTAAAAACTTGGTGGATTGATTAATTTACCAATAAGTTTTTTCTGCATCTAACATTAAAAACATTGTGAGAGGAAACATGGATTCTATGAAATACTTTGAAATTTTCTTTTTGCCACAATTTTAGTATTAGCCATTTAAGAATTCTTAAATTAATTAATTACATGATTTTATATTTATTAATATAAAAGCATATTTTTTTAAAATTTAGAATCGTAGGTCAAAAGTTAATTTTTGTATGACTAATTTAGTCTTACGGCAAAGTGAAATTAAAAAAGATAAAAGTTCTGATTACTCATCACCAAATCAACTTACATTTATTTCTGTAAAGAATATATGTGTAAAAAATAATGCAAATTTTTTTTAAGTTAAATTAACTATAATATTGAAAAATTAGTTTCAGATCATTTTGCATAATCATTATGAAAAACCAAAGGCTAATGTTGACTTTAATTAAAAGTTATCTAAGATTTTGTGAATATTAATGTTTGTAAGAAAGTAATGGATTTAAAAGCGAACAGAGTAACATTGTCACTCTCTCAAATAAAGATGCTTCAGATTGGTCTATATAAATCAGAATTTAGGTTAAAGATAAGACTGCCGCTTTTATCTTTATAAAGTCTCTATTATAATGATTGATTGGAGACACTTCCACTATCTGCCCTACCAGTGCACCACTAGACTATTAGAATCTAGAATTTTAAAGAAAAGGGGAAGAAAATAATGGTTATAGGGGATATGAATGGACATATTGAAGAAATTGATGATATAGATAATAAGAATGGACAGCTTTTGAAGAAATTTTGTCAGAGAGTGAATTTGAGCATTGGAAATTTATCAAATTTTTATGAGGGACAATACACATGGTCTAAAAATAATATATTCCATGCAATAGATTATGTATTGGTAGAGAAAGAGGAAATGAATAAAGTATAGAAAATTAAGGTGTTTGATAATGAAGAGAGAATATGTAATAGTGATCATAACTTCATTGTAATAGAAATGGTTAGTAATGTGATGGAGAATAGAAATAAAAGTAAAAACAATAGTGAAAGATGTGGATGGAGAGTGAATGATAAGAATAAGTTGCAAGAGTATAAAATACAAGTTGGAAGAAACCATGGAAGAGTTGGTTGGGGATGAGTATAAGGACTGGTGTGATGAAATAGAAAAAGTGGCAAATAGGGTTTTAGGTGAGAATATTCAGAAGAATAAAAGTAATAAAAAGTGAAAGTTAATAAAAGTGTAAGAGAGAGGAAAAAAGCATGCAGAGAAGATGCATGCTATTAAGAATAAAAAAAGTGAAAAAGGTATTAATGCTAAATTGAAAAAGTACTAAGAAAAAAAGAAGTTGGCTTAAATAGATAATTATATAGAGAGAATGAAATTGAATAGTAAATTAAAAGAGGATATTAATAAAAGTGGAAGAGATGGGAGTAAAAATTTTGGAATTACATTAAAAGGAGAAAGGTAGGGGGGGGAAGATGGTATTCCTAGATGATGGAGGGAATAGAGAATAGCTCTAGAGAAGAATTAGAAAGAATCTTAAATAGGTATGTAATGCATATAGAAAAGAGGTTAGATGTGAAGGATAGAGTGATAGAAAACATGAATGAATATAGTAATGAGAATATTAGGTTTACAGAAAATGAACCGAATGAGGCAGGGAAGAAATTGAAAAGTGGAAAGGCAAAAGATTTAGATGGATGGGTAGCAGAGATAGTAAAGAATTTAGGGCATAGGGCAAAAGTAAAGGTATTATCATGTTTTAATAATATGGTTTTCCAGGTAGTTGGAGTAATACAAGAGTAAGATTATTATTTAAAGGAAAGGGTAATGATCATAGAAAGTTAAACAATTATAGACCGATAGCAGTAACATCAGTTTTCTCATATATGGTGGCTGGAAGAGTTGCAAAATGGATGGAAGAAAATAATGTAGTGGGGGAAATGCAAGGAGATTTTAGATCAGATAGGCATATAGGAGATAGTTTATTTATAGTTACACAACTTACAGATGTAAGTAGGAATTCAGGTAGACAGTTATATATGAGTTTTACAGATATAGAGAAAGCAAATGATAGAGCAAATAGAAATAGATTATGGGCAAGCTTAGCAAATTTGGGAATGGATGAAGCTTTAGTGGATATTATTAAGAAATTATAGGAAAATAATTGCTATACATATCAATTAGGAGGTATAGAATCAGTTAAAGTTAAAAATGGGGCAGGACTAAGACAAGGATGCCCTATGTCACCTATTTTGTTTTTGTGTATTTGAGTGAAATGGAGAGAGCAATAGAAAGACTAGGAAGAGGAATAGAGCTACCATTAATAGGTGGCAAGGGAGTATATACTTTGTCAGGTCTTTTTTTGTGGATGATGTCTTTTTGTGTGCAGAAAGAAGAGAAGACATGGAAGTTATGCTGAGAACATGCACAAGGGTGGGAAAAGAGATGGGGATTAAAGTTTTTGTCCATATAATTTCAGTTGATAATGATTACGATTTAAGATTATCAAAAATACTTCTGTAGAAACTATGTATTAATATTTGCTTATACTTTTATTATAATTTAAAATAATGACATATTTACTTGTTCAATTTCCTTTCACAGATTATCTTGTGCACCAACAATGACATCCAGTACTAATGTTATTTTAAAAAACAATGTGAATATTCTGAAAGCATGTTGTACTCTTTACACTCTAGGTAAAGTTTACACAAATAATTATTAATTTGTGCTACAATTGGCCCCTCTTCCACCAAATTTTTTAGTCATTTTGGAACTTTCCAGTGCAAGCATACCAAATAATTTGATTCCTAATGAATTCTATCTGGTGATGTTTATATTTATATATTACACACACTGTGCTTGCTTAAAAATATATTAAGCAAAAAATATTATTGAATTAACAAATAGTAATTGTTTTTCTGTTTCATTTTTTCTTTCAATATATCAATCCATGGTGTTTTAATCTGATTTGATTAGTTCAAAAGGAAACAAAATAAAATATAAATCATTTATTCACGCACACACAAATTAGAGCAAAAATTTAATAAGATGTCTCAAAGTTTGGCTTCAGTGAAGAACTGTTTTTTGCATATGCTCACTAATAATATAGCTTTTTATTTTTGTGTTTATTAAAATATATAAATCATATATTTTTCTGATAATAAATCTTTTTATTCTTTTATGAAAAATGTGAATGAATAAAAAAGTCAATTAAATCAATATAAAGATTATAATTTTTTCATGAAGTTTTATGAATTATCTGATTTTTATTTTTGGATGTTAAATAAATAATCAAAGGGTTTGTGGTGCAAAAGTTCATATAAAAATTCACATGGGTTCGAGCACTGAAAATGAAAGAAAGTTTATAAAACTTGAGCTGTGGAGTCAATCAATGCACCACCGCTTTAAACTATGCAAAGAAAATCTCTGGGGATCTTTTATTTGCATATGTCATGATCTTTAGTATTAACATATGTGAAATAACTAATGAAAAACACAAAGCACAAGTATTAAAGTTATCAATAAGATTATTTCATATAGAGAAAGTAAAAAGTAAATAATAATCACAACTTAATGCATCATTTTTTCTTTAATTAATACATTAAAAATGTGATATTTAATATTTATATTTGCTATTTATATATTATTTTATCAATAATTTTACCATTTTTCTTCTCTCTCTTTTACTTGTTGTAAACCGTAATATTTCTATTTCAATATTATTATTAATAACTTTTTTCTATACGCACTTTTGTTATTTCTGTGTTATTAAATAATCAAATCAGGCAAAACTCTATATACATATTGCCACTCAGTGCAAGCCAGAGTAATCAATGGATGGCTTATGCATAAAATCCCCATCTAGTGCCTACTCATCCAATATCCCCAGACTAGTTTCTGGCTTGTGATCTTCATCAGTGAGGAGCCTTGGATCTGAGAGTACAGCACCTAGATCTTAGGATCGAATACAACCCCCCAGCAGCCTTCTGGCATCCATTGATTACTCTGGCTTGCACTGAGTGGCAATATGTATAGAGAGTTTTGCCTGTTTTGATAACAGTTATGAGCAAGTATAGGAAATGGTGATCATAATGATGTTTATTAAATAATCGCTGAAATTTATTTTTACTTTGTTATTTATTGACAATATTTTGATTTTTTTAAAGCATAAGTTATCGTTAAATGCGCATGCACACAAGGATGAAATAAATGTAGATACAGTTGTTAAACTCATCATCACCATTTTCAAATATTATCGATCCACTGCAGGATGAAAGTCTTTTCAAGTTCAATACGTCTCCGACCTTTAGCCTTTTTTCACCACGTCATCCTAGCACACTGCCTCATTTTGTTCATCCATCTTACATGTGGTCTTTTTCTAGGTCTTTTATCATCTTTTGGAATTCAATTGTTATACTATATATAGATATATGTTTAAACTCTGAATTAAGCAGAAACAAAATGTTTGATAATAAATAAAATTTATTGTTTATTATCTCAAGGACAATAAAATCATGTATAATATATATATAAAAGTATGTGCAAGTAAATGATTAGGCAATTATTTTTTTTTTATGATGCTATATAATGACATAAGTAGAGTTTTTTTTGAGATCCTGCACAAAATTTTATATAAAGCACTTTTTAATATTTTTCATAAACACCTTACAATTTTTTTGAATTCATATATAAAAGAGAAATGATCTTTAATACCTTAAGGCCTCGTATGTATTATTTTAGTTTATTTTTTTTTGGCTGTAGCACTGATAATACAAAAAAATGAAGAAGAAAATGAAGGAGGAGGAGGAACAGAAAGTGGCAATGGAGAACACAAAAAACTCGAGGGACAGAATCAATCCTGGGACCTCCCAATTCCAAGTCGAATGCTATTCTATTGCACCAAACCACTCAGAGCATGGGGAACAATGGTAAACTATTGCTAATAATGATCAAACAATTTTATAGCTTAATTACAAAGTTTTTGGTAAAAGGACTTTTTGGAATCAACAAATCTGTTTTTCAACAGATTACTTAATGTAAATCAATATTTTGTAATTATATTACATTCATTTAACTTTATTTTTCTTATTGCATTGCCAAATCCATATAATATTAATATCATTTATGTTCTTTATTACTTTTTACACTGTTTTTTTACAACCACTAAAAAATAAATAAAGAAATAAATGAAATTAAAATAATATATATACACACGATTATAGAAAGTATCAATTGCTAAATATAGACTAAAAAAGATTAAAATATACAATATATATATGAATGTAATAACTATATATAGAGGTATATAAAGATATATGTGGGTATATAAACATTGACTATAAGATGGAATATATTGTGCCATTACAATTTAGTCACTAGCTAAATTTATAGTAATGTGCATGTAGAAAAGGTAAACCAAAAATCATCATCACATTTTTATATAATCATAAATGAAGCTGTAGGGCATCCAAGTTCAAACCCTACAAGGTCCAGTTCTAAAAGCTTTAAACAGAGAAAGAATGGGTCAACAATTACATGCTTTACTTGTTTGTGTGTTGATAGAAAGGTAATACACACATTTAAACTATTTAATATTTAATTTTTCTTTAAAAAGCAAAGTTATAATGCATACACATAGGCAATGTATGTGTAAATTATTTAATTGTTTTATATTTCAAATATTAAACATTTTAACTTTCTTTAAAACTAACCTATGCTTGATCAATTCTAATATTTTATTCTATACTTTTATTTTGCTTTTCTTTAATTATAAGTGGGATTTAAAAGTTACAGATTTAATTAAATAATTGGGTTATAATTCCTAAGCTAGCAATCATATTATTTAAGGTTAGTTTATGAATGATTTGAAAGAATGAAGGATGTGTGTACATTACATACAAAAATTTACATTTCCTAAATATTGAAAGAAAAGGAAGTATTAAATCTGTCAAATTATTTTTTTTTGTACAATTTTTTTTGTTAAAAGAGGAAATCTGTTTAATCAGATATCGATCTTTGTAGCAATTTTTTTTTGTAAATAATTGTTTTTCACTTTGGAAGCTTATAATGGGTCAGATCTCTAATTTTGAAATTGTCTTATCTCAAGATCTAAAGAAGGAAGCTCAAAGATTTGAAGTGTTACCTGGATGTTAAAAAGAAAAAAAAAGAAAAGAAAGGAAATAAGGATTGAGTCTATTTTTTTTTAAACAAAAGTGTCTGGAAAAAGGATTAAACTTTTCAGTTGAAAAATAATGTAGTTGAAAATAAATTACAGATCTAATTAAAACAAATTTGTCCAAAAATAGCAAGTGATGCTATCTCTGATTGGTTAAGTTAGCTAAAAATTGGATATAAAAAGCTGTCTTGAATTATTATTAAGATTGTTGTTTATGATTCAGATTAGTAAACTATCAAATTGAATGCTGAAAATATAAAAAATGTCTGGCTAGAAAAATTATATGTATGTCCCATCGGTTCTGGACCATCTGGGGAAGCTGCACATCACATAGGAAAGAAAAGATGTGTCTAAAATAATATTCTACACCTTTCAACTGACCAGATAAATAAGATGTTTTTAATAGAAGGAAGAAAGCATTCACCTGCATTCAAAGAAGATGAATTAATCTACTGATAAATATTAATCATCAAGTCCAATTAATTGTTCCAACAACTGATTTTAAACTCAAGAAAATTTATAAATGTGAAAACAACTGCTGTATTTCATCCACATGCTTGACAGGAAGAGAAGAAAATTAATATAATGATTTCCAAATTATCCACTAAAGCAAATAACCTCAATAGAGTCATCATCATCCAATAGTTATACACCTCAAGAAAGAGATTGTTCCCACATAAAACGGAAATAGTAGCTGCAGAAATATAGACATTATACAAGACAAGTTTGAACCCTTGGAAATTCACCACAAACAAAAGATCGGTAATATGACTTTTTATATCTATTTTCTTTATGATATCAGTCTTAATAAACATTTTAGCAATAAAGTGGTATATTTTATTTAAAGAACTTTTAAAGACTATTCAGATCAATTAAAAACAAGAATGTCTTACTAAAAATAACTTTGAGCTTCATAAATTATCTTGAATGTATGAAAATTATTTGTTTATTAATTTTACAGTTATGAAAAATATTAATGTGTAAAACAATTTTTTTTATATGGTATTATGATTTTAGTTTTAACTAATATATTATTATTTTGGTTTTAAATAATATTTTGTTATCATGGGATAAAACACGCACATACATAATGACATTTTATATGTGTATAATTGCGATTGAATGTGGAATAACAAGTAGTGTTAGAATATTAGATTAGTTTGTTTCATTAAGTATAGCATTTCAGAGGTAGAAGAGAGGGGGGAGAAAATAATTTAAAACTTGTTTCTAAAACTTGCTCTTTCAATTCTACTAACATTTTTTTTTACATTCTATTTACATGTTGGATTTTTAAAAGTATGTGTGCTAATGAGCAGATAATATTTTTTTTTTCTTAAAATACTTTTCTCATGGAGTGAAAATCATGGTCAATGTGACGTCCAACTTAATACAAAATACATTTGAAGGGAAAGGGGGAAGAACTTAAAATTAATCTGAGGATTGTTATATAATCAATTATCATTATTATTATTCATGTCAAATTTTCATATTTATCTAGAAATTTTTATGTATATGTTAGAAATGTAGTAATAAATATTAGTTTGTTTTATTAAACGAGGCGTATATATTTCATTAAGTGTAGTCTTGGTTAAGTGTGATTATTCATCATCATCAATGGTTGAATATTAGTTATTTAAGAGATAAGTAAATATGCTAAAATTAAGCAATAATTAGGAATTTCTTTATAAAAATTAGTTTTATGTTTAGGCTTAGTCCTAGAGCTGTAGTTGAAACCCTTGTCATTATCGTTATTATTATCATCATCATCATCATCATCAACGTTTTAATTAATGAGCTGTTTAACTGTTTAAAGGCCATAAATAAATATTGATTTTATAATATTTAGTGATCTCTTAGTATTATTATAACCACATCCCATCATCTATTTCATGCAAGGATGAGTGAATTGCCATCCTAAATTAGTTATATATAATCTGAGCTAGTAAACTTACAAAACTATTGAAACACATTTGTTATGCTAAGATCTGAGAAATGATTTATGTCTAATATACTCCGCTTTGGTTTAAAGATGTTTTACTTTTACCTAAATATTAGTGCTTATAGTGATATGGCTCGAAAAGCAAAATCTTCCATTTTATTATAAATAAAGTACCAAGAAGGGATTCAAACCCGGTGCATGTGAAAGGTTATCAGATATAACCGTGTCTAGATTCAGATAATCTAGTGGCGCCCTGCTAGACCATATTCACTTAGTATTTGTTTAAACATGCACTTAACATCAAACCAAGAAATGAAAGTGGGTAAGATTACTGTCTGTATACCTGAGCTATATTTTATTGAATTACTAGTGTACTCACCTCACGTGATTTCATATAATACTGGTTATTAATAATTTGATCAACCTTTAATTTTGATATTGGACTCCTTTACTCAGATATAATAATATCTTTTGATCATCATTTAAATTTTGAATTTATGATTATTTCTTATATATAGTAGACAACTCAGGTATGGTAATATTTTTTTTTTTTTGATTCATTTTATTAGGTTACAATATATATATGTATAAAATGTAAAATACATGTTCATGTATATTTGTATTGTGTTTATTATAGTTCTGAAGAAGATTGCTGGGGCAATCGAAATCGTCAATAGTGAGTTCTAAAAAATCATTGTAAAAAGTAATAAAGAACATAGATGATATTAATATTATATTCCATTCAGTCAACTAATGTTTTGATGAATAATTTTAATATAAAAATTGTTGTTTTTAATAAATAAGCTAGCCTATAAATAATAATACTTCAAATTATTTATTATTTGAATGTACATAAAACTTCAAAGAATATGAAAATCGAGATGATAGTAATAGTCATAAGATATTAAATGAAACACTAATTCTCAGCGTTTGATAATTATGCTATTTCGATATAAAAGAAACAATTAAATAATTAAAAAGTGCAAATTTAAATATAAATAAAAGTACTTGAAATAAATACGTATTTTTAACTGTGAGAAACTTATCCATGATATAGATAAAAGGCAAAGTATCCTTTAATTAAGTAGCATATTGCAAGACAAAGGCCTCTTCAACAGACTCTCATAAGCGATCAGTAAAGGAAAAGACAATAAATACCAGATTCTCCAGTTGCTGGACTGTGAACGTTTGAATAGTTTTCAATTTTTGTTTTGTTCCTTAGCTAAGAAGGGCTATATACTTATTTATTGCCTAATACTGATGGTTGGATCATCTGACGTTGGATTGATTATTTGGATAAAAAAATTCCAAGGTTGTTAAAAAGTTTTCAAAATTATTCAGCCAGAATTTTAATCTAGTTCATAGGAATCGTGGACAGATGTACTAACATTGCGATTCCAGACCTTTTTTTGGTGTTATATTTTGTTTAAATACATAGAAAAAAATTACAATATTAAAATTAATTTAGAGTTATACATGTAAAATAAATGTGGAATAATTATGATCATAAATAGAAATTGACAAACGAACCAGCGCTTATCGTAATTTCTGCAATAATATATACTATAGGTATGGCAAATATCTTGCATTACTTATAGTAAAATTTTAATAACTTACAGAAAACTATTTCTCAACTTTTTAAAATTAAAAATCCCCTTTTAGCTACTTCATCATTTATCATTTTTAATCACCCATATTTAATGCATTGCATTATGGGAAAACTATTTAATACAATTATTTTTACTATCACAGATTACAAGTGAGATTTTCTTTTTAGTGGCTTTTCTTTTCAACATTATCTAAAAGAAAGCGAAATCCCAGTTGTAGCTGAAGGCATTTAATAAAGCTGAACTATTTTAAAAACTAATCTCTTAGTTTGTTATTTTCTTTCTTCCTACTTGATTACCAGTATTAACAGCTTTTGTATATATTTCTCAGATGCCAAGTGTTAAAATATCATATATTATTTTTGCAATTATAACAAATTAAAAACAGAAATAATCCGGATGAAAATAAAAGATTTATTAAAGCATAAAAAATAGTGAAGTTATGAAAATAAGAGGAAAAAAAATTGAAAATCAAAAGCAATATGCCATATGATTGATGTAACTATTATATATCTATATTTCTGTAAAAAAAAGAAAGATTAAGACTGTACATACATATATATGGAATACACAAAATCTTCTCTGTATTAAATTTCATTATTACATACTTTGATAAAGTGGAAAACATGACATTGACAACTAGCTTCAGGCTTATTTGAAAGGTTTTTTTTCCTGTACACAAATGCAATTTTAAACAGTATAAAAGTTGTTATTATAAACAGTATAAAAGTTGTTATTAATATTTTAAATACAAGTATATTTTACATACCTGAAGTCTATATAAAATATAGGGAATTTGAATGCCGACTTTAAAGCTTCATTTCCACTCTGTGATACAACCGATAGACATGACCACACATGTGAAAAAGATAAATAATTTGCAATATATGTATTTCGAGCTGAATCAGCACTCATCAGTTGCTCCAGATTGTCATCACCCCCCCCCACATATATATAATCAGTGCTCGGTTTATATTAAGATAGCAAATTTTCACACTTTAATGGACAGGCTTCAATCTTCTCCACTCTCCAACCCTTCAGTCATCCATACCATTGAAAATCTGATAGTGAAATGACCAAATCCTCTGTTAATGCTAATATTATTGTTATTCCCATGTTGCCCTTAAGTCATTCTGACCCCTCATATAGCAGACCTCATGCATTTAAATACACATAATAGAAATGGGCAGGATACAGACTATATTTTGGATACAAGTATATTTTACATACCTGGAGTCTAGGTGCAATATAGGGGATTTGAACATACACTTAAAAGCTCCCTTCAGCCATCCACTCTATCTCATACAATTGATACACGTGACCACACACATGATCATTTATCTTTTTCCATTTGTATGGTCATGTGTATTGGCTGTATGAGATAGAGTGGATGGCTAAAGGGAGCTTGAAAGTCTGTGTTCAAATCCCCTATATTGCAGCTAGACTTCAGATATGTAAAATATACTTGTATTTAATATATTACAAATTTAGCCTGTATTCTACCCATCCTTCTTTTGTGTATTTAAATAGACCCAACTCTGTACATGAGGAGTCAGAGTGACTTAAGGTCAACTTGGGCCTGACAATAATATTGGCATTAACAAGGGATTTGGCCATTCCATTATCAGATTATCAATGGTATGGATGGCTGTAAAGTTGGAGTCTGAAGTAAACTAACTATCCATTAAAGTATAAAAAATTGCTATCTTAATATAAACTAAGCACTTATTATACATATGAGGGAGATGATGATCTGGACCAATTGATGAATGCTGGTTCAGCACAAAATACATATATTGGAGATTATTTATCTTTTTTCACATATGTGTGGTTATATGTATTGGTTGTATGATAGAATAAATGGATGAAGGGAGATTGAAAGTCTGTTTTCAAATCCCCTATAATTTAAAAAGTGTTATTTTACAGCTATTGAAACGTGATACTTTGCATCAACAGAAATCATTAAAAGAATATTACTGGACACTAATCAGTACTTGTTCCATAGGATAGATAGCAAGGCATTTGTCTCAGGCCCAGATTGAATTAGATAATAAAATGAAATATATATATAATAAACATTTTGTTTTATATGTATGCTTCTGCTACTCATTAACCAAATTTAAATAAAAAAATAAATATAGATAAATGAAATCTGTTATTCATTATTTATAAAGAAGGGTAATTAAGAATTATAACATATATAAAATTGAAGTAAACCTTCTGAATGGAATTTATAAGTTGTTTATTAATTGATTAAACTTAACAACTGGCATATATTCATTAAAATAAAATTGGGTCAAAAACATGAATAAATACTCATAGGATCTCTGAAACTGTATAATTAAAAAAAAACCCCGGCTACTGAGATTGATTGATCAGATTACACAAGTACCATAGACTAGACTTTTCAAGAATTTAAAAGTGGCATTTTTAAAGGTTTCCTCAGGCACCATTAATTATCCAGATCCTGTCAGTAGATATTCTGATTCCACAAATGCATCATTTTTGTCTGTAAATTTCATAAATTTCACATGTGTTTTATCTTTATGAATAGCATCATGAATCATCTATGTCTGTCACTTTCTCATTTTGCATAATCGGTCTGAAGTATTGTTGTTTCTCTTTTTTTATTAGATTTATTACTGTTTTTGTTTTCTTTTTTATTATTATATTTATTGCTGTATTGTATTTAAATGTTTATATTTGATTTAGAATTTTTTTTCCTTTGTTTGATTATTTAGATGAAATCTTTTAATTGATATTTAATATATTACTAACAAATGGATTTTCTTCACACTTTATACATTTTAGATATTGATACAATGCAATATTTCAAAGCTGTTCAAATTTCAAAACCATATTGATATCGGTTTAAAAAGTTTTCACTGGTACACAATAGATGGCAGTATATTTTTTTTAAAAAAAGCACTTTCATTGAAATTCCCATCTAATTCACTAAAACATTTACAGTTAATTGAAAATAGAAAGAAAAAGAAATTGAAAGATAAAACCTTAATTTCTGTGTTAGTTTTTATTGTTTGCTTTCTATAACAGAGATAGCTTAAAAAAAACACTGTCAAATACCAGAAAAACTTTGATGCTAGTAAAAACATCAATGACAATTTAAAATGAGGCAGTAAATGAATAAATAAAAATCCATAAGACCTTTCATACTGAGAATCATTCCCAAACCAATTATGAGAATTATCCAACATAGAAAGATTTACAAGGCTATGACATTTGTTGATTATAATATCTTGTGTGAGAATAAAATATGCGAGAATAATAAAATTATTAACAATGAATTCAGAAAGGATTTAAATAAAAACTTAAAGATCACCTGGAAATCCAATCTACATATCCAAACTGTAAGTTATTTACATATATGTATTTTTCACAGGTTTTCAAATACAAACTTTAGAACAAAAAAGAGAGTTTACTATTATAAGGCTTAGCAATAGATTATACATGAAAATTATTTTATCTTATTCTTAGTTTACTTTAAAAAAGAAAGTTTTCTTTTTATATAATTTTATATTTCATTATTTGACCATAATAATCTATTTACTATGCTATTTTTTTTATATTATTTTCTAATATATATTTCAGAATTCTTAAGAAGACACAGTAGGATGGAAAAGGAGAATCAAAAAATAATTATGCAACTAACAATAATAATATAAATTAATTGTAATTGAGAAAAAAAAAAGACTTACGATAAATTTTTTTGAAATATATATAAATTTAAACAATGTTTACAGGTTTCATGTTAATCTACTTTGAAATATAATATTTATGTTAATTGCATATGAAAAAACATAATAGTATGAATAATTTTCAAAATATTTTAAAGAAGGGTATGAAGTTTGAAGGATAACAAATAATGCAATAATAAATAGTCTAAATATTCACAGTTAAATTCAGGTTTAAATTAAATACATTTTTTAGTTACTAACATAAAATTTATTTAGTATTATTATATGAAAGATGTGTGTGTGTGTGTGTGTGTGTGTGTGGATGTATACATATAATGCAAATTTGAATTTATTAAGTACCTAATTTTGGAATTGAATTGAGTTATTAATTTTGAAAATTTATTGATATTGAAAATATCTGAAATTATTTGTGACCCTGTTTTACTTAGATGAAATAAAATTAAAGAGATAGAAAATAGGAAATATTTAGAATGAATTTTCATAATAATTAATGATGTTGAATGCTAGTGGAAGGATTTAAATAATTAAATGCAGAGTTGTATATGCATTGACTCATGAATTTGAAAAGCAAAATAGTGAGTAGAAAAATTTTCAGCAAGCATTTCCTCAACATAATCTGATATATCTCTAAATATATATTTTTGATAGTATTATCTGAAAGAGGAATTCTCAAAATTTCATTTTTTGTATCTCCTCCAAACATAATTTTTATAATTTCACATGCTGGCAATGTAACTATTTATTATTTGTTTGTTTATGAATAATCATGCTGTTAGCTATGTTCATTTATATGAATCAAGGTAACAAGTTTATCATGGATTTATTTGGTTCTCATGGATAGTTATTATAATCTTATACCATGAGCCCTATGTGGATGTTTAAATAATAAATGTTGTGTTAATGATAAAGTCATATGCAGTTAATGTAGCCCTGCTCTCTCTCTCTCTCTCTCTCTATATATATATATATATATATATATTTATGTGTGTATATATATATATATATATATATATATATATATACACACATAAAGATGTTTTGAGTTGTTAATTTGCATAGCTTGCATTTTCTTATATTTACATGGTTATTGTTGATTAATGACATGTGAATATATATATTTCTTAGTAATTTTACTATTTGATTCTATCAATAAGGCATTTAAATACAATATGGATATTTCTTTTAAGATGAGGATCTGAGATGCTTCAGAAAACAAAGTTATGAACAAGATATCATGAGAGGATATATAAAACACCAGGAATAAAATTCATTTCCAAACCAATGTTCTTCAACATCTTGAACATACACACATGTAAGTTAAATTTACAATAATATGTGTGATGTACTTATACTGTTGTTATTACATTATAGTTAAACCATATAATGAATGACAGAATAGGTAAACTTAGTGCTTAAACCTGAAAGATAGTGATTTAAGAAATTATTTAGAGAATGTAAAAAATAAAAGTTAAGCTCATTAAAAAATATCAGTTATGATTGAATAATATCAATGAAAACCTGATAAAAGTACCTCCTACAGAACATCACCTTTTTTTTCTATTATATGAAATGGAAGGTAACAATTGGTGAAACTGTAAATAGTATGGTATATAAGTTATATTTATTATGACCTTTATTCAATTGGTTTCTTTAATAGTAATTCATTCAGTCCATAGATTAGAGAGAATCATAATCCCTTTTATTATGGCATAAATAATTCTACTATGTGATGGTTAGAAGCAGAAATATAAATCTTCAAAGATAATGCTTTAATTTTTTTTCATTGCTTCTTTATTTTTATAGTGCTGAAAAAGAATACATCGAATATAGTGAGATTCACTATATCAATAAAACCTAAGATATAAGGATACATTTCCAAAAGTATTAGAACATAAGCACAATCTAACTCATCTTCCAGGTTCTGAAAAAATCTGTTGGCATTTATCTGAATATCAAAAGTTGCCAAAACATGGATAAACATCAAACCCTATATCATTTTCTCTGCAGCATTAGCAGTACCATTATCTGACCATTAAATATATATGACTAATTATTAAGTAGCATATTCTTTACATAATTCAGACTGTATATGTAATGTTATAAAAAATGAACAAACCTCCGGTCATGCACTTTCATTTACATGCACTCAGCTATGACCATCAGTTTGAAAAACATAAGTGTATGCATATGCTTAGAGTCTATCTGTATTTAAGCCAACATTTTGCTTGCCATACAGTTGGCTTATATATAGATAAACTCAAAGCATAAGTGCACTCATGCTTTTCAAACTGCTGCTCTAGGGTGAATACATGTAAATTCATAAAAGTGCAAGATTGAAGATTTGTTCCTTCTTTATAATATGACTAATTATTTGTATATACAGAGGCTTGTATATAGCACATTTTGATTAAGTAACACTAGAGACATGTTTTTCTATATATTTTTATTTTTATGATTTTATACTTCTACCATTAGCATAAATAATTTTAATTTATATATTTATTTATGCATGCTAATTTTGATATAATAAAATATATTACTACTTGTGTGTAATGTATTTCATTCCCAGAAACCTAAAAAATACTTTTCATTTAATACTATCTTTATTTTTATTATCTTGCATCTGTAATATTAGTATAATTTTTTCACATGCATCATCCACTGATCATACATATTCTTTCTTCCCTTATTTAAATCTATCATTTGAATTTATAACATTATATTTTATTGTAGTAAATTTACATTTGTTGATTTTGCTTATGGATTTTTTTTATTAGTCAGCTTAATTATTAACAAAATACCACAAAGAAGATTCCAATCAGGAAGTACTCATCAGTGGCATTATTAAATGCTTCAATTCTGTCACTGAAAGCACAAATTTGTCATTCATTAAATACATAGTTTATGTTTTGGGTTTGGTCTCAACTATATAGTTCAGTTATAGTTAAATTCTAATTATGAAACAGATGGATGCAATGTTCATGGGCTACCATAAATTTGTTGATGGTATTTCAGTAATGCTTAGAAAAATCAAACCCAGTTGGTTTTATAATTGATCTGGCAGAGGAAATTTGTTTGGAATCTCAGACTTTATATTATTTAAGTTTACAAAGCTATGTGGAATAGATTTAGTTTTGATTTTCAAATAAACACTAATAAATTTAATATTTTCTATATATTAAAACAGACAAAACTCACTATACGTATTGCCACACACAGCAAACTAGTGTAATCAATGGATGCCTTGTGCATAAAATCCCCATCTAGTTCCTACTCATCCAATATTCCCAGACTAGTTTCTGGCTTGTGGCCTTCATCAGTGAGAAACCTTGGATCTGAGAACACTGCACCTAGATCTGTGTGGCAATATGTATAATGAGTTTTGCCTGTTTTAATAATAGTTATAAGCAAGCATAGAAATGGTGATCATGTGACGTTTATTGGCTTATTTTCTATATACATGTATCTACTAAAACTCTCACATCTAGACTGTTAAGTAAACTGCCAAAGAAAGGTGATAGTGTAGATTTTACACATATAAAATGTTTTAATATGAGTATATATTTTATCATTAATGTTTATCCCAAAATATATTTAAAAAACTTGAAGCAGTACATAAAATAAGTTATTAAACACATAACACTCTATTACATAAGAACATTATATGTAATCTATTTTTATCTTTAATCTTGTTTAAAATATCATCAATAATTATATAATTAAAAACATAAACTTATTAATAAATTGATGATGGAAATGTTACCACTATTTGTTATACTAATTTATATTTTACTTCAAATTATTTTTCTTAATTTTAATTAATAAATATTCTTCAGAATTTCAGATATTATATAATCTATTTACTTTTTTCATGTTATTTATTAACCACAAAAAGATATTAAGACTTCAGTAATAACTTGGGTTACTATAAAGGTCTTTTACTATAAGATAGTTGAACTTCTGGTTAGGTCATGTAGAAATTTATCCTAAAAGATAATAAGTTTTAACATTGTAAAAGTAATTGGAGCATTACAAATTTAGGTTTCCTAAATTACTAAATGAAGATATAAAGTGAATCAAATTCATACATCTATACAAGTACCTTCATGCACACACACATTATTTATTTTTATTCAAGTTTTATGTGCAATTTTTGCTACATACGATTAGATACTACTTTAATATATATATATAAGCTTGCAACATCTTCACATTGGTGTAATATTTTACCATTGTACATGTAATTAAAGTTTAAAGTTTATATCTGTGCTAGAGACAACCTCTAGTTTAGAAAATTATTAGTAATAATCATTATTGTATTTATCTGAGATGGATGGTGTCAAAGTTATGAGTGGAGTGAGTTTGATAATAGTAAATAAAAATGTAACAATATGTAATGACTCTGTTTTCACCTAAAAAATCAATACTTGATCTAAACTTAGGCTAATAATTTTATTAAAAATAGTTTAATTAATGAATAAAATGAAATTCAATTATTATTTGGCAGTTAAATAAAATAATTAAATGGTTTATTGTTCAGGAGATCATATGAAGTTTGGCTGTCAAAACTATGAGCCAGAATAATTCCTGGGACATCTTGATCCTAAATCAAATACTCTAATAATTGCACTAAACCATGTAAGGCAGTACTGAAGAAATGAAGCTGGAATTACATTTATGAATTTTGGGCAACACAGTCTGTCACTCTGCCATTATGCTAAATCTCAGAGGGCTTTTGACAGTTTATAACAGTAATATAATTGCTATTTTATTATATTAATATTTGATCATATGATAAGATTCCTGTTAAACAAATAACATTTGAGTACTAATGTAATAAAGAGCTATAGTTCTGCTTTAGTTGGCAAGATAGAGATTTTTCTCACCACTTTTTAAATAAACATCACATGATCACCATTTTCTATCTTTGCTCTTAACTGTTATTAAAATAGAGAAAACTCTCTATATGTATTGCCACTCAGTGCAAGCCAGAGTAGGCACTAGATGAGGATTTTATGCACAAGCCTTCTGGCATCCATTGATTACTCTGGATTGCACTGAGTGGCAATATGTATAAAGAGTTTTGCCTGTGTTAATCACTTTTTAAATATAGAATTAAAAGTCCTTATGATCATGAGATACTCAGTTTTCTAAGCCAATAAATTGCCTCATGCTGCAAAAGTGATTTCAAAATCACTGTTTCAAAAATCTTTTATGGGAATAAATTAACCTCCCTCAGGCTGTAATTAAAAGCACTGTAAATGTTAAACAAGGGATCAAAAATAGAATGAATGCATCTTTTATTCATGGTATTTTTTTTCCATATGTCATAGGATTGGCTGGGAGGCAAACCCACAACAACCATCTGCAACCAACTGCTTGCTTGAAAGGTAACTGCGCTGACCTTTCGGCTAACAACGTTTGACTATTCATGGTAGTTTTGATGTTTATAAGCATACTTTTGTCAACATTGTTGGTAATTTAGAGTGAAATTAATTTATCAACCAGATGGAATATGTCATTTAAAGAGTTATTAAACTCTTAATTAATTACCAACAATGCTGACAAAGATATGCTTATAACCACCAGAGCTACCAAAGCATATGTGGATTATTCTTTTCTTGATCATTTGTTCAACATTTAGGGTGCTTTTAAGTCATAGTCTGGGAGAAGATGATTTACTCTCTTTGTTTACATATACATTGAGCTGCATTTAATTTCATGTTTACATATTAAATCATGTTTAATTATTACAATCATGGTATTAAAAGTGAGATCCTGTCTCCCATTTTATTTAATTGATTTGAAGTTTAATAATTCTTAAGTGCCATATTCCATATAGTTGATGAATTAATTTCACTCTGAATTACCAACAATGTTGTCACTTGTACGCTTAGAGATATCAGAGATCCAAAAGTAGGTGGATTGATTGTATTCTTGATACTTTGTTCAACATTTAGAGTGCTTTTAATTTATAGCTAGAAAGATTTGAATTCAAATTTTTTTAATCTATTCATTCTTAGGTGGTTTGATATTGTAGCCATATCCATGTAGATATTACATCACTATAACTCCTCATATTAAAGGATCATTAGATATCCATATATATTAATAGTAGAGGGATGGGATGAATCTATACTAAGTCATAATGCAATTTCCTTATACTGAATATTCTCTATATGTGTAATTAGGGGGATTTCAAATCCCGCTAATTACATATGTAGGAAATATTCACTATAAACAAATTATATATATATATAATTAAAAAAAGTAGAGTCAATTACTAATTTAATCTTTGTTTACTTATTTGCAATAAATGAGAGAAGACTGCATGTTACTGCATATATGCATGGCTGTGGTATGTGTGTGTGCCTGACTATATTTTTAATTCTATTGATTTTATTGAAAAAAAGTGATTGAAGTTTAGAAAAAATAGAATTAAAGGTACAATACCATCTTAAAAATGCATAATAAAAATAATAAATATTATGATAAATATTTGAATAGAGCCAAGCATGTTGTATGTGTACTGGTAACTATGGATATTTTTGTAACTCATTTAAAACAATAAATGGTTGCTTTTTTCTTCATTTTGATGACATTAGAGAGATATGAGAAATCAATATAAAATAATTTTATTCTAGTTGATAAAAAGTATTGGTAAGAAAAACTGTTAATTAAAAGTCTAAGTGTTTTAGTTCTAGAAATCAATGACTGAACTTTATGATAATGACGCAGTTGCAGAGATATAGTATTGAATTAAAAACATCTTTTTTTAAGCAAGGCTTATTCATTATGCATGTATTTCAATATTTGATTTTGTATAAAAATAAATTTAATGTTTTTAAAGATATATTTAGCTAGAAAGTTAACCATATCCTCCATGAATTTGCTAGACAGGAGCACCGGAATATTACGACATTGTTAAAACATTAAGAATTTCTGGGAACCAACTTTGTATTGTAAAAAGTATACTTATTAATCTTTGGGAATAAAATAGAACAATAGAATGTAAAACTAAACTTCTGAATTTTGAATATTTTGGACAGTTTTCTTGCTCAAAATTGACTGAGTACATATCGAATTGCCTTTTTTTTTTTTTAAAAAATGAAAATATATATTTTAGTTCTGGAGTACTGTAAATTACATTAGGAAAAACGACTATACTGATAATTGATATAATATGTATATTCAAATTGAGGTTATTCTTCTTTCTGTGGATTGAATGAAATAGAAAAATCGAAAAAAATGATGGGATTTTATAAAAATGAAGGAAACTGTTTCATTAGATACAATTCTAAAAACAGATTAATTTGTTTGTATTAAGTCAAAATGAATTACTACAATCGTCAAAGGTGATGTAAAGTTTAAGTTTTTAGAAGAAAATAGAACTGTGAGATCATCCAAATAAGAAATGTATTCTATGGGAATATTTATAGAGTATATATATGAAATTTTGGTAAATCATTTTCGATTTAAATAAGTGAGTGGATTGAAGCAAAAAATAAAAAAAAGGGAATTCAATAAAGATTCTTGAGGGATGCAGTTATATTGTACCAAAGATATATTCCTTATCATTGTAATTGTAAATGTCATAAATCAAAATAAAATTAGTGATTAAATACATTCAGAGAATAGAAGATGGAACTGTTGAAGTAATTTATTAAGTTTGGGATGGGAATTGAATGGACATAGTAATAGACATATATTGATCCAATATATTATCTAAAAATATAGAATGGTGTGAATTTACAGAATTGCAGCAGCAAATAGATATGTTTGGGATAAGAAATGAATCAAACCTTAAAAAAAACCTATTAGTGTGATGATTAGTACAGGTTTTGTTTATTTCTTAATATGGACAATTAGGTTTTAAATAGTGATTACCAAAAAGTGAATGAATTTTTTTTGACCAATAAAACTTTGTAAAATTTAAGGCAGAATAATAAATTGAATATTATTATTGATTCAAGATTCTATACTTTAAATCAGGAAGAGAATAATAGATATCAGGTATAGGTTTTTGAATAGTAAGGAAAGGATTTGCATTTTGAGAATGGAAAAAGTGATATTATATGCAGTTCATCAATTTTTTAAGTTATATTGAAAGAGTAATGATGAGTTTGCACATTATTGGAATTGCAATGTACCTGAGATATAGGAAAATGAAAATAGGGATAGTATAAATATCTGGTTGATTATGGACATGAATTCACCAGCTTTAAAGTAATATTTTCTTTAGTGACCCCAAGTTATTTGATAATAGAATCAAATTCATATAGAAGAAAATTGAAGGTGTAGTGTAGTTTTAAACAAATATATTTCTGGAATCATATTCTATTCTATAATTAGTATAGAATTTTTTAAATACTTAAAGAGATCAAATTATATCTCTTTTGAATTCTAATGTTTAATTTTTCTCAATCAAACATGAAAAAAATATTGGGCTTTTTTAATGTTGTAGAATTTATAAATGTGTTTCTGGAGAGTAGAATAAAGGATTAATTAAAGCTGAATACATTTTGGTAGAGAAGAAGATAGAAAAGAAGAAAAAATCTTCAGAACAAATATTAAAAAATAGAAGTATTCATCTACAAATGTTAAAATCTTATATTAAAACTACAGGGACAGGATTAAAAGATAATATCCTGATGCTGTTAATCAGTTGATAGATTAAATAGGATTTATTACATAGGTAAAATATTAAATAAAATATAAATGAAAGATGAAAAAGATGGTACAAAACAAGTATTGATCCAAATTTATTATCTTGAAACTATAGAAGAATCATGGTGAGAATAATATGAATATATTAAAAGCAAACAAACCTCCAGGAATATTCAATATTAAAAAGATATTTATCCATTTCAATGACAGGCATATTATAAATTTCAGTTTAGCAAAAAAGATGATGCATCATTTGAATTGAATGACTCAGATTTAAATAGCGAACAGGCATTTGTTGGAGTATATTTTATTAAGATTTATTGCTGTTATGATAAACTGGTAACTTAGTTATGAGAGTAATTTGTAGGGTTATATTAAGATATACATATAAAGATAAGATTTAGCATAGGCAATAATTTGCAAAGTGAATTTAATATACTATTGATTGCAGAAATTAATTCTGATTTCTATATTAATTAAAATATTATTTTAGTTTGGAATTTGTTTAAAGAGATTAACTTGTTACAAATGGTTGAAAATCCTGAAGCTTTAAATAATTTTTGACATTTTGATAATTTTGGTATGTGTTAACACCTATTAAAAACTATGAATGATCCCATGTAAAAAGATATTCAAAGATTAGACTTAACTTGATCCATTGCAAAGGAGATTTATTTTGAGAATTTTTGTGATCTATGTTATTTTTGAGGACCAAGGATAAGACTTTTCTGTTTCAATCATAGAACTTTGAATATTTTATTAGTGAATTGATTTTTTAGATGAATCATTTTTATACAGGCTAGTCGTTTTTTTAATGTCTTGAATTAATTTTCAAATTTCTTTTTCATTTTGCAATTTCATTTTTTTTTGTTTCCACTATATGAAATTTGAGTCATCTTCTGGCAATGAATTATCTATATTAAAGTGTTCAGATGATGTTGGATTATTAAATTCACTAAATATATAATTACTCAGGGGAATTATATTTTATTATATTTTAGTTTTTAAATCTTTTTATTCAGTTACCTATATTAGTATCATTTTGTTTATCAATTGATATTTTATATTATTGACTGGAGATAGTTTTTTTATTATGTGTTTGTATTTTTTTAATCCATCAAGTGTACAATATTTTGCATGAACGATTATTAGTAAATAATCGATCCTTTGATTTGTATTGAAAATCTTGAGATGGAATGCCTCATAATATTACAATGAAGAGAAACATTTTTGCAGCATAAAGGCATAGATTTCTAATAGTAATATTGTTATGAATTAATTGGAATAAGGAACCTAAGCTGACAAATTACCTGTGATTAAATTAAACCACAAGAGAAACTGCCGATCAAACTATTTGGCATCTAGGTCCAGATATTTATCAACCTAGTCTTAAAGCATCTATAAAGATGCCAAAAACCGTTATATAATATTTAATATTTCAATATAAAAATATTTAATATGAAATATTAATATTTTTTATATTTCATATGACGAATAAACACTGCTAAATATCAGTAAACAATATCCGCTTGTTTTTGTATAATTTTTTTTTATAACAAGTTCTAGCAGTAATTAAAATATTTATAGTAATTGACAGATGTAAGTTCATATGTTAATAAATAATTCTCGTAAATATTTGTATGCATTTTTTATTTCTAGAGTGTGAATAACAATTAAATTATTTTGTTTTATTTTCTGATGTTTATGTTGATGTAAATTGTCAGAACATGTAACAAATTATTTACTTCATTATCTATGTTTTTACATGCATGCGTATATATTATATTAATTTTAATAATCCATAAACAAGCTAATAAAAATCTTCTACAAATCATACTTTCTAGACGTTTATGTAAATTTAAGAAGCAGAGGTTTATTGAGATTTTATATATGTAGCTAATTAATTTTTTATAGGGACAAATGTTACATTGACCACAATGTTTATGAAGCCTTGATCTAATTGGCTCTTTCTTTCAGATACCATTGCATATATAATTTCTAATAATTTTAACAATCTTGTAAACAAAAACAGCTATTATCCTTTGTGGGGATCATGGTTGGAACTTTGGTTAAATATTATTACATTTATACATGAATAGATTCAAAATCATAACTAGATGCATGTTAGTACATGACTAATATTAACATTAATGCATAAGCCATTAGTTTGATTATAACATGTTTTTTAAGGGTGTGTGATATTCAATAGTAAATTGAATCTGAGAATTATCCTAATTCTAAGAGTCACTGTTGGTGTAGTTGTGAAAAGTATTTATGCCTTGAATATATTGTTTACAATGATAATTACAAAGCCAACTGTAAGATTCTGCTTGATTAATGGTAAAAACATTTTTAAAAATGTTTCCTGAAAATTTGTGATGATGGTGTTTTACTTGTATTTATATATTGGACTATTTCCATCATCTAATATGAGTATTGAATATCTAAAAAAAGTTTAACTTTATTTAAATATTACAAATACATTCAACTATTAGTAATAGCCCATCAAACAGGTTAGTGTAGCACAATGTTTAAAGAGGTTTTATTCTCCCCTTGTCTTCAGGCACTGCTGGCCTGACCAGTGACAGTCTTAGCTTGGGAATCGAACCTGGATCCTTAGATTCTTAAGTATTAAATTTTAAGGTAACGCTCTAACCAACTGAGCCATCCTGAGAAAGACAACAGTCAGTAGAAATTTCATATACTTATCTATGAGTTTCCTCCTGATTTCTCCACTTTTTCTTAAGAGCAAACTTGATTAGTGGTTTTTATACATTATGTATAGTCACACTAGGTTGACTTATGGGATTGTTTGCCATTGTCATGTGAGCAGCTTCTTTAAATTTTTTTCTTTATATCTTTTCTACTTTATACATATATTTGTGTTTTCCCAATTGAACATATGTTCATTGGTGCATATATGGTCTGCTACCTTAGAGATATCTGCTTTCTGTCTTCTAATCATCTGTTTGCATTCTTTCAAGTACTCTTCAATGGGATGACTAGTCTCACCAATATATGTTCTTCCACATTCACATATTTCATAGATGGTTTATTTTTTCCAGCATTTTACAAAACATGGGGTTATACTATCACTATGGAACAAAGCAAAAGAAATTTGTTTAGAAGCCAGTGATTTAGAAAAAGAAAGGATCTATATAGAACAAACTCTTATGAAAAATGGTCATCCTTCAGTGGTTATTAACAAAACCTTACCTAGACAACAAAAAGAACCATAAAAAACAAACAGTTATTGGTACTATACTATACCTATACATACCAAAAATAGCAGACAAATTAAGGAAAATCTGCAATCAATATAACATCACAACAGCTTCCCAGAGCCATAGCACTTTACAAGGAATTCTAACATCTACAAAACCTAAACTTGAAATGCTGGAAAGAAAAAACTGCATCTATGAAATACCATGTGAATGTAGAACAACATATATTGGTGAGACCAGTTGTCCCATTGAAAAAACATTTGCAAGAACACAACTGATGATTAGAAGAGAGAAAACATATATATGTACAGTGGCAGATCATGTATGTACCAATGAACCTATGTTCAATTGGGAAAACACAAAAATACTGAATAGGGATGAAAAGGTACAAAGAAACAAATTTAAAAAAGCTGCTCACATCACAATGGCAAATAATCTCATAAGTCAACCTAGTGTGACTATACATAATGTATTGAAACCATTAATCAAGTTTGCTCTTAAGAAAAAGTGGAGAAATCAGGAGGAACCTCCTAGATAAGTATATGAAATTTCTACTGATTGTTGCTTTTGGAAGGATGGCTCAGTTCATTAAAGCATTATTTTAAAATTCAATACTCAAGAATCTAAGAGTCCAGCTTCAATTCCCAAGCTAGTATTGTCACTGGTCAGGCCAGCAACACCTGAAGAATCTAGGAGAATAATACTTCTCAAAACATTGTACATATACTAACCTGTTTGATGTACTATTACTAATAATTGAATGTATTTGGAATATTTAAATAAAGTTAAATTTTTCTTAAGACATTCAATACTCATATTAGATGATGGAAATAGTCCAATACAGGGTTGGCCTTTGTTTTGGCTCAGGGGCTGCAGAGGTTGATGAAGGGCCACATCGGGGGCCACTTTGTGGAAGCGAAAGATAGCAGAGAGCCGCACCTTTTTTCACAACACAAAAACATAATGTTTTATTCCCTGTATTACCAAAGAAATATTTGTTTGTCCATTCTTCATTAAACACATGACATTCATCAATGATTTTACATTTTTTTGGAGGGTTTATAGTTTCACTAAAGTTGGAAATGTATATATTTGCTAATGCAAAGACAAAATTGAAATTAATCAGATCAAATAAAAAAGCATTGCACATCGTATCTACACTGCGCATATGTATTGACATGGCCGTCCTAGTGGAAAGTACAAGACAAATCTTTGGTCACACACAGAAAGAAAATGTCAGTTCAAGGCGAATTTTTCTGATTGTCTTGGCAGGTCACATAAAAGCTCTTAGCAGGCCGCTATTTGCCCACCCCTGGTCCAATATATGAACACAACATTTTTTTTAGTTGTAAATTTTTTTAACAATATTAATAATTTAATTATTTGAGAAAATTTTTTTTATTTTTTAAATTTTTATATTTTGTATTTAGTAATTTCTGGATTGTAACTGAAAATAAATAAAAAAATCCAATTTTTTTTTTGTTTTTTTCATATATCAATTGTATTGACTGGGAAGTGAAGCCAGACCATCTGCTTGGAAGGCAGCCATGCTAATCACTAAACCATCAACACTTGATGAAAATCCTATTTTTTATTATATAAATACAATAATTGCAAATTTGCAGTGTTTTTTTTAAATATTTTTTCATATTTTAACATACTGGGAATGAATGCACCCCTCAGATACATGTGACTTCCCTGCAATTTTTTGAATGTGACCATTGCAATATTAAAAATGTAGTGCTGATAATATATAATTTCAGGAAAAAATAAATTCATATACGTATATTAAAAGAATTCTTAGCAAGTCAAACTTTCTAAGAATCAGTTTAAGAAGGTTGCAGAAACAATGCCCCCCCTCTTAAATTAATTTATAATCAAATGGAAATGGTTTATTTTCATCCTGCCCCAAGATCTCAGCCATGATATTTTATAGAAGTGTGTGTGTGTGTGAAAAACAAAAATACATTGGCATGGATGGAAACAACTTTATATAAAAGATTTTGGAGGCATTTGATATGTGAATTATCATAACGTTTTTAGATTTGATTGGTTAATGAATAGATTTACGTTATCAAGGTTACATATTTGATAAGGTATTTTTGCCAATTCAAAAAATACAGAGGTGCATCATAGAATT
Organism: Epiperipatus broadwayi; assembly: GCA_028023455.1. NCBI lineage: Eukaryota > Metazoa > Onychophora > Udeonychophora > Euonychophora > Peripatidae > Epiperipatus > Epiperipatus broadwayi. The sequence continues at coordinate 1,745,179 of JAQFVV010012501.1, forward strand.
CATTGTACTACTGCTGCTTTTAAGAAGTTAAAAAATAGTATACTTCATCACAGAGAAATAACTATTACTACTGCTACTAATAACTAATTTATTGTATGGAAGTAAAACTTCAACATCCTACCAATGAAGTATAAAGACACAAAGGCACAACTCTCCACACAGTAGCACCACTGTGTGCAAGTCAGACTAATCAATGGATTCAGGAAGGCTTGTGCATAAAATCTCTGTCTAGTGCCTACTCATCCAATATCTCCAGTGATGTGATGTGAGGTGATGTGATGCACTGTGACTTCTTATACGGAGTCAGGCATCTTTCAGCAATTATGCCCATAGTACCCTGTTAGCAACTTTACCTTCCTTTTCCATTCTCCACCCTAAGTTTTTCCATTATCTGCTCCATCTCATTTACACAACATAATATTTGTCAACTCCATGACCTTCATATCTAAATCCCTCTTACCTTTATCCAAATCTAGCATAAAAACCAATAACTCAATAATCACTTTGATCATATTTAATCTTCCATAACTTCATTATTTGTACCCTTTCTGCTTCCAAGCATTTACCTTGAAGTAACAGATGCCTAATATTTTCTATGCCTTTCTTACACAACTTGCAGACTAAATCATCCATATTTTTCCATTTATGTGTATATTTCCTTGTTGCTAAAGATCCCATTCGAGCCTTAAACAATAAACTACTTTCCTTACTATTATCATAAATTAACTCACACCCAATGTTTCGTTTACTTCTATATATATTTAAACTCATTTTACTCTCCATACTAGTTCTGCATCTATTCTTCTATCCCACTCCTTACCACTATAACCCTCAACAATCCTCCTAATACAATTATCCCACCTTTTGTACAAGTATACTGACATAAATTCTTTATCCAAACCTTCTGCATACCACATTACCTTTTTCACCCATCTTGTTGCCTGCCCTTTACTTGTAAGCCAATTAAATACTATTTTGGCTATTCTTTTATTATCCATAAACTGTAATCTACCAAACATTTTTAATTTGCTTTTTTCATCTCTCATATAAAAACTTGACCATCCCATTTCTCCTTGAATCGCCTCCTTTGCTGTCCACACCTCTGCATCTAATGCATGAAAATTCTCCATACAGTAGCACCATTTAGTGCAAGCCAGAATAATCAATGGATGCAGGAAGGTTTGTGCATAAAATTTTTTATCTAGTACTCACTCATTCAATATGGGGATATAGATAGGGATTTTATGCACAAACCTTCCTGCATCCATTGATTACTCTGACTTGCACTGAGTGGTGCTACTGTATGGAAAGTTTTGCCTCTGTGTAAACAGCTTGTGTAAGCATAAAGACTGGAGATCATATGATGAAGTATAACGACATTAAAAATTTCATTTAAAAATGCTCTGTTAAATTTTAAAAAGTCTTCATCTTGCTGGAGTGATTCTGTAGAGTCTATTATTTTAAAATCACATTTTCATTGGAAACATGTAAAATAAATGAACAATGAAAGACTTCCTGAAAGGATATTTTATGATAAATTTTAGCATGCTTTTTAGCAAAAGATAAATCCACCTATAGTATAAAGATTATATCAAATACTTTCTAAAGAAATACAATGTCAATTGTTTCCATTGAGAAGGTATGGCAAAGGATAGAAAAGTTTTAAGTTAAAAAAAAAAACACAACAGAAAAATGGACCAGCATGTTCTATATGTAGATATAAATATATATGTTTCACATATTGGTTTGTATAATTATTACAAAATGTATTTCTGGAATAGTTTTTTATCTCTCCCTCCTGACTTTATTTTTTTGGAGTTGAAATAGTCATATTTGTTTATGAGTGGCTGTTTATTATTATTATCTTAATATTAATTTAATTTTAGATATTTAGATAGATGAACAACTTCTATTTCTATTAATTACAGTAAGAAAAAACTTCATGGCACTCCATTTTATTATACATTAAAATATTTATATTGTTAATCATACCAAAACCCATAAATACCTTCAATTGTTTAAACATTAATTTCTAATAATATCAGATTCTGGTAAATTTCCATATGAATTAATTAAATCATATAAGAGTTTTGAGTATTTCATCATCAGTTGTTTAATGAAATGGAAGGTTGAATAATTGGAAGAATGAAAAGATTGAAGCCTGTCCATTAAAGTTTGAGGAATGCCAGCTTAATAAGCTGAGTACTGATTGTACATATGTATGGGAGAATATGATGTGGCCCAACTGATGACTTCTGATTATCCAGGAAATATATATATTGGGTATCATATATCTTTTTCTCACATGTGTGGTCATGTGTATTGGTTGCTTGAGGTGGAATGTAGGATAAAGAGACTGAACAATTCTGATTTCAAATCCCTCTAATTATATTTAAAATGCAATAGATGCAACAAAAATGATTGTTTATTGTTTTTTCACTTATGTAAAACTGATTTTAGATGAATATTTAATAAATTAAAAATCTAAGTAAAAAGATAAAAATCAAGAGTTTGTTATGAAACACTCTTATATTTGTTCCACATCTTACATTGTTCATATAAAGGAAAATTTGGTATATTGAAAAAAAAAACAAAAACAAAAATTCTATTAAACAGGACGCCCAATTTGTCTTATATTGATACAGATTTCAACATGGCCTGTATAAATTTTGATTAAATTAAAATGGTTTTAGATGTAATTTATTAAAAATCAGAGTTATTAGGAAATCTTAAAACTTCTCAAAAATGGCAACTATTTAAACAATAATAGATAATAATTTATGCTTTTGAATTCCCTATTAATTTATACAATTTTATCATGTTTGCCACTAATAAGATATAATTTTGCCTCGTTTTGTTTTCTCTCTTTTATACTTAATAGAATGCAATATAATTTATTACTACCACATAAACTTATACTAAGAACTCTTCTTTAGAATCCAATTATTTGGCATCATCTAAATTCATCACTACTGATTACATTCTTTGTGAGACTTTTGATCGTTCATATAAAAACAACAAATTGACATATATGTTGCTAAAATTGATACACTTTTAGACATGATGTAAAAATAAAATTTGATACTTTTTTACCTATCAGCTTATTAAAAAGCAATATATATTATCTACCCATATTGAGTGTGAATAAAATATTATTTATATACTACTTATGCATCGAAAGAATGTTTATAAATAGATAATTTTAACTTTCTTATTGCATTGTCAAATCCATATAATATTAATATTATCTATGTTCTTTACTATTTTTTACAATGCCTTTTACAATCCACTATTGACATTTTCAATTGCCTCAGCAATCTTCTTCAGAACTTCTAGTTAGTTCTGAAGAAGATTGCTGGAGCAATTAAAACCATCAATAGTGAATTGTAAAAGCATAGTAAAAAGTAATAAAGAACATACATGATATTAATGTTATATAAATAGATAACTAATTACTACAGTTTATTAGATAAATGTCAAACATGCCACCCTCATAACTTTGATACAAGTCACTTAATAAAAGTATATTAACAAGTCCATAATAAAAGTATATTAACAATTTTTATTAGTCATTTAATAATTTTTATTATTCATTATACAAGAGATTATACACAATGAATATTTTTATAGAGTAATTTTCACTACATCATTCTCATGCAAGGTAGAACCAGTAGAACCTTTTTTCTAAACACTTTTAACATCTTGTGGAGGGGTTAAATCATAAACACATGGGGAAAAATGTATGATTCCTAAGATGCACATTTTGTGCTGATCCAGCACTCATCAGTTGGCTCAAATAGAGTTTATCAAAGTTGTAACTTTTACAAAATTAAACAAGATGGTTTGTGAAGTTTTAAAAAAAAATGGAGTAGATCTAATTGTTAATGAAATATTCATTCTTGTTAATGCAACTGACATTAACATCTAGATGCATAGTAATGTATACACTCTTGTCATAAATTTATTGGCTTTTATGTTAAATTTTGGGATGACAACATAATCTTTTTTTCTTTATGACAAGCCTTAAATATTTGTTAGATTTTATTGAAAACAGTTATGTGGAAGCAAAAAAGTGAAGCTTTTATGGTTATGTTAATATGTGATAATTGCAGTTTGTATTATTTGGTAGAGGGTGTGCTCTTTGTACCATTAAGATATTTTGTGTAAAAGTTGATCATATATTACTCTGTATGCTGCTGTAGATATTTTTGCATATGTATGAAGCCCATATGGAAGAAACTGGCTGATGAATAAAATGTATAACATTATTCAAATATTCACTCTGATATTAATAAAAAATTATTTTTATTAATTGTCTAGAAAAAAGAGCATTTATTGTGAACTGTACTAATTTGTTTTAAAAGTAATCAACTTTTGATTAAATTGAGTATAAAAAGTGTTTAGCAAAAAAATAAAAAGTGATTGATTACTAAAAATTTGAACAAGTATAAAAGCCTTCAATAATACAAACTCTCTCTATATTTTTCTCATGTGTCATAGCATCGGCCAGGAAGTGAACCCGCTAACCTGGGACAACTGCTTTTAAGGCAGTTGTGCTGACCTCTGGATTATTTGTAAAAGATTGCTTTCAGAGGTAAAAAAATGTAATGAAATTATCAACTGTGTTTGTTTATGTTAATGACAGGTGAAAATTCAGAATTTGGATTGAGGCAATATATTATAGATTAAAAAATTAACAATTAACTTTTAAAACAATACATTTGTGTAGGTATACATATTATTCACAAAATAGTTAACTACTTATATATGCTTAAAATAGAATAATAATGGTACATATAAGACCTGTTATCTCATTTCACATCTGTATCAGTCTGCTGATAATTTTATAATATTGTGATGTTGTCAAATATTATGTACACCAGAAGTTTTAATAAACTTAAGTGATAAATTTAACAAAGTGGAACACATACCAAATTATTTCACAATATTTTATCAAGATTTAGAAAGTTATTGGCAGATTGATATGTATATAAAAAGGCATAGCAGCTCTAATACGTAACACTGATTTTACCATTCTAAATATGAAAAAGTATATTTTTAACAATAAGAAAATAGAAATTTGAACACAAAAATAATAAAAATGCTTGACGATACTAAATAAAAATGGCACTTTGCACTGTCAAAGTCATCGACCCCCCTGCTCAAGGTATGGCATTCTGCCATCCCACACATAGCTAGAAATTCCCAAATTTTAACTCTGGCATGAAATTACAAAATAAGCACTAAAACAAAATTACCAAAAAAAAAATAATATTAAATAAGCAAAAAAAAATACAGCATCTATTCTATTGTTTAAATAAGGATATTAAATACAAAAATAAAAAAGTATATTAATTACAAAATGGACAATAAAGCAAATAAAAAAGAAAAAAATACATCTATTAACTAAGGCAGAAAATTAAAACATGGGCAGATAAAATAAAACAACTTAGGTCTAGATCAGATTTTTAAAAAAAGAAATTAATAAACTTTTATCAAAATATATATAAAAAAATTATTCAACTTTTATTAAAAAGGAATCAATGATGTGGACTGATTTTTTAAATATAGTCGTTAATGCAATAAAAGCACCGCCTTGTTTGCGAAGCTGGCTGATTGTACTTTTTCACTTTTATATACTTTATGGGAAGGGGTGAAGGATGGCTTTGATGGCATTAAGTGCTATTTTTTAAATACTCAACTGTTTTTATTTAGTATCTAATTGCTACATGAAATAAAAACTCACAACTATCTGTTTTATTTAATGTTATAATGTGTTTTTATTATTTTTGTGTATAAATTTATCACTTAAGTTTGTCAGAAGTTCCAGTGTTCACTTTATTTGATGAGATTGCAGGGTTTATTTGACAGGATCACAAGGTTAGACATATATGGGTGAAACAACACAGATGTGAAAAGATGTAGAAGCTGTAATACCTAAACATAAGTTAATTAAGTATTGAAATATTTGAAAACACTTCTGCATATATATGTAATTTTATAATTGAATATTTAAAAATACAGTAATTAGATATATGTAAGTTATAACTTTAAAAATTTTATCCACTTAGAAGTGCTTTCGACTATCCTTGCAATCTTTGTCAACTAATACTTATATATATAACAATGAACATTACATTATGTATATAATATTTTTATACATTATTAATAAGTTTTGGTTTTATACAAGTTAGGAAAAATAATAACTGGAATATTTTATATTACCACATATGTGTGTGAGCATATGTATATGTAGTATTTGTAACTAATTACAATTTTCATATCTGCAAACTACAATTTAAATAGTATTACATGTGTAATTTGTCTAACAATAATTAATAATTAATATCTGTTAGTCAATAACAGAAATCATATATTTATATTATTGAAATATTTTTCACACTTTTAATTTTATTTTAATATGCTTTTATTCAACTTATGCTTGCTTTAATCTTCTGTTTAGATAGATAGGATCTTATAACTCATTATTAGCTATTTCCCAATTTCTAATCCTTTAATGACAATATATATTTTTAAAGTTTACAAATAATTTTAGCAAAAATGTAATAAAAAACTTAAAATTTTAATTTATATATAATGTTAATGGAACATAGACTCACAATAGTCCTTGTAATTTAAAACTGAATGATTAATAAAGACTGGGTCAAATGCTTATTTATTTATTTTTTATTATATACTTTTATTTAATTTATTCTGCATTTTAGTCTTTATGTCTAGATACAATTTAATTAAGTTGATTCATTTTATTTGAATAATTCATTAAAACTAAAAAATAAAAAATAAAATGAATACAAACAATAAAAATAAATGTTTTACTCACACAAATGTACTAAAACATAAAAAAAGGTACTAGTACATGTACTGCATTCCACCACTTGATGGCACTAGTTTTTGCCCAATGCACATTCATGGGCCAATGATATGGTAAAATACAGTAAAATTTATACATTTATATAGTATCTTTTTAAATTTTTAAAAAAAATTCTATACGTTATTTTTTTAATATATGGTATTTTTATTTAACACTTTTCAAAAATAATATGAGTTTTTTTCGACTAAAGCCCTAAACATTTTTTTTTTTTTATATTTTTGTCATTTGCTTTTTAATTATCATCTTTTTACTTTTTTTTTTGATATACTTTTTTTTTTTAACATTTATGCTACCGAAAAGTTCTTCCTTATTTTTAGATGGTGGAAAGGGGGTTGTTTGCTTTTAATTATCGACTTCTTTGATATATTTTTATTTTAACATTTATGCTACTGAGAAGTACTTGCTTAATTTTTATGCTTTTAAAGAAATCCTTAAACATTTCATTTTTAATAAACCTACAGTTTGTTTTAGATGAAGAGCAGGTTTAGATTTTTTTTCAATTATGTAAATAACAACAATTTTCCATGAAATAATTTGGACATTTATTGAATCAAAAATAAACTAAACTTTTTTCAAGTTATAAAGGTTTTGGTGTAGAAACAACAAAAACTGTCACTGGCAATTCACTGAGCTTCAATTAATTTTTTACACTTGCTGTTGCCATTTTATTATTCTCACATGGAATCACATGAAAACATGAATTTTCACATGAACTTGGTCGAATTCTGCTTTTTAACCTAACCTTTCACAGTTGTGTTCAGTTACAAATCATAGGGAAGTGTATGTGATGGGCTGACAATTTTTACTATGTACAACTACTTTGATTAAGCTTTCTCACAATTATTCAGTAATGAATATTTTAAGAGTCGTATACTTAAAATACAGCTACAATCAAATCTTACTGTAGCAATAGGTCAATTATGCTCACTTGAGGAATACTTTCACAACACAATGGGCATGATATTTCATTACGTAAGCATAGAATACATCACTATCAAGTGGCCTGTTATGGCTACAACAACCCTATTGTAGTGTTAGCTGTAAGTTAGTCTGCTAAAATAGCATATTAATGTGCATTGAGCAAAAACCAGTGCCATCAAGCAGTGGAGTGTATTATATGTACTAGCACGAAAAAAAACTTTTTCCAATTTTTACAAATAAAAATGTGGAATGTCTTATCAATTTTTATGTACTTCTTATCAAGGAAATCACAATTTAACATTTTAAATTTAATATACTTCATTGTTTTTCTATTATGAACAAAAAATATCCAATTTTCATTGATGTAAAGTATAACTAAGGATATTTCTAAATATGAACACTCTATGCTTTGACTGAAGAAATTTTTTTAAAATCCATTTATGCAAATAAGAAGCTTTTTGAAAATATTTATTATTATTATTTATTAATCACTATTTTAAATTATTCTAATGAAACTATTTAATACTAGCAAATATTAAATTTTTTATGTATAGCCTTATTCATATATAGTTATCAGGATATGTGTAATCCCAAACTAGCTTTGGACAAATGGAATTTGGGGCATGGATGTGTAGCACCAATATAAATATCTTTAGAATTATTTAAAAGGGCTTAAGGATAATCTTTAAGATACACACACTTGAATTTGTTTATATGATGATTACTAGTTTATTTATAGTTAAATAATGCTCCAGAATATTGATGATGATCAAACTTGGAATGAGCTTAAAATTTTTGAATATATGCTTGGTTTAATAGTAATTTTATGACTTATGTATGTGAATGCAGCAAGAAAAACTGATGATTACTGTTTTATATTGTGTCTCATGATTGCCATTCATTTGATGGTGATCAGCCTATAATTTTATAAAAGATAATTTTTAGTGATAGTTATTCATGATGTTATGTTTATTACTTATGTTGATACATTGATAACTTGTTGATTTTTTTTATATTATTAAACAGTAGCAAACTGTCTATACAGTAGTGCCATCCAGTGTAAGTCTTAAGGCTTGCACTGGGTGGCACTACTGAAGTTTGCTATTGTTTAAACAGTTTGTGTAAGCATAGGAAATGATCACATGATTTTTTAACATTATATTATCATACTTAGTAAAATAACTAATAGTTGTTTATTTTTTGTGTAATCACATTCAAGTCCATTTCATTATTATTTAATTATATGGAAAATAAAATTTAGGTCTATTTTTGCCAATCTTGGTTTAATTTTCCCTCTTCTGACAGAATTGTGACTACTGTAATTCATTAAGCACTCTTTGCATACCATACAGGCATGCTTTTTACCAGTAGTAAATATGCCAATTTGACAGGCTTCATATTTTTTACAATAATTCTGTAATACATCTTTGATAGACTGCACTTAGCTACATACACTTAATCATATAGTTACATATCTCTGAAATATATTAAAATTACAAGAATATTGGTAATGAGATTTTTGAAATTTTTTTTGTTTTTAAACATGCAGAACAATATTGAATATTCATAGCAACACTGAACATGCCATTCTAAAATTGTGTTCAACATGTAATATGAGTTATTAGATGATTTCTTTTAAAATACCATCTGTAAACTATGGTAGTTTGTCTATTTTAAATGCTGACTGATAAGGCAGTAAAATTATAATTGATATTTATTTACTATTTTTTAATATGATGAAATTATTATGTATTTAATCTTAATTTCAATGACTTGATTTTAAATCTTTTTGATGACATTAGTGTTGCAATTTCTTTTAAGTATAATTTGGTCTCATGATTTTTCAGTCAAATTACTTTTAGTATAATTTAATTATTAGCCAAATAATTCTTTAGTGAAATTATCTTTCAATATTTCATTATATCTCCTAGCAATTGGTCTTTATGGCTATAAAAAATTGGGGTATTATTATATTTTTATAGGACAATTTATATGATAAGCCTTCTTAATAAGATAAATTTCACATAGATTAATATATTTTGAATAGATGATAATATATGGAAGATTAAAACTGGAAATAGCTAATAGATCTTTGGATAAAAAAAGGCACATCAGGAAATAGAAACTACTAAACATCACATGATCACCATTTCTTATGCTTGCTCATAACTGTTATAAAACAGGCAAAACTCCATACAGTAGTTGCTTGCACTGAGTGGCACTATTGCATGGAGAGTTTTGCCAGTTTTAAATAGAAACTACTTACTAACCATTTGGTCAATTATTGAGATTCAAGTTCTTAAAACTGCAGTATAAGTATTATATTATCTATTTTGCAATCCATGTGTTCATAATATGTTTGCATCAAACAAATATCACTAAAAATATTTTTCATGCAAGATTGATCTTTTTGCACAACCAAAAATGTACCTAATATAAGTGACAGTATGTGAATTTCAATCTAATTTTATTAAAAATTTCTAGACATTCCATTTTTAATTTTCCATGTATCATCAATATTTCTGCATTCTATTGCATATTTGTAAATGTAATTTCATATAATATTATTTAATACTTTTGTAAAAGTCTTATTTTGCTTAACCTTAATTAATAGGATGACTGTCTGATCTAATTACAATTTAAAAATAAATAATTATAAATTAAAACTGCTCTAATTTCATATTGATAAAGACTGAATGATCAAGACAGTGAGAGATTTAATCTGGATTAATTTAAGAATGCTGATTCAGCAAGAAATGCATCTTAAAGTTCATTGGTATTTTTCTGGATATCTTTATTTATATACTTCAATAATATATTGTGAAATAATAGTTATATTAAAAAAATAATAAACATCGAAAAAAAATGTGGAGGTTGTATTAAAGGCATCTTATGTTACCCTTATGTTACATTTAATAAAAAACTGTTATATTAATTTCAAACAGAGTTTAAAATTTAAATCTGGGCTAAGAATGACATTATAATCTCTAATCCAATAAATACTAATAAACAAAATTAATTTATGTATCTAAAGTGGGAAAATATTAAATATAGGAGGATAGGAAGGTTGATACTTATACATCAAATTGGAATAATAAAATAAATACGATTTAGATTTCTATATAAATTTTAATTTTGCTGTTTGGACGACTGACTGTATTGAGAAGTAGTCATTGAAGAGATTTAATTTAAGAATGAAATTGATCTGGTAGAATTTCAAAATTGTTTTGACCAGAAAAAATATGATGTCATTTAAAAATTTATTAGATATTTCATGTTTTAATAAAATAGAAAGAAAATAAATATCTGTTTATAAATCTTGCCACATATGATTTAAAAACTCATATTAATATCCTTCAAATAGTTAATTAAAATATGTCATTTTTAAAAATAATATTAATGTAATTGAAATTAAATCACATATTAAAATATAGCACAGAATTAATTTTATATATTTAAATTTATAATTAATTGAATTTATTAATTTTGATATTATAATTTTTTTCATGGAGATGCAATGCACAGTGTGTGTATATATATATAGCAACAGTTTGGAAAATATGGGGTGAACCTGGGATGATGGAGAATCATCATCATTAACCCAAGTCAAAGATTCAAATTTAAACATACAAATATATAATGAATAACTATGAGAAATGAACATGAGAGATAAGCACAGAACTAATTATAAGTAACTATAAGTTTACCAGCATTTCACAAAAGCAATAATCAGTCATCATTATGAATGATCAACAATAAAAATAAATCAACAGTCAATCTTGTGACTGGATTTGAATGTGGTTCATTGTAGACCAGGCTAATTATTTAACCCTTGACAGCTTGGGGCAGATTATTTAAACAATAATTTAAATGCACAAACTTAAGTGGTAATCCATAAAAATATAACAATTAAAAAATAATGCTGGGATACTAAAATGTGCTGATCATCATTAATGCTCTGTCCACCTAGAACCATTAATGTACTGGCCAACTATAAACTTAATTTCTAAATAAATAATAAAATACAACTTAATGTGGTGCACGAACTTTAAAGAATATCCCCTTTTGTGCCATCCAGCATTCGAGAAGTAATGAAATCTTCATCAACGGGATGTCCATAAACACTAAATATAAAACCCATTTTATATAACAGACTGTTATGCACAAATTCATCTCAGTGAGCAAAAACTATATACACTGTGAGCAAAAGATATAATACAAACATATAATATTCTAAAACTATTTTAGGATTGAGTAAATTTACTGGAATAACTTTAACAATAAACTGTGACTTTATTATTAAGGTCTGATAAGTATGCTGTAAATATAAATTTGATATTCTGATTTTGATTAATACAAAAAGAAATAAACTATCACATTGTGATTTACAAATATTTCAATAAGTTTACATAAAACATCTATATATCAACACACATATGCATCTGTATAAAAAAATTATATATCAGAATTGTGATAAACTAATAATAAAAATATGATTAAATGCATGCACACACTGATATTTCATTAGTTAAAAAACTTATTAAACCATATTGTATTTTGACAAGATAATTAATTTCATGTTGAAAATAAAATTCACATGCATGTGTGTATATATTGTTTTCTTATTAATCTAAGTCATTGGCTCACTATTCTTAATTGTAAATAAAAGTTTTTTTCTCTTTCCAAAAACAAAATATTAATTCTTTGATAATCCTCCATAAAAGTTTTTTTAGGTTATTCTTGATTAATTATAAATGTCTTTAAAAATATTCTAACAAGTTCTTTTGTTTTCCAATCTAGAGTTTTGGAGTTTACATTTTTTTAAAATTTCAAAATAAACTCATCATTTTCAATAAAGAAAGTTTCTGAGTTTCCCTTTTAATAAATAAAACTGGAAATGGTCATTTATTATTTTCTTTCATTATTCAAGTTTTATTTTTAGTTGACTAAAGTTATCTACTTTAAAAACATTTTTAATTTAAAAATTCTAACTGCCATTTTCAAGAAATTATTTAAAATAATATTATACTCAATATATATATCACATTCTACTCATCAGTTGTACTTTATATATATCCAAAACAGTATCTTTATTTGTGCTTTTCTCCATATAGATAAAACAGTATACATATAAATGAATTCTTCAGCAAACCAATGGATTCTCTTGGTAAGCTAATCACTTCTAAAACAATACACTGGCTTATTGTCATCTTTGGGAAAGATATAATTTGGTAATTGTTAGACAGCAGTGAGCTCTCTTCAATCTTTATGCTGTCTAATACCCACACATGTAAGACTATAAACCACAAAACCTGAGCATTGCTTTCATGTAAATTCAAATTCTACCATCATTGCACTAGCAGCAGCAGCTGAATCCACTGTCTCTTGTCTTCAATTATAACTTCATAGTCATAATGCTGTCATAATATCCTATCTAATCTTTTTCCAACCTTTTTATAGTCAGGATGAAATTTAAAAAAAAAAACTCATAGTAATTAAAAATAAGTTTTTGATTAAAAAAGTTAATGACACTTTTCAATTCAGCTTAATCCTTTCAAAAACAACTTTGTGGAATTTTTATCAAAATATATTATGTAAGCTAAATTTCTTAATCTAATCAAAATAGATAGTGGAATTTATAATTATCAGTATATCTATTGTAACATAAAAACATGCTTGTTTTAATTTCAAAATCAGAATTAATAAAATATTAATCAGACCTTTTTAAATGTTTAATTTATAATACATTTTTTAAGATTCAAAATTATTTAATCTTTAACTGTTATTCCAATATAATATAAAAAATATCTACAAAAATTTTTTCATTTGCATTTATTTTTCCTTTTTCTTTCAACTTATATATATATATATATATATATATATATATATACTTATATATATATATATATATATATATATATATATATGCACTTATGCCTCAAGACATATGCCCATCTCAATATATGTCCATATAAGTACAATTATACAATATCCCTTTATAGATAATAGAAGCCAATGAAATCTAGCATCATCTACATTGTTGTCATCATCTATATTTTCCAAGAATTCAGTGAACAGATGGAAGTGGCTTCATTTTTGTCTGCTAAAACAATTGGTTGACAATGTAAGGTGAAGTGTTTAATTAAATTTAATGTAGGTGATGCTAAATTATTTTACTGCTTTCACACACACATTTATCATCATCATCAATCATTTTCAACCATTATTGATCCACTACAGAGAAAAAGTCTCTTCAAATTCAATTAAATTTCTCTGATTTCTAGTGACTCTCCTCCACAATACAACAACAAACTTACTTATTTCATTCATCCATCTCAAATATGGTCTCTTTCTAGACTTTTACAATCTTTTGAGTTCCAATTTCATTTCAAGTATTCATTTATTATCATTTCTTCTAGCAATATATCCAGTTCACCTTTATTTGTCTCTTAACTCTTTCAATGATAACAGTAGCACCTCCTTGTTTTCTAATCCATGTATTTCATTTTTCAATCCTTTTTGTTATTTCTAGCATACATCTTTCCATAATTTGTTGAATGGTATAAAGTATGGGTATTCCTCTTTTGTTAAGTGTTTAAGCTTCAGATCCACATTTAACACTTAAATAAAACACTTTTGTTATTGGTCCAGCGAAGTAAAGCTCTGAAACTTTTAATTGGTCAAGTGACAAACTTTTTGATACAAATATTTTCATCTTTTAATGTCTATTAATTTTAGTTTCATTTTCAAAAAGTATATTAATTATTTGTAATGTTAAGAAAGTAAATGAAAGTTATTTCAAAAATATATTTTTATTTGTATTTTATAGAAATATTTAAAAACGGAAAAATCAAAGAAAACATTACGAGCGAATTAGAAGCATTATAAATGTCATTTAGATCCCTCCCAGCTTTCACGTTATGAATTTTTTAAGAATTTTTTAGGAAAATCTTAACGTCTTTCTCAAAATAATTATACTTTCAGCATATTATTAAAAAAATACACCAAAAATACATTATAATGCCAGAAAAATATTCTAAATCATTAATCTTTGTTTGAAAATCAAATAAACAGCTTGGAGCAATCTAACCTCTTGACAAGATGTCAAAAATTGCTGCTATGGCTGGTTTCTTTTTCAATTTACGATCGTGTAAAGTATACAATTTTTTAATAAAACCTTACTACTTTTGAAAAATAACTATATTTTTATTAGAAATATTAGATTTTATGAAAATTATTTATAATATGTACGAAACATAATAAAAAAAACACTCCAAAACATATATTTTCATTTTAGCGGTGAAAAAATATTTAACGGAATCATCAGCCAATAAGAATTGGAAATAGATTGGGACTAGATTATCCAACCAATCAAAACTGGCCTTCTTCTTTTGTTCAACTTAAAATCCTCCTAGTATTGATTTTTTACTTGTAAAATGATTTAAAAGAGGACAGCATCTTATAGGCCTTGCTCTAAGCTTTAATACGGGTATTTTTTCTTCAATGTAACTAAAAAATTGGCTGAGTTAGAGCAATCCAAAGGTGACAACCGCGATATCGCGTTTCAGGCTATTAAAAAGTTAAAGCACTCCAATCAAGTTTATTATTATGATTAATTTCATCTATTACGTTTCCATTTGCATTTTATATTATATTCAATTAAATGCAAAAAAGTATAGAAATGAAATCTTTTGTAGTTAATTCTCAAATATATTATTTCTACACCCAATGTTAATTAACATTTTGAACAAGGCTAATAAGAAAAATATCAAAGGATTTATTGTTCACAATTCATAATGAGTTCAGGCATTGAAAGAACAAATTGAAGTCATCACTGTATTAAATAATATAGAGTAAATAAATAAATGAATAGTTTATTGTTCAAAATGTTTGAAAGCTGAAAGTGACTAAATGAAAATGTGGATAATGTATCTTGAGATTCACAGTCCATCACTACACAATTGCTCTAAACCATAAGTGATAATATCTAATTATCATGAAGATTAAAGTATAAAAATAAAATTTTTATGATCCAATACAACTTGTAAATTTAGACTTACCTAAAATCTGAACTCCAACAAAAATGCATGCAATAAAAGAACAAATAAACATTATTTCTGTATATAATGTTAGATAAAGTGTTAAGAACTAAAACTCTATTTCATTTTTTTCTCTTTGTGAGCAATGTTTGGAGTGGGTAATGAAAAAGTCACACATGATATTAACATTTAATCACTCTTGAAATATGCTTTCCGCTTGGTTACTTTTTAACAACATATTTTCTTCTGCCTTTATTAACAGTAACTTAAATGAGACTATTTGCAACATACACACATTGTTTATAAAACTAACTTTAAATTCAGTTTTAGACACAAACTTTACATGTTATAATGAGCAAACATGACACAAATATAACAAATATACAAATAACACATTCATTTATAAATAAATGTGTCATAATTGTATTTTTGCCATCCCAAGCTAGATTATAATAATGTTACATTCTTCATAGTTTGTACAAAGATATTCCAACCAAAGATTTCAATTCTATTCAGTTCTTAATAATTATACTTATTATTTAACCGCAGTCTTCTTTCTGCATGGTTTGGAGCAGTGGTTGCACGGCAGACTCTGGAACTCAAAGTCCATGGATCACAACCAGTTTGTCACTTCTGATGTTTGAACTGATTATAAACTTTTGATCAATAAATCATTCAATTATTTATTATTTACAGGAAGACATTAAAAGTTTTACTGGACAAAAATTGTTAATAGTAGAATATCCATGTTACAAAAGTGCAAATTATGTTTCTAAATTCAGCATCAAAACAAACCAGTAAACAGTCTATAAAATGATAAAAATATTTTTAGCCAAGCTATTTATTTAAATCTTGGTAAAAAAATATAAAAAATAAAATTGCAAATGAAATAAATAATAAGAAATAATTGCAAGCATATTTTGGACTATTTCCATCATCTAGAATTGATTGTTAAATGTTTAAAGAAAAATCGCCCTTTTATTCAATTAACTTCAAATAATTTCAACTGTTTTATAACAGCGCACAGGTTAATATATAATACAAGGTTTTAAGTAGAATTGATCTCCCCTCTTCTTCAGGTGTTGTTGACCTAATGAGTGACAGTACTAACATGGAAATCGAACACGATTTTTTAGATTTGTGATGAATTTAAAATAATGCTCTTACCAAATAGTCTATTCTGTCAAACCTTATGAAATAATATTTGAAGCAATCAATCTCTCTCTCTCTCTCTCTCTCTCTCTCTCTTTATTTATTTATCTATAAGGAAAGTAAATGGTCTTGCTATGTTGTCAAAATAATTTGGGCTCAAATCCAATCTTGTTAAAATTTTAATTTTCCAAGCGGCATTATTTTTTTTAAAAACTAGACCAAAGCTATCTATAGCTAGAGAGTAAAACACGAATAAAAAACACTCAAATCCTTACCAATGTTTCATTGGTGGTCGAGAGCTCAGTGACAGCTGCTTTACAAACAGTTGTCCCGGGTTGGCGGGATCGCTTCCCGGCTGATGCTATGACACATGAGAAAAAAAAATCCTTACCAATGTTTCACGTCTCTTATTCTTTGAGGGCTCTGTGAAAAGGCTTTTGCTTTGCAGTGGTTTATTGAATAATTTTATGTAATATAAATCTTCTTATTTATGGGTAGGATCTTGACAGGATCAAGAAAGTTTATCAATAAAATCCAATGCTTCACCATATTACAATCTCTATCTATGGCAGTTTATTTAGTTTTAACTGACTACACGCCATCACTAACACACATCTCCATTTCTTCACACGAAGTATATTTATTGAAAAAAAAAGTTAAGAAAGATGTAAAATGATATCCATATGTATCTTCTTAAGGTGTGAATAAAGTTGTTATTTGAAACTAAAAGTTAAACTTTAATTACGCAGAAAAGTGTAAAACGGAACTTTACTGGAGCAACCTGTCCTCTCTAATATACGTGTATATATATAAAATATGTGCATTTGCGATATTGATTTTGACGAAAGTAATGGAGAAATTTATGACTGCTTGAGATATATATAAGTATGTATTTCTATATCATTTTCATTAAATATATAAAAGTGATTTTATTAAAAATAATTTTCTACAAAAAATTATCTTTTATAAAACAAATTTTTTATATTTATCTTTCCACTTAAAATGAGAAGAATAATGCATATATATATAAACCTAAAAGCTATTAATAAAGAAACATTTCAGTGATATATTTAACAATTTATCAAAACAAAACCATTTAAAGAATAATAATAGCAACGTGAATAGATAAACAGTATTAAATACATTGCTGCAAGACACATTTTATTACAACTTCTAAAAACAAAGCGTATTAATCCTATCTCATAACTCTAATTTTATTAGTTCGCGAGAGTCGTTCTATTTCCCCAAAAGGAAACAATGGTTATCAGCATTTTCTAGGCTATCCAGCTATTTAGTCAAAAGATATTAAGTGAAGGTTAGGTTGCCTGAACCAATACTGGAATTTTAAAGAAAGACGAGATTAAGAATGACAGATGACTATAAGAAAAATGAATTAAATGTTTTAAAAAACATCCGCTATTAAAAAAAAAAAATTCAAAATTTAAGCTTACAATAAGAAGCGATCATTTTTAAAAGAAAAAAATGATTAATAGTAGCAGATTAAGTTTTTATATATAAAATAAAAACTATTTTACGGTGTAGACAATTAAAACATAATTCTATATTTAAGAGTGATGCGAATGATTATTTCTTTACTTTCTAAAATACTCGAAAACCCTCCTGGTAACTCTTAAAAAGAGTTAATTCTATTACAGTATCTCAGTCTTTAAATGATCTTAGAATAAAATAAATCCAATTAGATAATTGAATATTTATTGTTACAAATAAAAGATGATTAGAAAAGATAAAAGGGAATGGGGGAGGGGGAGTGAAATGATATAAAATGCGCGTTATATAGAATCACATTAAAAAAATTAAATTAAGATATATAAAAAAGATATACCATTTTTGTTAGTTCACTTTGAAATTTACTTTTTTTGTCACGCTTATATCTCAATAGAGTAATTGAGCTGTTTATTCTGCTTGACAATATGCTTTTCAACTACAGTGGATCCACTGCAGGATGCTTTCTCCGAGTTTAATTTAGTTATTTCAATTCATAGTTTTTCTAATCCATATCACTCCAGAAAACATCTTTAACTTATTCTTTCAACTTATAAGTGGTCTTTTTCTGGGTCTTTTAAAGTTTATTAAGATCCAGTTTAAGATGTCTATCTAGGGTCATCTCTTCTAGCAATATATTTTATGACATTTCCATTTCAGGTTCTTAATTTTTTCAATGATGGCAGGAGTACCTTCTTGTTTCTCAAGTAAATACTTTGAGTTTTATCACTCTCCTTACTCTCAATATATATATATCTGTATTGCTCTTGTGTTAAATACCCAAGTTTTAGATCCATATGTAAAAATTAATAAACAAGTATTAGAAACGTAGAAATCAAAGGCAATTTTTTAAAATTTAATTTTATGATTAATTTTATTCATTATGTTCTATCTGTTTTAATAATTGGAATAGGAAATTTATAGTTAACTTCTCCTCATTCATTATTACAAAGCTTTATTTACTCTTTTAAATCTTTAATAATTATTTTCTTGGTTTCTACTGATTATCATTTAACATTTTTTGAAGCTGCTAACTGTGCATACAAAAAAAATCCCACATTATTGATAAAATTTAAATAAATTAAATAATCTCCATTTATTTTTATTCTCCTCCATTTTAATTTACAAAATATTTCTGAAAAACTGCTGCAGAAATATTTTTAAAATATGGAATCAACTATATCAATATTAATTTTCTTATTATCTCTATTCCATACAATCACTGGTATTGCATTTCGAGCAAAATTTATTCAGAATTTAGTATTATTCAAATTGACAAATTGACATGATTTCCACAAATTTCCAAAAATTACTAAAATTATGATGACTGGTATGAGGGCGCCACTCTATCTCATAATGCTGATACATTTGATACGTATATGTCAAAAAGATAAATAATCATCAATATCCATATTTCATGCTAAACCGGCAATCATCAATTGATCCAGATTATCATCTCTACACATACATGCAATAAGTGCTCAGATATATATTAAGATAGCTAATCTTCATACTTTAATGGACACTCCACATTCCAACTCTTCAATCATTCGTCCAATTGAAAATCTGATGATGGAATATGCTCAAAGGCCACCCTGAGCCTGAGATCCTTGACATACCCATAATGACCTAAAGTCAATCTGACCCTGATACAGGTATATAATAAGTCTGTATTTCAGTTATTACATAGTAGAGATGTCTGTCCATTCATTGTATATGTATTATGTCCTGTACATGAAGGGTCAGATTGACTTTAGGTCAACATGGGTGTGACAAGAATCTCAGCCTCAGGGTGGCCTTTGAATATTCCATCATCAGATTTCAATTGAATGAATGGTTGAAGAGTTGGAGTGTGGAGTGGATTGAAGCCTGTCCATTAAAGTATGAAAATTGGCTATCTTAATATATATCTGAGCACTTATTGCTTATATGTGTAGTGATGATAATCTGGATCAACTGATGATTGCTGGTTTAGCATGAAATACGTATATTGGTGTTTATTTATCTTTTCGACATATATGTGTTCAAGTGTATCAGTGTTATGAGATTTATCTTTTCACATATATTGTTCAAGTGTATCAGTGTTATGAGATAGAGTGAAGAATGGTGGGTTGTGTGAAAATCCATTATTTTTGAAAATTTACAAAACTGTTAATTTACGATATTATTTACTTTTTTAGAATTATGAAGCATGTTTTTACATTAATTATATATATTATTAAATATTTTATTTCTGCCTTACTAAAATCAATTGAAATTTAATTAATGATTTATAGGAGGAAAATTTAAAATAATTTTATTATGCTTAATTATATTTATCCTTTTAATAATATCAGTAAATTGTGTTTTATTCGCTAAATCAGATATGCTAATATTTGTTATTAAAAAGCCGATCTTTGAAGTTGTAGTTAATTGGAACGATTTTCCGATGAAATACTCTTGCTCAACTCTGGACTTAATTAGGATTACAAAAGGGTGTTGTAGTAATAGTTTAACAGAATTAAACTGAAGAAATGTGAATAAGATTGGATGGTAAATGGATAATATAATTTACAGTAATCTAGTTTTAATTGGCATTATTTTAAATATTTTCACTTCATAAATTAAGGTGGATGATCTTATATCACATAGGTCTAATTCAACATCTCACCATCTAAGTTCAAACTCTGCTTGCTTATGACTAACCCATTGGACATTACACATATTTATACAATAATTGTGAATAAATCAGGGTGTATTTTGTTTTAAATATACACAACTAGAATTTTATAAATTAAAATAATATGAACTTATTGCAGTTGTATGTATATTATGGTTATGCACAATAATACTGCTAAATCTCCTCACCATGATTACTTGAGACTATAGTGTCTCAATTGTTATTTACTTAAGAGTCTTAGGTTGCAGAGATAAGACATGTATCTACCATGCTTAGATTAAAAGTTTGGATTCAAGCCAAAAGAATTTTTTTTTCATTATGTTTAGTGTTTTTATTTAAAATAACTGATCCATATTTATTGCAGTTAATAAACCAGCATTTGTTGATAAATGGTTTCTTAGATATCTTAGCTAGAGTGTAAAACAAATAATAGAAAAAAAATCATTAATAATGAATACAATTTTTTCTTTTACTGTTTTTCTATGAGTTGTTATTGGAGAGAGGATTTTGGTCTGCAATGGACTATTTATTAAAATAAATTCATATAAGAACTTGGGTTTGAAATAAAATAGAACTCCCTTTACTTTAACAAAAAACTCAAGAAAAAGAGCTATTAGAGGTTTAATGAAAAAACCAGTTGGCCTAAGGAATTGTCAATTAATAGTAATTGATAATTTCTTGTTAACATCAAAGATTAAAGGTTAATTATACTTACATGGATATAATTGCATTTCTATTCTTTATTATAATAATAATCCATGAAAATATTTATTTCATCATATATATATATAGTAACTAGATACAAATTAAAAAGAAAATATTATAATAATATATAACAAGGGTAGAAAAGAAGTAAATTGAATTCTAATAGTGACAATGGGATGTTCTGTCGTACATTTTATTTCTCTGTGTAAATTTTAAAAGAAACCAAAAAAATATCATAATTGTGTTAAAGTATACATAAAATGAGTGAAATTTGCTAAATGTAAAGGAAAACATCAGATTTGATAAAATTAAATATTAAACAAACAGTTATTAAATTAAACGTGCTTTGTTTACAAAATGAATTCAAATTTGTAAAAGCAGTATATTTTCTTTCCTTTTCCTTTTTTTTCACTTTCTTGATTTTAATTTTTAAAAAAGTTGCTGATAAAGGAAATGTAATTAAAGATAGATTTGCTAAAACAGATATAATTTTGCAGGTAGACTATTAGAGTTATTGACAAACATATTTTTTGAAAGTTGTATTTATATGTTGGACTATTTCCATCATCTAATATTAAGTATTGAATGTCTTTAAAAAAATATAACTTTATTTAAATTTTCCAATTTCATTCAACTGTTAATAATAGCACATAGGTTAGTATATACAAAGTGTTTCAAGTGGCATTATTCTTTCTTCTTCAGATGTTGTTAGCCTGAACAATGACATTACTCGCATGGGAGTTAAACCTGGACCTAAAGGCAGAATGGCTCGGTTGGTCAGAGCATTACATTAAAATTCAATATTCAGTAATCTAAAAGTCCAGATTTGATTTCCATGATAGTATTGTTACTGGTCAGGCTAAAAAACCTGAAAAAGAGGAAAAATAATATCACTAACAGTAATATAATTTGAAAATTTAAATAAAGTTAATTTTTTTAAAGGATATTCAGTATTTAATATTAATATAAATACAACTAATACCATCATCACAAATCTTAAGGAAAACAATATTTTTTAAAACTATATTTCAAAATGTGATAAAAATAGCTATAAATTTGCTGAGATAATTAATTTAGGTCAGAACATTTTTGTCTGCACAGTCAATTAGGGATTTATAGTAGAAGCTTTGTATCTTCCATAATAAAGTTAAATGAAGCAATCGGTACATTTGAGAAAATTCCCTCTGGATTGAAAGAAAATATTTTATAAAATAACCCAGAAAATTAAGTAATGGAACTGTGTTACTATGAATTTCTAGTTGCTACTTTACATGTGTCCCTTTTTGCCATAGTATGTTAGGTTCATAAATGAAGAAAGTTATATAATCCAGTTGTAGTCTAAAAGAAAACATGATGCTTATGAATGTTCAGATATTGGAATGATAGCTGCTGATTCACTCCAAAATACTACCAAATTAATGATGTTTAACAAGTAAATAGACTGTGATAAAAAAAGAAACATATCAATTCTGACCATCCTAATGTAGAGATCAAGGAAACAATAGAATTTACTAGTATAAGGATGAAATAAAAAGACACCATTTGTAAACAGCCTAAAATATTATTAAGAAAAATAATTGATGATCATATACAGGAAGAAATGTACTTTTAATAATCAACATGCAATACTAACTGAGATGTAAAATGAATTAACCATTAATGATTTTCCTAGGATTGGAAAAACTAAAATAAAATACCTTTGAAAATTGGTATGAATAAAAACAGATGCAAGTGCTGACTTTAACATATAAATTAGGTAAGACTATTTTGATATATATATATATATATATATCAAAATAGCTAGTGTTACAATATATAGTGTTACATATATATATATATATATATATATATATATTGTAACACTAGCAAAGATATATGTTGTAAAACTCACACATATATGGCATGTGTTACATATTTTTCATTTTAAAAATGAATAATCTGATTTATTAAAAAGAAATAAAATCAAATAAACAAGAATAGTCAAAAAGTTATAATTAATTAAGGAGTGGTTTTAAAATGTAGTTTTAAAAATAAATAAAAAAGATAATGGGGTAGGGAAAGATTTATAAACTTTTTTTAAAAAATAAGTAAATATCTAAAATTAGAACAAAATTTGTTTTTCAAAAAAACTCTCCATTTATAAAGTAAAAATAATTATAAATTTATTTAAAAGATTACATAAATAATATTCATTAAGGCTGTAGCCCCAAGCACATGTGTATAAAATGCGATAGTAGGGACCTCTACAGGTCTTAAAACCACAAGCTTCCCCTCTTTTCTTCCAATGAGTAAGCTTGTGGTTTTAAGACCTGTAGAGGTCCCTACTATCGCATTTTATATGCATGTGCTTGAGGCTACAGCCTTAATAAATATTATTTAAAGTAAAAATAAGTAAATAGGGAAAGTTAGAAATAAACATTTAAAAACTCTTCCTTTTATAAATTGTTATAAATTAAAATAAGCAAATGTGAAAATAGAATAAAAATTAATTAGCAAAAGCTTTGGAATGCAATTAGTTTATACGATTTCTGATTGATAATGATATTGAAACTCTATTAATTAAAAACAATGTAAACTATTGATGAGATAGTAGATTAATCTAAGCAAAAGATTAGATTAAAGCAAATATAAAAATAATTAAAAAACAGACTTAAGATCAAAATTAAAAATAATGATAAGAAATCAAAACAATGGAAGAGAAATAGGATATAAAGAGTGACTTGGCTATTGTTCTTCAGTCAGAATTGCTATTAGTGTGATTGCTATACAGTCAGGTCTGCAATCTGTTAGATCATTCTGCTCTTCATTTTGTGATAGAATTAGTCTGGAAATCAGTCTGGTCAGTTTAGTCCAGTTAGAGTCTAGTCAGTTTAGATTATTACTATTCAGTTTAGATAGAAAGCAGAATATTCAGAAATTGTAAATGCAATAGTAAGCCAGTCAATTACTGCTGCAGTCAATATCAATGCAGAAGTGGCAAAAAAGTCATAAGAGCATTTGACAACTTTAAGCCTCAATGTCCTCTGCTGAAATCAACTGTACTCAATTGGAGCCAATGCCAGGAATAAATGCCTAAGCTCTAAAAGAGATGCTGCCACATTCTATCTCTCATTGCTTAACAGAAAACTAGAAGGAAAGCCATGAAGCCATCAATGGAGAAACAAAAGGCCAACCGGCTGGAAAATAAAACAAATGAAAACCTAGATAAAGATATTTTAAAATATATTCTGATCACAGTCTAAACTCTTTATTTTAAATGAAATGAACTTTAACAAAGGATTATTATAACAATAGCCCAAAGTAATCATTTATATTTTTATATAAATATTATATTGTGTTATTTTGTATTATATTAAATATATGGGTGCATAAATAAATATTAATGCTTGATTAAATATTAGTTGGTCTATTCTCTCTCTCATTTGTCATGGAATTACCATTAATTTAAGAATATAGTTATTTTTTATGTGTTAAATGTGCTGGATCCCTGAGATAGTGTGAGCTAGTCATGGGATATGTCAAAAACTGGATTATGTGCCTGTCATCTGAAGCATGTTGACTATATATAATCTATGGTTATCTGATACCTGAAGTTGATCTTCAAAACAAATAAAATGCTTTGGAAGGCAGGAGTCTGAATCACGCAGTCGAGGTGGGCCACAATCTGGAAATGTGATCATGTTATGATTTGCATAGCTCAATCTAACTGTGGGTATCATTAATAGCTAATGATATCAATGGTATTCCCCCCTTTGCTAGAAGGGCTGGTCCATTCCCATGTTTTTATAAAAATTATTATAAAAAGGGTTTAAACCCAATTAAATAATATCTTATTATTGGACCCAGTTCATATATATATATATATATATATATATATATATATATATATATATATATATATATATATATATATATATATATATATATATATAGCACATGTAATAAAGTCTTACCATAAGGAATAACATACTAATATTTAGTTATTACTATTAGGATAATGGATTATTATATTTTAATATTATTTATTTTGTTTTAAAGTGGATTACATATTTGCTGATATATTTATATCGAATTGTGTAATCATATATATATCATTTTTATTATTTTGATGAAATTTATTTGATCATTAGTTTTTTATGTTGGGGGGGCGGGAGAAATATTTTACCTTAATATACTAATAAATAGAATGTAATGGAAAGTTTGATGATCTTTTAGTTATATATGGATATTTTGATAGAATTCATCATCTAATGAGGATAACATTGATACATATATTTGTTTATACTGCTTGAAATAAAGTATTGTTAAGTTTGAAATTTTAACCCATGTTTTAATCCCCATTCATTCATTTCCTCAATTTAACCAGGGATCAATAATTAAGCAATTAAATTATGCAATAACAGAATTAAGCTTAATATGTCTCCAAGCTACTGGTGGTACTTATGCAATTATTATCAACTAATAAATGAAGATTTGAATGTAGGTTTCTAGTTATTTCTCAAAGAAATCATAAAGACACCATAATAGGTCTTGGTTAATAGTAATAATTCCAAAAAAAATGAAAAATGTCCAGAGAACTCAAGTTTTTTAAACAATATCCATTTTATATGTAGTTATATGGATATACTTAAGATAGAGACAAATGTAAAACTTTAATATGTTAGAATTAAATATGCACACATTAATTATAAATTATAATTCGGGTATGATATAAGAAAAATTATCTTGAATCATTCTATGACAAATATCAACAATTTATTAATTCTCCGAATGTTTTCGAAAGCTTACCCTTCATTATCAAGAATATGCATGAATGAATAACAACGAGCAGGATATATTATTATTATTTGGCCAATATTATCAACAATCGGCTTAGAAACTGATGAAACTCTTCAGTATGGGTATCACTACTTTTTGGATTGGGGTTCCGAAACAACTTGTACTCAGACTTTTAAGTTCTTTACAGTTATACACTTCATCTCATACAACTAATACACATAACCACATACATGTGAAAAAGATAAATGATCTCTAATATATGTATTTTATGCTAAAGCAGCAATTGCTAGTTGGTCCAGATCACCATCTCCAACATATAATATACAGTCAGTGCTCAGTTTATATTAAGATAGCAAATCTTCAAACTTTAATGGACAAACTTTAATCTTTTCCACCTCTCAACTCTTCAGTCATCCATATGATTGAAAATCCAATGATGAAACACTCAAAGATATAGTTGATACCATATTATTGTCATAACCTTGTTGACTTTAAGTCCCATATAGGATTCCAATATATCCATTTAAATACACAGAAGAGAGATGGATAGAATACAGACTGAATATGTAATATTCAAATATAAATAGCTCTTTATAGCTATGCATTCCATTTTATACAACTGACACACATAACCACACACTTGTGAAAAAGATAAATGATTTCGAATATATGTATTTTATGCTAAGCCAACCCTCATCAGTTGGTCCAGATCATCTCCAACATATATATATATATATATATGTATATATATATATATATATATATATATATATATATATATATATACAATCAGTGCTCAGTTAATATTAATATAGCAAATTTTCAATTTTTAATGGACAATCTTTAATCTACACCCCCACCCCCAACTCATCAGCCATTTCATCATCAGATTTTCAATGATATAGATGGCTGAAGAATTGGGGATGGTAGTGGAGAAGATTGAAGTTTGTCCATTAAAGTTTGAAGATTTGCCATTTTAGTATAAACTAAGCACTGATTGTATATAAATGATGGAGATGATAATCTAAACCTATTGATGATGTTAGTTTTGCAAGAAATATCTATATTGGAGATCATTTATCTTTTTCACACTATGTGGTCATGTGTATCACTCATATGAGATGGAGTGCACAGCTATAAAGTGATTGAAAGTTTGAGTTCAAGTCCCTTCTAATTACATTTAATATAGAGAATATACTTATATTTGAATATTACCTATTCAGCCCATATTCTATCCACCCCTCTTCTGTGTATTTAAATGGGCATATTAAGATTCTATATGGCATTTATTAGAGTGATAAAGTCAAACATGGGTATAACAATAATTATAATTGGTTGCTAATGATGTTTATGTCATTTTAAATAAGGAATGGTTATAATTTTTTTTTGTAAACTACTTTAACAAAATAAAAATTTCTCACAACCTAAATAAAGCAGACTGCATGCAATAAAAAGCAGCTTAGAACTATACATATACAAATTAGATCTAAAGCATATTACCCCTCCCCTAACCAATGCTTAAAATTAACCAATAGAATATCATCAGTCTGTTATGAAGGCAAAATCAGATAATAAATGAAATTCCTTATTATCTCTGTGTTGCCTTGATAAATTGCTTATATTATTCTTCATTTTAAGTTTTGGTTGGTGTGTTGTAATTAAGTACGATAACTAAGAAAACTGAATTTACAATTTTACAAACATAATTTTTGAAACTTTGATGGAAGTATGTTTTGTTTTGGTTATAATAATGATAACATCTAATGCACATGTTTAATTTTAAAATGTACAATCCTTATACTATACATATTGAAAATCAAATTCTCCTGCATTTAATGAGAGAAATAATAGAATATATTCATAGTTGTGCAATACAATTTTTTTGTGTTTTTTAATTTATATCTTATAGATTTTTTAATCACTTTAATTAGATATTAAATATAAAATTATTTTATATAACTGAATGTTGAAAAAATGCATTACTTTTTTTTTATTTTTACTTTAAATACATTTATTTTAAAGAGGAAAAAGAAATAAACATCTTTTTTGGACATAATTATTAACTTTGAGATCAAATAGATTTTTTATTTTTTGGAAATTGAAAATCAATAATTCAATTGTAATCCAAAAAGTGGATAATATGTTATTGTTTTAAAATAATTTCTAAAATATTTTAAAGACAAACGAATTGAAAATCAGCGAAGTTTATAAAAGGAGAAATGACAAATCAAGAGTGAGAATAGGATGGTAGTACTCATAGCATCAGAAAGAATTATGCCAATTATAAGCAGAATAAGAACTATGCCAATTATAATCAGAGTAGCAGCAGTAAATGATAGATTGTATACGTCCATATAGTATTAGCATCTTATAATTGAACTGAAATGCACTGAGAGAAAGAATAAATAACTTCGTTTAGTATGTGCTCACCAAAACTGTTGTATGATAAGTGTATAAAGAGACAATCATATGTGAATTAACTACATGCCTTATTGTAGGTTATCTTAATTTTCTTTAGACATAAGTGTGTATCAGAAAACATCTCAAAGAATGAAAAGAGTATCAAATAATTTAATAGCCATAATGTGTAATAGAAGTTAAATTCAACAATAGAGAAGCATTGTTAATATTTTTACAGAATCTTCAAACAATTCATCTATTTAACAAAAATTACATTAATCATCATCATCATCATTTTCGATCATTATTGACCAATTGCAGAATGAAGGTTATCTCTAAGTTCATTTCAGCTTCTCTGATCACCAGCCTCTAGTTTTACACTAGGAGTTATAAAAATTAACCAAAGCAGAAGTAAAATAACAATTTAAAACACTTGTAAAGTTTAACCGGCTTCTCAAAGTTGCAAAAGTTCTTAGATTTTGAATTTTATTTTAGATAATTCAACATAGATGTGAGTGTTGCTAAACATAGTATTTACTATATTTAGATGTCTTAAAAAATTTACATAAAGCTAAAAGAAGAAAGAAATAGTGTTTTTCAAGCTAAAGTAAAAATCCTGAGGTAAAAAATAAATATATTTTGAATCAATCCATTCATAATTAATGTTTGTAACTCAATGTTGGTGGTAATTATATTTATTTAGAAACTAGCCATATTCCAGCTTTACTCATTCATTAGAATAACAATAAGATTAAAAGTATGAAATAATATAATGTAGTCTATAATTAAAATATATTTCATATTTACATATATAAGAAAGATATCGTTGATTTTTGATGTATTAATTACAATATAAAAATTTCTCTTTACATTAATAGAAAGTTTGATAATTAAACTATATTTACATTCTTTTATTAAGTATAATAAACAATAATTTTAAAGTAAATTTTTTTGTATATCTTATATAATAATTTTTAAAATGGCTATAATATTTTAACATCATAGTATATGCAAGTGAGAAACTAAATGTGGTCCAAATAAAATTTAATTAATTTAGAATATATGTATGCAATAAAATTTTATCTCATATTATGAAAAACTAATAATTCTTTCAATTTTTCTAGTATTTATTTTAATATGCTGGCTGCAACATTTTTCAACTTCTGATGTGATGAGTCAGGAATCTCTTAGCAACTATGCTCAGAGAAACCTGTTAGCCACTTTGACTTCCCTTTCCATTCCCCACCCAAAGTTTTCCCATATTCTTCTCTATCCTGCTCCATCCCATTTTCACAATATAATCTTTGTCAACTCCATGGCCTTTATATCTAAAACCTGCTTATCTTTTCCCAAACCTAGCATAAAAACCAGTAAGCCACTTTCTGTATAATCACTTTGTTTATATTTATTCTTCCACAACTTCATTATTTGTACCCTTTCTGCTTTCAGACATTTACATTCAATTAACAGATACCTAATATTTTCTGTTTTCCTTACACAACTTGCAAACTAAATCACCTATATTTTTCCATTTATGTGTATATTCCCTTGTTGCTAAAGATCCTGTTTAAGCCTTAAACAATAAATTACTTTCCTTGCTATATCATAAATGAATTCACATCCAATATTCTGTTTACTTCTATAAATATTTAAACACTTTTTACTCTCCATACTAGCTCTCCATTTCTCCAACTCCCTATTCTTTATTAATGCATCTATTCTTCTATTCCATTCCTTAACACTATAACACTCAACAATTCTCCAACACAATCATCTCTCCTTGACAAAAATTATTTATCTAAATCTTCTGCATATTGCATCACCTTTTGCACCCATCATGTTGCCTTCCCTTTATTCATAACCCAATTAAATACTATTTTGGCTATTCTTTTTTTATCCATAAACTGCAATCTACCAAACATTTTCATTTTGCTTTTTGCATCTCTCATATAAAAACTTGGTCATATCATTTCTCCTTGAATTGCCTCTGACGCCCTCTATATGCATTCTTATGATTCACTAAAAATCATTGCTACTTTGATGCATTTTATTTTGCAAATTATCAACATTTTAAAAATAATTAAGTACAGAAAGCAAAAATTCATAGCCTATAAAATTCTTCACACACACACACAAAAAAAAGAAAATCAAGCAAGATTCATCAAGACTGGTGGCAATATTTGTTGAATTATAAAATAACAAACAAACAGACTTGTAGATATACATATAGATAATATTCTTTATAAATTATAAGTATTTGTTTAAAATTATGAGTCAGAATGCAATTTTAATTGTTACTGTGCTATTTAAATATTAAAATGAAATTTTAAATGTTCAACATACTTTCCTTAACTTAGTTTTTGGAGCAAAGGCATACCATTGTGATGAGGAATGATAATAATTATTAATTTTAATTATTTTATTTATATATAAATTTTTTATTATATATGTAGTATGGTTTGCTGTTCTTTAGTATTCATTGTTTCATATTCTTTATTATTCAGTGTACCACTGTAATGTTGTAATATGCCATGAGATGATATCTGGATATGATAAGAGAAAGTGGTATGTTGATATATATATATATATATATATATATATATATATATATATATATATATATATATATATATATATATATATATATATATAAATCATCAACCATTATCAATCCACTGCAGGATGAAGGTCTCTCCAAGTTTAATCCATCTCCGATCTTTAGCTTCTCTTTTCCACAACACCCCTGCACATTTTCTTACTTCATCCATCCATCTCACATGTGGTCTGGGTCTTTTACAATCTCTTGGAATCCAGTTT
This sequence comes from Epiperipatus broadwayi, assembly GCA_028023455.1. Taxonomy (NCBI): domain Eukaryota; kingdom Metazoa; phylum Onychophora; class Udeonychophora; order Euonychophora; family Peripatidae; genus Epiperipatus; species Epiperipatus broadwayi. The sequence continues at coordinate 1,777,046 of JAQFVV010012501.1, forward strand.
AAAATTTCAATTATCCATCTATTATCATTTCTTCTAGCAATATGTCCAACCCAACCCCATTTCAATCTTTTAATTTTTTCAATAAGGTCAGTAACACCTGTTTGTTGTCTTACCCATACATTGCATTTTCAATCTCTTCTTGTTACTCCCAACATACATCTCTCCATATTCCTTTGAGTGGTCTGAAGTCTCTTTTCTCTTCTATTATATCCAATCTCAATCCATATAAAACTTAAAACACATTTGTTAAAACCATCCTTTTCAAACACATAGGCATAATTCCTTTTAGTATCAAGTTATTTCTACCAAAAGCACTCCAACCAAGTTTATATATATATATATATATATATATATATATATATATTATATATATATATATATATATATATATATATATATATATATATAAATTTGAGATACATGACAACATTTGCTGTGACTCACTATATAAATGAAGAAGGTGGCAGTGAAATTGTATATATTATTCTATTATCTAATCATAAATATTTAAATGGACATATACATCTTTATAAATCATATATATGGAAGTTTATTTGTATTTATTTGGTTTACATAATTGATTTGGGACATATTATTTTATCATGTATTCTATTACATATATTCACAAATATTATTTATTTTTCTAATATTAAAAAAAAATCACGAATTATTATGAAATAATTTTTGAAATGAATAATGCATTAAAGTTGTAAAAAATGTTATATATATATTGACATGTTATGTACATGATTATTCAATATTTTCTAACTTTCATATCTGAAAAGAGACATCTATCAACAGATTCAGTAACTTGGCAGACAGGATAAATGTTTTATTAATATACAATATATTGTTACTTTTGTATCAAATCCGATGCAAAAAAAAAAAGAAAAAAATGCAATATAAAAAAATTATTTCAAAAAATCAATTTAATTTGAACAACTATATATTTTATCTAGGTGCCTTAAAACTTTTGAAACACAATATACAAATAAAACGGTCTGTCAATATCTGTATATTTGTTGCTTATACTGTTAGTAAAGAATCCATTCATCCTCCTGCTTACCCATTTATTTATCTATGTCCTCTTTGCTGCCCATTCATTAGTCTGTCACCCACTTACTTATCTTTGTCTAATCACTCACCCATCTATCGATTCATTTACCTACATACCTCTTATTACCTGTCTGCCTGCCTGTATAATTACCCACCTATTTATCTAATTATATAGCTATATATATATATATATATATATATATATATATATATATAACCTACATATTCACATACATGTACTTATTATATATCTATCTATTTACCTTTGTGAATTATAAAAAAGATATTGATGATTAAACTGTGGATTATCAAGATATAGACCTAAAATGATGTCACATTCTGAGGAATATTTAACAAAATTCATCATTAGAGATTAAATTACATGATATTATTAAAAAGATTTATATTAAGAAAAATGAAAGGTAATGTGATTGTATATCATTCATTTTAAAAGAAGTGATTAAAATGGGCATCTAATAAAATAAAAGTGAAGATTTTTTAAGCTATCTAGATTTTTCAGATGATGAGGCTGATTTTGAAATTAATGCTTCAGAGTTTAGGGAAATGTTGAAAGAATTGAAAGTAAAGTAAAACAGTCTAAAAATAAATACTAAAAGGTCTAAAAGATGTTAACTGTATGTTCTCAAAAAAAAGATTATTATTATGAATTAGTAGAATTTAACAATTGCAAATATTATATGGTTATCATTTCTTATGCTTACACAATCTGTTAGAACAGTAGCAGGACTTTTCATACAGTAGTGCTACTTAGTGCAAGCTATAGTAAATCAATGGATGTTACAAGATTTGTATATCAATATCGTTATCTAGAACCTACTCATACAAAGTAGTTTTTTAGCTTGTGGCTTTTATTGGTGAGGAACTTTGGATCTGAGTGCAAAGCACTGAGATTTTTGGATCTGATGCAACTCTCCATCACCTATTGGTTGTTAGGGCTTGTATTAGATGGCACTACTGTATGGAGAAGGTTGCTAATATTTTAAGAGATTGTGTAAGCAAAAATGGGTCACATAATGTTTTAGTGGTTTAATATCCATCCTGACCAAAATATATTGGTGACTATTGTTATTAAAAACCAAAGATGCCAAAATGTAGAGATACTGTACTTGGTTCAGATATGTATCACTAATCATTATTATGTTTTTATTTTGGGCTTATGACTTTATAGTTAATTAAATGGGTAAAAAATGACTGCTGGAGGGTTTTATTTAACCCCAAAATCTAGGTACAGAGCTCCTATATCCAAGGCTACTTATTGATGACATCCACAAGTTAGAGACTACTCTAGGGATATTGGCTGAGTAGAAATTAGATAAAGATATTAATGTATGGTGCGCACTGGGTAAAAAATACTATATAAAGAGAGCTGCTCCTATTTTTTTTAAAGTATCTTAGATTATTGATACATATAAAATATATTGGATAAAATATATTATAGAATTAAACTTGATGGAGTAATTTAAGTAAAAATAGCATAGAGGAATTATATCTATATATTTGCAAAAAAGGTTTATTATATTGGTTTTAGCCATTATTATCTATAGGTCTGACACATGAATATTTAACCAAAAAATAATATAAAAAATTTCAGATCACTTAGTGACATAAGAAAATAGGTGTGTTAGAAATAACAAAAAAGTGTGAAAAAACTCCAGAATGAGAGAAGAAACACATATAGTTGACATTATTAGAAAACTTAGGAGATTAAAATAGAGCTGGATCAGACATATTATTGAAAGAGATGATAAGAGATGAAAAGTTGAAATGGAAGATGGTAAAAGATGTAGAAAGAGTCATGTATGAAAAGGAGGGATAAAATAAGAAAATTTGCTAGTCTGAATAAAAACAAAAGTCAATGGATTGATGAAAATGGCACAAACTGGAAAATACTTCATCTTCCAGTGGAAAATAATAAAAACCGATGATGATGATGATCTACTTACATGATTGTTTTTTATTCATTTTAAATTTATTCAACTATTTACTTATCTATGTACTATTTGTTCTATTTATATATTCATCTATGTATCAATTTATCTATTTGCATTTGTTTCTTTGTCTCTCTAATTACCTATTTATTTTTCTATCAGTCTGTCTATGCATCAGACTATTTATTTATCTATTCACATCTTTCTGTCTTTGTATCTATCTACCTTTTTATTTACTGCTACTCAACTATCTACATACCCCTATCTACTTATTTATATGTTTAATCTGATAGTTTGTGATGGTAGCACTTTAATTATATAAGTTGGACAATTCCACAATCTAACATTGAATATTGAATGTCCTAAGAGAATAACACTAATTGAAACTTTATATATATAAAAACCGGTGTGCTATTACTAACAGCAATTAAAAAATTTAAATAAAATTTAAAATTTTTTATGAAGATATTCAATTAATGTTAAATGATGGTAATAGTGCAACACCTACCTACCTACCTACCTACCTACCTGCCTACCTACCTACCTATCTACTGACCCCCCTACCTACTCACCTCCCTCCCTTCCTACCTACCTGGTTACCAACCTATCTAGTTATCTATCTATACACCCACCCACCCACCTACCTACCTACCTATCTACCTAACTACCTATCTATCTATCTATCTATCTATCTATCTATCTATCT
>JAQFVV010012501.1:1790756-1823256 GCA_028023455.1 Epiperipatus broadwayi
CTGAGACTAAAGAATTTATGAAGAAAAGAAGGAATATGAAGATATACAAAAATGATGTATTAAAAAGAATTGAATATCTCGAATTTTGTAAAATGGTACAGAAAAGAGTTGAAAATGATATAAGAAAGTATAACTGTGAAATAGCAAGGAAAGCTGTAAAAGAAAATAAAAGTCTCAAAAATGTTAAACAACATTTTGGTATTGGTAGGAAATTTATATCTGCAATAAGAAAATAAGATGGAATTATTACTAAAAAGAGAGATGACATCATGAAATTGGTACAAGATTTTTATCAAGAATTATATAGTAATAAAGAACAAGTATCTCCTATATCTATTACATCTTCCAAATTGCCCAGAATTTTAAATGAAGAAGTGAGACATGCAATTAAGCATATGAAGAAAGGAAAGGCTCCAGGAAATGATGGAATTATGATTGATATATTAAAAGAAGCAGGTGAAGAAATAGAAACAATTTTAGCAAAGTTATATACCAAATGTCTAAATGATAAAGATGTACCGGAAGATTGGAAGAATGCAGTAATAATATTAATATTTAAAAAAGGTGATAAAGAAGATATTAGAAATTACAGACCTATCAGCCTTTTATCAGTTTTATATAAAATTTTTACCAAGATAATTACAACTCGTCTACAGAGAACTTTAGATTTCCACCAACCAAGAGAACAAGCTGGATTTAAAAGTGGTTTTAGTACAATAGATCATATCCAGGTATTGAGAGAAGTCATAGAAAGGACAAACGAATAAGAGTTGTCATTATGTTTTGGATTTGTAGATTATGAAAAGGCATTCGATTCTATACACATTTCTTCAGTGATTAAAGCATTGGATCATCAAGATATAGATCCAGGATATTGTCAATGATATTTTAAAGAATATTTATAAAAATGCAACAACAACAATTAGATTACATAATGATACTGGAAAAATCAACATTGAGAAAGGTGTAAGACAAGGTGACTCCATATCTCCAAAACTCTTTACAGCAGTACTGCAAGAAGTATTTTGTGGATTAAAATGGGAAACTAAAGGAGTGAAAGTAAATGGAGAGTATTTAAGTCATTTAGATTTCGCAGATGATGTAGTTGTTTTTGCAAATAATGCTTCAGAGCTGCAGGAAATGTTGCAGGAGTTAGCAGATGAAAGTAGAAAAGTAGGACTAAAGATAAATGTTAAAAAGACTAAAGTAATGTTTAATCGATTTGCTCAAAATATGAAAATAAAGATTGATTATGAAGAATTAGAAGAAGTTAACAGTTACAAATACCTTGGTCAGATTATTAATACAGATGGAAACATAATGGAGGAAATTAATCATAGAATTAAACTTGGTTGGAGTGCTTTTGGTAGAAATAACTTGATACTAAAAGGAAATATGCCTATGTGTTTGAAAAGGATGGTTTTTAACAAATGGGTTTTACCAGTTCTTACTTATGGATCTGAGACTTGGACACTTAATAGAAGAGCAATACAGAGACTTCAGACCACTCAAAGGAGTATGGAGAGATGTATGTTGGGAGTAACAAGAAGAGATTGAAAACACAATGTATGGGTAAGACAACAAACAGGTGTTATTGACCTCATTGAAAAAATTAAAAAACTGAAATGGAGTTGGGCTGGACATATTGCTAGAAGAGATGATAATAGATGGACAATTGAAATTTTAAACTGGATTCCAAGAGATTGTAAAAGACCCAGAAAGAGACCACATGTGAGATGGATGGATGAAATAAGAAAATGTGCAGGGGTGTTGTGGAGAAGAGAAGCTAAAGATCGGAGAAGACGGATTAAACTTGGAGAGACCTTCATCCTGCAGTGGATTGATAATGGTTGATGATGATAGTAAAGTGTCATTCAAGTCACCTCTTAGTTGCACCATTTGTAATGGTATGATCATAGTGGTGCACCCATTGGTGATGAAAATTATTATGATCCAAACACTGAACAATATTTAACAAATAGTAAATAAGCAAAGAATCAGCATGTCAATTTAATATTTATGCTTTTTAAGTTAGAAACACAAGCAATAATCATTGAGTTATCAGTCATTTTTTTGTAACCATAATTTAAAGAGATAACTCTACAAATTCAAGGCCAATCATTATTTAGCCAACATAAAAATTAAAGAGATATTACAAAAGCAATCAATATTTTTACTTTTATGTACCATGCTGAAGTAACAATAAAAATAACTCCATAGTTTAAATTCTGGGACCATTATATCAATGCTAAACATCATTAATGCTCAGAGCCATCTGTTTCCTTGAGTGTATAGGCTTTCAATAAAATAATAATAGTCTTATCATTATAATATTTATAAAGTAAAATATGTAGATTTTAAAGGTAATCTTTTTGATCATAGTCCCATCCAAATTATTTTACAAATAAACCATTATGCTCTCAAATTAATCCTAGGGATTGTGACTAAGCCAAATATACATGAGTAATTTGTTTTTTATTAAATAATTTCACTCATATAGGCAGAAGATTCATTAACACACAACACTATGATGAAATCAGCCACACACATTGTAATTCATAGAACACATAGATAAAAGAATAAAAATAAAAATAATTTCAGAGATTTTTGAAACAATTATGTAATAACATTAGCCACTAAATAAAAAAGAAAAAATTTAGAAAATGATAAAGTGAAAACCCAAAGTTAACACATAATTTTTGAACAATACACAAGATTTCACAAAGCACATGAAATTATTATTTCCATCTTACTCTTACTAATTAATATTTAATCAAACTGAATTACTCCCTTGCAATAAACATATACTAAAAAATATTTCATAATAAAGAAGAAATAATAATTTGAATTTTTCTTCTCATTTTATTTTGAAATTAAAAATTTTCCTATATAATTTGAAATCAGTAAGAGTAAAAAAATTTTTTTCAGCAAACCACTAAAAATGTTCACTATTTTCAATTATTACTTTCTTTATTAAATAACATTTATAAATTTATTAAATGTAAACACAACAATCCTTTATATATCATGGATTCTTGTGAATTCTCATGTAATTATCCAGTTGATTATCTTTTCTTGTAGATCTTGTGGGTAATAGTTTGGTCAACCTCTTAGCTCTAGGTTTTTTAATACATTTTCTTATAGCATTCTCAATAGTTAAGTTATTTATTTAGCTTTTACTTCTATCCATTTTTGTAACTCCATATATCCAGTTTAATAATTCTTTTATTTCATTTTTCATCCATTAACCTATTTTATTTTTCTCTATCATTTCATTTTTCCAATTTACTAATTGTTTTCATTTCATTTTTTTAATATTATTTAGGTTTTTTTCTTTTTTATATAGTTTCATATTTACATTTTAATAATTATTTTCATTTTAGGTTAACTTTTTCTATTCTTTCCTCTTGTAGCTGCAGGTTTCCAGTTTAACAATTATTTCATTTCAGTTTAGCACAAGTTGAAACAACCATAATTTTGGATTGGATCAATGCATAAGATTAGTGTTCATTTTACATTCATTTTAATAAAACTGCTTACATAATTAGAACAATAGTGATAAGTTTTTAATATGATCTTAGAACATAGTTTTGGTATACTTCATAATAATATACTATTTCTCAAATATCTTTATTTATTAAGAGTGAGATCATTTTAGTATCAAACTTCTGAGCTAAAAATTTACCAGAACACACAATTTCTGAGTTCATTGATTTTTTTTTCAATCAATAACATGGATATGGCAGAAATTACTGCATTAAACTTCAACAAATTGATTTGTTTTTTACAAAAAAAATATCCTTATTTTTTCTAAAAATGTTTTATTTATACACTAATTTGAAAAACACACTTCATTTTTTCAATGATCATAATCCCTTATAATTAAATGATAAACAACATTAACAAATTTTAATTATCACATAAGAAAAAATATTATTCTTTGTTTACTCTAAAACTAAATTTAATAAAAAGTTAAACATATTATATAATTATTAAAATCCTTTATATATGTCAAATCACTTCATGTGTATAAAACTAAAACCTAATTAAACTTTTGTTTAACTACTAAGTTATTCTGCAGCTAACATGAGAAAAATTCATTCTTTCAATATATATATATATATATATATATATATATATATAAGAGACTTGAACTCAGACTTGAACTCAGACTTTTAAACTTCCTCATATATATATATATATATATATATATATATAAGAGACTTGAACTCAGACTTTTAAACTTCCTCCAGCTGCACAGCAACTGATGACTGCTGGTTCAGCATGAAATACATATATTGGAGATCATTTATTTTTTTCACATGTATGTGGTCATGTGTATCATGTATAACATTAGTGCAAAACTATAGAAAACTTGAAAGTCTGAGTTCCAGACCCTTGTAATTACATTGAATTTAGTATAGATAATATACTTATATTTGAATATATATATATGTATGTTGTAATGGAATTTGGAGTAGACTATATTGTAACTTGTAGATATGTATAATATTATGATAATTGATGATCTTACCACATGTATAATATATCATTTGTAATAGGAAATAGAATATATATTTTGAAGCATGTATAAAAATATATCTTTTAGACTACCAATGATGACCAAATAAAGGACTCCATAGTATTTAAAATTATTAAAATCACTATATCTTTTCAGAGTACTGGTTTCATTTCCAGACTTATTATCCAATGTTAAATTGTATGTAGGATATGCTGAGTAATGTCTTTTCAGACTACTCTTTGCATTTTCAGACTCATCATTCAACCTTAAGTGATTGGTAAAGTAAACTCAATAAAATTAACACTTTGTTTATATTTGGCACTGGTTAAGATCATTATATTATCCATTATCATTGGAATGAAGATTTATCTTATAGGTGGATAGATAGTTAAACCTGATGTAAGAAACATCTTTATTTTACAAGTTCTGAAGATATAATTTAAAATGCTAGAGAACATCTTTAACATTTTTTACTGTTTTTGGTAAAATATTGTTATTGATTTACACATAAATACATTCCATTTCACTGATCATGTTTTAATGGTAAGATGTCCTTGGATTATCTCTCAACATTCTTCCCAAAGCTTTACCCCTCAAAACACTTTGCAAAAAAAAAAAAATCACCATGCCTCAATATATGTTTAGGAAATTTATATTTCTCAACTTTATTGTGTTCTACAGTTATTTTTTCTTAACATTTTTCTCAGCATTTGATCATTAATCTTTTCCAATCCACTTGTTTTATTCAACATTTCCCCGAATTCATATTTTTCTACCAATTTTACTTGCTTTTACAAAGATTAAGTTTCACATCTGTATGTCAGTAAACTTCAAGCAACAGTTGTAATAAATTTATGTTTTCAATGTTGTCTTCATCTAGTAAGTCATTATCATTATTAATCACATTCCCCCAAACCATCATTCCTTAACTCGTTTCAAACTTACATCCATTTTTTTATTGGTTATTTATACACTGTTTATAATTTTAGTTTCACCAAAATTTATTTTCATTTTTTCAACATTTAGAATTAATCGTTAAATGACTTTTTAATGTTTAAACTTTTCAAATACATTCATCTGTCAATAATACTACACAGATTAATAAGTAACATAGTATATTGAATGATTGAGCAGGATTAGTATTAAACCACTAAACATCACATGATCATCATTTTTTATGCTTGCTTATAACTGTTATTAAAATAGGCAAAACTCTCCATACAGTAGTGCTACTCAGTGCAAGCCGGAGTAATCAATGGATGCCAGAAAGCTTGTGCATAAAATCGTTATCTAATGCCCACTCATTCAATATCCCTAGACTAGTTTCTAGCTAGTGGCTGCACTAGATAGAGATTTTATGCATAAGTCTTCTGGCATCCATTGATTACTCTAGTTTGCACTGGATGGCACTACTGTATAAAGATTTTTGCCTAATTTAATATATTGAATGAAATTATTCTCTTCTCTTCTTCTTCCCTTCCCATCTTCTGGTCTTGCTAGTCTGATTAATATCAGTACTAACATAAAAATTAAATCTGAAATCTTTAGATTCATGAATACTGAATTAAAATGACACTTGAACCAATTAGGCTCTTCTGTCAAATGCAACAGTTAATAAAAATTTGATATATTTATCTATCAGGATTCTTCTGATTTCTTTATATATATTTTGCTCTTAAAATGCAGGTATTGGAAGAATTCTCATATATTAATATAATATATGTTAAGTGCACTGGGATGCAACAATAGAGAAGCTGAATAAAGTAATACTACAATGATTTAGTGCTTTCAAGGACTTCTTGTGTTCTGATATTTATAGCAGAATCAGAATAAGAAAAAAAGTGGAATACTTATATAGGCTGATGATATTTAAATTTAGGTAAATTAGAGTTCAAAGAGTCTATTTTTTGGAGAGTGGGAGGCATAATTCTTTGCAGTTTATAGTGTAGGTTCTATATACCATGCTTTCCTAATATTTTGTTTTGCATCATTTCTTTCAATCATTTCTTTCAATATATTCTATAGGCAGCAGATGTGGGTTCAATGTATGCCCACTTACCTTCTGGTGTTCCAGGAAAATATAACTATATTCAGGCTTGTCAGATACTCTTTTATATAAATATTGGTGTGGTGAAAGGCATGTGGATAGGGATGCTCAGGATTCTCCGTAGTATGTTATTTTGGAGAGTATTAAGTTTTATACATGATTTAGGGATCAATTCAGGTTTGAGTCTACCTTTGAAATTGTCTGAAAACTCAGCCAAAATGTTGGGAAAAAGGTTTTGTTAAATGTTTTTGTTAGTGTGGAAATGTATGGAAGGATTAGCCAAGATCCACAGGTTTAAGTTTAGTTTGTGCTAGAATTGTTTGACTCTTCTTGTTAGGTGGCTGTATTTGAACACAGTAGAGATAAGTCTTTTAGGTATAGTTCTATATTTGCTTTGTGAGAGGAGTCATGTTTGTATAATAGGTGATTGCAATATAGAAAATAGGATAGACCAGCAAATTTATGAGAATAGTGGAAGGTTGATTTGGGGTGTGTGAATCCATGAACTTCAAGAGGTTTGATGTATATTGAGTATTATAGAGGAAGTGTGTTTCTCTGTAGGAGAATGTCTAAGTTCTTCAGATTTTGAAGTGAGTCTTTTCATTCAGTGGTTAAATATAAAGCAAATTCCCTGGAGATTTGCTTTGATATTGTGAATTGAGAGTTCAGATCCAGCTATAAAACATCATTGACATAGCATCTGTAGATGAGGTAACAAATTTTTGGTGACTGTTGTTTTTGATAGTAGAATAATCTGTTTGGTTAGAATGTCACCTTAAATTCAATATTTATAAATCTAAAGATTTCAGGTTGTTTTCATGCTTGTGTCATTGGTTAGACCAGTGACACTTAGAGTAAAAAAAAAAAACCTATCAAAACATTGCACTGCATTCTAATTTGTGTGCTATTATTAATAGTTGAAATGTATATGAAAAGTTTAAATAGAGGTTAATTTTTTTTAAAGATATTTAACAATTCTAGAAAATGGAAATGGTTCAACATATAATTGCAAGTAAAATATGATCATCATAAACTTTCAGACAAAAATTAACCAAAAGAATATTCATCATTTTAAGAGCATTTTATTTATTTCCGTTTCTAATCCAGTTAAAGTCATATCATCTGAATAATAAATATTTAAATTCTTTAAGTTTTTCTTTTTATGATTATTATCATATTTCTTATTAAATAAGTTGAACACATAGGGTAAATGCGAACAAACCAGTTACTATTTAAATTAGCGTTATTTTTATAACCTTATACGTCTAGTCTTTTGACATTTATATAATTCAGGATCAAGCTTTTATCCTTACCGACCAATAATCACAATCTTAATCCTTGTGGTCAACAATTTCCAATATATCATATCAAAGTTTTCTACAAGATTATAAAAGTCACATAATTTTCTTTTCATTTCTAGGCTTCTGTCAAAACTCATTTTAAAAATCATTATCACTTTATTCCAAATGTAAAATATTGATTCCCATTCAAGTATTTCTGATATATTTCAATTTTAGTTATTATTAGTAGACTCTTGAAGGCATGAAACAATATTAACTTTAAAATTCTGACATTTTTATTGTCATATCTAATAAATGCTTTGAAAAATATCAACCTTTCACTTCTATATAAAATCTTTATTTTATTCTAAAACTAGATTAGGATTAATATTTTATGTGTTACAAAAACTTCTCATTTAATAGTCACATTAAGATTAGTCTTACCTTTAAGAATCAACTTTTTAATTTTTGGATAAATTAATAAAATAGTAATAATAATATTTGCTCATTTAGTTCCGATCAGACTCCTTCATTTTTAATATCATTTATGATTTGTATTGAAACTTTTAAAAATTTTATTCATCCTTTAACTTAATCTGTTCGATTAGCAGAAAATATCATTGCTGGTCATTTATTATTATGGTTAGTTAATTGATTATATTATTATGTTCGATTAATATATATATATATTAAGTTATAAGTTTTTTATGGATGAAAAATATTTATTGAATGTATTAATTTGAACAGAATTGATAGTAATGGGAAATTTGTTAGGGGATGATCAGTTATTTAATGTTATTGTTAGAGGCCATGCTTTTGTTATGATTTTTTTTGCGGTTATACCTATTATAATTGGATGATTTGGAAAATGATTAGTTCCTTTGATGGTAGTTAATTTTTTTTTTACATTTAATTTCATAAATAAATAATATTCTAAAAAAGAAAATCACATTTGATCTTTTGAAATATTTAAAAACTCACTTGTAAATACAAACAATGTTTAGTAAACATTATCAAATTAGTTTAAACATGCTTTCAGAAAATGCCAAATTCTTTTTAATTTTAAGTTTTTTAAAATGTGACTGAACAAAGATGGATTTGTGATAAATCTATTAATTTCTGCTTTAAAAACTGATATTTTATCATTATTAAAATATTTGAAAAAAATCCTAACATGTCAATTTTGATAGGTGATGAGATTAGCAATTAGTTTCACATGAACAATCTATTAAGAAGAAAAGAATGCCTTAAAATAAATATTTTCCCCAAGAACAATGGAATAAAGCCAAATGACATTTGACAACTATATATAAGATACACAGTGGCTAAACTCTCCATACAATATTACCACTCAGTGCAAGCCAGAATAATCAATGGATGCAAGAAGGTTTGTGCATATAATCCCTATCTACTGCATCCTCATCCAATATCCACCAGACTAGTTTCTAGCTTGTGGCTTTCATCAATGAGGAGCCTTGAATCTGAGAGCACTGAACCTAGATCTTAGGATCTAATGCAACTCTACAGCAGCTACCTTTTATTCAGATCCAAGGCTCCTCACCGATGAAAGCCACAAGCTAAAAACTAGTCTGGTGATATTGGATGAGTAGTCACTAGATAGGGATTTTATTCACAATTTTTTTTGCATCCCCTGATTGCTCTGGCTTGCAATGAGTGGTACTACTGTATGGAGAATTTAGCCTCTTCTGTGTAAACAGCTGGTATAAGCATAAAGAATGATGATCATGTGATGTTTAGTGGTTATATATAAGATACTGATATCTTCAGATTTTTTTCAATCTAAAATCAATAAAAGCAGTATGGAAGAACCTACCCTATTTAAAAAATCTTATGCTAATATGAATTATGATAAATCATAAAACAGTACTCTAAAGTTATGGAAATACTACATTTTTTTCTGAGGGAAGGCAGTCATATGCATTTCTTTCTTCAAAAATGAAATAGTTTTAATACTCATGTAAGTTGTTGGAATAATATCTTGATATTAAGTCAAATAAAATACTTTTCATATTACTGTTGCATTTTTAAAAGTTCCACTAGAATGTTATGTACACTAGATGTAACTACCTAAAGCATAGCAAAATGTTTCCTCTGTTATTATTGATTCTCTGTCACTATCCTTAACCATATTTATATCAATACAAGCTCTCATATTTATCAAACAATTTTTCAATATATTCTTTCCATTAGTGGCACAGCTTTCTAATGTCAAATAGTATCTTCCCAGGATTTTTTATTCTTGGCAGTGTTATTAAATGTTATCTCTTTGTAATTCAAAATTTCATCTTTTTATGTACTTTTTTTTTATCTGTCCTTAATGCTTTTTTATTTTTTCACTAATGTTGTTTAATCATTGTTTTTTCTCCATTCTATCTTTGTACTGTGAAAAATCTTTATTTACAATCTCATTTCTTATTTCCACCTAATTGAATATTTTAAAAATCTTTTATAGTTACTCAGAATATTAACTTCATTTTCCCTCATATTTTTGCAGCTGATGTCAGTAAACTTTTTATATCATTTCATCATGCAATCTACGATTGAAAAACATTTTGTCAAAATAAATTTATGCTATAAATTAAACATAAATATGCGGTTTTCAAGAACGTTAAGTTCTGAAAAAACTTTATCTTATTTAGAAAAATATATTCAGTTTATGTATTCTTTTGATTTTTTTAAAGCACAAGTTTTCTAAAAATAATAAAGTTATTGCTAAATAGACAGTAAAAGATTTAGATATGTTAATGATTTCTTAATAATTGGTAACAAAAAAGATATAAATAATATTTATAAAGAATCTGATAACAATATATATAATATTAATTTTAATAGTTTTGAAATACGCATAATTCATGTACTTGGTGTTTGAATGCAATATAGAGGATTTGAACACAGACTATATGTGTGGGAGATGATGATCTAACAGATGAATGCTCGTTCAGCATGACATATGTATATTAGAAATCATTTGTCTTTTTTACGTGTGTGGTCATGTGTATTGGTTACATGAGATAATTGGATAGCTGAAGGAAGTTTCAAACTTCCTATATTAATATTAATTTTTAAAAATGGAATTTGATGTTAAAATAAAGTATTTAGATATAGAAATTAATATAGATAATGTTAACAAAGTTACATTAAAACATTTTATTAAAGAAGATAAATTAAGACACACAATTTCTATAGCTACACAACAGGCATGTGATACAAGAAATGGTATTTTTTTTTTCATGTGTCAAATGCATTGACCGGGAAGCGAACCCAGGCCAGCTGCTTGGAAGGCAGCTATGCTAACCACTAGGCCATCAACGCTTAACAAAATGGTATTTATTAAAAAATTTAAACATAAAAGTGATAGATATAATTCAGAGCAAAATATAGCTACTTTTCAAAAGGAGCAGTTTATAGAATTATAGAAAAATTATGGATATAACCCTTAGGGTATTGAAAACATATTTTTAATTATAAATCACCTAATATAAATAATTATAATTCTATTATATATAATAATAGCAACTCTAAGAATAATAAAAAGAAATAAAACTTCCATACATTTCTTAAATTTATCTATATTACTAAAAAGTAAAAATTATATATATAAAAGCATTAACATAGGGTGGTCAAATAATAAAAACCTTGACAAATTAATAGGTAATTATAAAATAAAAGGTATGAACTATAAAAAAGAAATTGTGTGGAAATTGTAGTATGATTTACTATGAATATATGGGGAAACAATTAGATGAAAAGCAAAAAAAAAACAAAAAACAATAATGCATTTATATAATTTGCTTATACTTAATTTATATATATATAATTAAAATTACCCCAAATCCAAAATTCAACCAGACCAGAAATGGATAGAGAATTAAATAATGGTAAATATATGTTTTTATATAAAGATCCAGGTAATTTGGTTAAAAGAAAATTGATAGATATTATGAAGAAAATGGTTAATTTAAAATTTTTTAATAGAGTAGATTATTTAAAATGCTATCCTAATGATTTTACATCAGCTAAGATGTTTGTGAATATTAAGACTCATAAAGATGGTTTTCCTTTAAGATTTATTTTTGATTTTACAGGTAGTGTTGTAGAGGGTATTTCTAGATTCTTGAATAAATTTTTAAAACAATTTGTTGATTTTGGTCATTATACAGTTTCTTCTTCTTTTGAGGCTTTTGATAAGATGAATAATTTTAAAATGGAAAGTAATTGAGTATTTGGCAGTTTAGATATTGAAAATATGTAACAGTCTGTTAATAGGTTAAGCAGTATTGATATTCTTATCTCTGTATTGATTAAGAAAGGTTCTTTATCAAAAAATAAAATTAAGGTAATTAAAGATTTGCTTTTGTTATTGGAAGATTCTATGTATTTTACTTATAAAGGTAATTTTTATAAGATTAAGGAAGGGTGAATATAGGTTATATTATTTCTCCTTTAGTATGTTCAGTTTATATTAATTATATGGAAGAGGAAATTATTATTAAAAAGAATTGTTTATATGTAAAGTTATTTGTCAGATATGTTGATGATTGTTTGTTAGTAGTTGAGAATGATAAATTGAAAGAATTTGTAAATGAGTTTAATTGTTTTGATCCTTCTATAAAATTCGTGTTAGAAGGAGGGGGGTTAGATTTTGGTAAGTTAAAATTTTTAGATCTTTTGGTGATTAGAAATGTAGAAACTAATTGTTTATTGTGCAGTCATTTGGTTAAAAGTAAAAAATTAAGATCTATAATTAAACCTGATAGCTATCAGTCTGTATCTCATAAAGTGGCTGCATTAAGAAATTATTGTCATAGGAATGTTAAATTAAATAATTCTAGTGGGGTAGCTTTGTTTCAGAAATATCAATTTTATAAAGATTACTTGAGGGTTGGTTACTCTGATAAATTTGTTAAAAGTATTTTATTTAATAGTAATATTTGTAAGGATGTAAAGGTAAAAGAAAAATATGATTTTATTTTTTTGCCATATAAATTGTCTTCTTATAAAATTGTATGTAGAAATAGTAAATTGTTTGGAAATAAGAAAATTGCTTGGAAAAGGGGTGTTACATTGAATAATTTATTAAATAATACAAAAGAAATTTTTGGTAGAAAGACTATTCCTGGTGTAGTATATTTTATTCCTTGTTTATTTTCTAAGAAGGTTTACATAGGTCAGAGTAGTTTGAGTTTAAATGAAAGAATAAAGGTTCATAAAAGTAGAGTTAAAAATAGATATCTTAGTTCTGCTTTGTATGTCCATGAAAAAGATACAGGTCACACTATTGATTTTGATGAAGCTAAGGTTGTCTTCTTTGAGAGAAATGAAATCAAAAGAAGAATTAAAGAATCTTTATTATTGAAAATTTATTTTTCTGAAGTATTTAATTTATTTAAGAGTTCTTTTAATATTAAGAGTGGATGGGAAGTGAATGGATTTGTGGGTAATGTTTAATATTATATATATTGTGTATTTTTAGTAGTTTTTTACACCTGAGAAATCTGCTTGTAGCAGTGAAACCTTTGGTGGTGTTTTAATCTTATTTTTATGCTGGTCTAGTTGAATTTTGGATTTGGGGTAATTTTAATTATATATGGACTAGTTTAGCTTTATGCTTGTAATGTTTATATATATATATATATAAGTAAGGTGTTTCTTATATATATATATATAAGTAAGGTGTTTCTTATATATATATAAGTAGAGAGATTTGACCTTAGGATTTTTCAGTCTCAATTCGTTCTCCACTCCATCTCAAGCAGCTGATTGAATATAACTACATACATGCGAAAAAGATAGATGATCTTCAATGTTATATATAGAACTTGCAAATAAGCTCTTAACAAGCTTTGCATAATATCCCCAACCCCAAACCAGTTTTTGCTACTGGCATTCTCAGTAAGATGCTAAGACATTTAAGATATATCCTAACACTTCACTGAGGATGTAAGTAGCAGAAACTGGTCTGGGGTTGTGGATATTCTGCAAAGCTTGTTAAAAGTGTATTTGTGAGCTCTATATATAACATTTGTAATACAAGATTATTAAATTAGGTCATGTGACATCCGACTTCATTTTTTTGTAATGATCTCCAATATATATATTTTGTGCAGAATCAGAACTCATTAGTTAGGCTGGATTGTAATCTCCCACACATATATACAATCACTGTTCAGCTTATATTAAGATAGCAATTTTTTAAACTTTAACTAGAAAGGCTTCAATTTTTTTTAATGTAAGCTCAGCACTGATTATATATATGTGCAAGAAATTATGATCTGACTTAAAAAATGAGTGCTGGTTCTGCATAAAATACATATACTGAGGATGATTTATTTTTTTCATATGTATGTGGTCATGTGTATCAGTTGTTTGAGATCGAGTAGAGGATGAATATATACTAAAAAATCCTAAGTTCAAATAATGTAGTTAATAAAAGAGATGATAACATTTGCCTTATGTTATTTAAAATATGGACATAAAATAGATTGTGCAAAAATATAAAACTGTTAAACTATATTAAATAATCTAATGGAAGAAAGATATATGAAACCAATTATATTGATTACAATAAATATAATTGTATAAATTTATAGATAAAACAATTAATTTAACTAATACTTGACTAATGATAAATGAATGCAAAATTGTATAGTATAAAATTATACAGTTTTTCCCCATTTTTCTTGTACATACTGTGTTATTGTTACAATACATTCTAGGTAATTTTATATAAAAGAAGTAGATGTTACTATATATGCAATGTAGATTAAAATTATAAAATAGTTACAACACACTGAAAAAGGCAAAAATCAATATTTGCTGAAAAGACCTTTTATGTAGTATATATAAGATGCAACTTTATGGTTGGGTTCGATGTTTATCAAGCCCTATTTAAATGGTCAATTATATAAAATTTAAAATTTTAATTAGTAATAATCAAATAACAACTATTCAATATTAAATAGCTATATTATAGCAGTGGTGTGTTATCATAATTGATAAATTATATTATAAGATATGTAAATTTAGTCAATAAATCTTCTGAGAGTGATAAAGAATTGGTCTGTTCAAAAGATATGCCAGGCTCTCTGCCAGATTGTGTATGACTTTTTATATGCACTGTCAGATGGACTGATTTCAATAGTATCAATAATAATAATTTATTAATATTAGGATTAAATTAAAAGTATAGACATATTTAGTATTTATTATTATTAAATAAGTCAAAAAGCCCTAAAATTATAGCTATTCCAAATTAATCTTTATAATTAATTCTCAAGCATGTTTGTATTGCAATTTAACATAGTTTTGAACAGTTTAATTAGTTATCACTTATGTTTCTAGATGGAGAATTATTAATTGTATGTTAATGTATACACATATAGCAATTTAATTGGTTTATTATGTTTGTATAATAATACTCTCTGATGAAATTTATATATAGGCTAACATAGATTTTTATAGGGGAGAACAAGGAGAATTAAATGGTCAAATGATAACATCTAAAATAATGTAACTGAAAATTAAGAGCAAGCAGAAAATTATTAAAAATAAAATTGAATTTGAATTGAATTAAAAATGGAATTGAATTGTTTTTAACTAGCAACTAATGGAGTAGAAACTCCATTTGGCCTACATACAGAAAACACACTACTGCTGTCAATTGATAACTATAAAGAGTTCACATTTTACATGGGTAGACATATAGAAAGAAAAAGCTCCAAAATGGATTTCAAATTAAAAAAAACTAAGAAGTTTGTAAGCATTACGTTTTACTCTTTATTTTATAACTGTTTTAATTATTATATTTACTGTGTGCATTATAAAATTAATTATGACTTATATGGGGTGGCAAGAAGAAAGAAAATAAAATTATTTTGTACTTTCAGCAGGAATGAATTTAAAAATAAGCAAAACTATAATATGAGATACTTAATGTTTTTTATTACTGTTTTTGAATTTATAAGGCACTCATGACATGTATAAACTAATGTGAAATATATTAATGCTAATTACAATTATTGCAATTTTATTATGCTATATTAATTTCATTATGTGGAGAAAATAAATAAAAAAAAAAAGAAAAATGTTATATTGCTATTAAATAAAAATACAGTAATAACTTATATCTATCTAATAAAACAATATAAATGAAGATACTAAATTATAAAAGTTTATAAAATATTTATTAAGACTTTTAATATGAAGTATTCTCAACATTGCCTTAAAACTCATGTTAGGGTAAAACTGGATAACCATCTTTAAAACTTCTAGTAGCAAGCAGAATTGATATGTCTATTGAACTGAGTCATAGAATCTCATTAAAAGTGAATCAAATGTCAATTTAAAATTTTGATATATTAATTATTATGTTAATTATGTTGTGGATAAAATTTCTAATGTGTTAATTATTAATTAGTGCCATTAGTCTATAAATTGTATAAAATCCATGTGCAATGATGAAGATACGAATCAATGTTTATCTTCAACTTTTTCCTCCCTTAATTTCCAGAATAACAAAATATTGAAGTTAATGGATGAGAACTACAATGGTTCATAGATCAAGAAACACATTAAGATTATAATGTAAGCTAATAAATCAATACAAGATGTATTCCATGTGAGAAAGAACATTTATCAATCATAAAATACTGCAGATTGTTAAAAAGGATTGCAATCAAAGTTTCATTCTCTTAGTTTCACAAGAAGGAATGTGAAACAAGAAATTTATCTAGTGGTCTTTATTATCATTTAATATTATGGTGTTGATCTTGTAATATTATATACATTGTCATTACAGATATAAAGACTGGTTTGTGTAAAGAAATTAAACCCATATAAATTTGATCATATATATATAAAAGGGTAGTGCTTATTTGTTGTAAATTTCATTTGCATTTTAAAATATGAACATAGGTAAGAAACTATTACAGTTTATTCTTAATGTTTTCTTTCTAGGATAAAAGCTACAGTTATTGTATAATAATAATAAATGGGTAGTTTATAACTTTTATTAATTTAAATGCATTAAATATAATATTTTTCTTTTACATGTAATACTTAACTAATTAATAGTTAATGACAGTTATAGCTATGGGTCATTCTTGAATTGATAATGATAATTATACATTTATATGTTAAATAGTGTTATATTCTATTTTGCTAGTGTCTTTATATATTTGTGGTAAGTAATATTAATATTTAATTTATCTGTTATCATGTTGAATAATTGCAATGATAAGTTTATAATATTTGGAATATGTGATAGGTTCATGTTGCATCACATCAGGAGAAATTATTCTCTTTCCCTGAGTGTTGATATAAATGACTGACATGGGTGAATCATGAATAATGACCATCAAACGTTCAGCAAATTAAGGTCATACTTTTGTAGTGTATTGATTTAGTTATTAAATAAGGGATTAATTATCCCTTCCATTTTCTCATATCCCCAAAGATGATCCAGAAGTAACACTGGGATTTCAAACCATGTGTTAGTATAGTTGTTAAACAAAGGATTGATTGTCCCTTCCTTTTATGTTCTCAAAAGTCCTCCCGAAGTGACACTGGGATTACAGACCATATGCAGTCATGAGATGACCATAGTCTAAGTTATTAATTTGTTCTCTTTTGCCATAACTCAAACTCACCATATCTTTGGATATATCATATGTTTTATTCTGTTTCATATTCCTAAGTTCTAATGATTTGGTATGGATAAGAGTAGAATAATTTCTGAAATATGGTATTCGAAAATGTAGATTGTACTTAGCACTGGGCAAAACGATGATAAAAGATAATATTAGTTAAAAGTTATTTTATAGTAGATTGTTCCTTAATGCCTATCCATTCGAGATGACTCTATGTATATCATCAAGCTATGTAGTTTATCATTTAAACCCAATTCATTTTAAAATACTGATATTTTTCCTTAATTCTAAAGGGTTCATGTAATATTTTTCTTTAATTTTAAAAGCGTCCTACAAGGTAAAACTAATAATTAAAAGGTAGAAAAATGATAGTCTTGTCTCTTAAAGCAATATTGGCTGATTAATAACCTAAATAAATAAATTAAAGCAAGAATTCAATAGTTTCTAGTATTATATATTCTAAGTATATTTATTGTGTTATCCTGCATAATAATATTGGCAATTTTAAATATATTGCCTGTATCTATTTAACGTGGATAAGTTCTTAAAATTATGCTATTAATAAATAGGTAAAATATAAAAGTATAATAAGTCAAAAGTAAATTCAATGTAAGTAATAAATTTAAATTATAATTAATAAAAAGGTAATAATTTAAAATATAAAAGGTATAGTAAATCAAATAAACTCGATTTGAGTAATAATGAATAAAAGGGTTATAATTTGTTAAAGTATTCAATAGATGCTAATAAATCTTGTCTTAGTCATAAAAGGATGTAATTAAATCTTGTTATGTGTAAATTTCTGTCACAATTGTCCAAGATTATGTATGTTTTCTTTATGGTTATTAGTATATTCACAAAACTTGTAAATAATGTAAAGAAATTTTGTTTGAAAATATATTTAGTTGTCTGTGGCCTTATTGCTAATCATCATCCATATTGTTATTACTATTGCTATCAACATATTATTTCTATCGTTGTCATAAAAATCATCATCAGTTAATGTGATAGATTTTATTGTATGTTAGCATATCTACATAAATTTTGTTAAGCTCTTAGATTTAAAGTATATAAAGCATTATTGCTTATTGATCAAAACACTATTGACCTTAAGCACATGTACTATTTTTAAAAATGTTTTAAAGATTAAATATTTAGTTTTAGAATAGCCTGTTTATCTAAATAATTAGATACATCATTCACTGACCTTGATCGTACTTCCCAAGGTCATTAAATAAAAGATAGTTCATAAATTATTATAGTCACTTTCTTAAAAATTCATTAATACTTCATAAAATTTAAAGTTTATATTATTGTTAAGATTGGAATTGTCAAACATTCTTTATTGATTCCATGTTTGCTTTAGGAGTTATCTTTGCTTGTTACATTTGGGTAGTGGTAAAATCCCTCTCACTGATTCAAATATTTCTTTTAAAATAGTAATATTTAAGTTATTTGAATCCTGAGAAAAGTAAATTATTAATGAATCGTCTCAATTTTGTGTAACTTTTCATTGCTGAAGTTATTTATTATGCTTTGCCTTGATCTCTTACATTTATTCTTATTGTTTGATTGATTTAGTAGAAATTTTAAGATGTAAGTTTCTTTTCTAGATTAAAACTTATAATCTATTTTAATTTAGTTGTTAAATAGTTTGTTTTAGTCAAGCATAGAACTCCTTGCTTTATTTCATTACTGTCTTACTGTTGTTTGACATAATGTTAATTTTATAATTCAGGATCTCATTCTTCATCATCAACATTGTTATCATATTTCATCCATATTTTATTCTTTTATTTTTCATTTTCATTTCATCTTAAGTCATCCAAATTTATTCATGCATCATTGATCCCTATTCAATCACCATCTTAATTATTCACTGCCCCAACACATTTCCCATCCTTTCTCCTCACCTTTAGTTCATTCATTTTCACTAATTAATTATTATTTATTTTTCATCATCCATTCAATCATCTACATCTTGATTCATTTACTGCCTAAGTCATTATTCAAATTCCATATCCATTTCATAGACCTGATTATTAACTATTTATTGGTATAGCAAACTAAATTTATCTTGCTAATATTTTGCTTAGATATTAAAGTTTATTTAATTGATGTTTAATATTGGAGGTTATTATCTTCATGTATACTTTGTGACCTCTATTTAAATTTGCTTAGGTATATGTTAGCCAAACTTGTTTCTAATATTCTGTTTTGTAATTAAGACTTATCGGCCATGAGAGATAAAATGGGCTGGTATAATATAAGGTAGTATAAGTATTGGTAGTGCCTTGTAGCCCTTACTTTAAGCTATTTTCTCCCTATATGGATTATTGGAGAGAGCTGAGTTTGTTTTAATATAGTACATATTTTGATGTTTGTTACTTCTCCTTATTATTGTTATTTGAGGAGGTTACAATATATATATATATAAATTTTAATAATAATATTGAGTTTCCTGCTAATAAAAATATGGATATCAATCCCATATATTTCAAATAATCAAGTAAATTTTATAAGAAAAATTTATAAAGGTATATGTAACATTGCATTTTACACACCTCCTACATTAAACAAATTAATAAATAACTCCAAAGATAAAACCTCGTTTATAAATAAAAATTGTGTCATTTATAAATGGATATGTAGGTGTGGCAGTGGATATATAGGTGAATCTAGATGTATATTGAAAAAAAGAACTAAAGAACACTTGCTATTATTAAAATGAGTTCAGAAATTGAAACAAAATTGCATAGTAGATAATAATATTTCAGCATCTGTTTTTTACGACCATAATAAATCGTGTATTTATGGTTTTGGCTTCAATTATAACAGTGTAAAAATATTGCAAATTGAAAAAAATAACAATAAAAGAAAAATAAAGGAAGCTATGCTAATATACAAATATAAACATGACTTAATTAACAGGCAAGCAGCAAACATTAAGATCATGGAATTATGGGAAAATTAGCATTTCAAAGCTTTAGTTGATAAAGATTACTGGGCTAATCGAAAGCGCTCCTAAGTGGATAAAAATTTTAATTATTTAGTTACTGTATTTATAAATATTCAGTTATATAATTATGTATATTGCTTTAAGAATACAGACATCGAATAATATATATATATATAATTGCTGTTATATAAAGATATTTTATGACCAAGTTTAAAATAATTGTTCCATATTTATGGTTTTGTAGCAATTATTATCTGATAGTTGGAATGAAAATGCATAATAAATTTGCATATATATTGGTTATTTACCATAAGAAGATTACACATTGTTTTTTTTTTTAAATTTCTCACTGATTTTGTAATATATTATTTATAATGATTTCTGATATATTAAAAATGTTAGGAAAGCTATGAATATATAAAATCTGTTAGAGTTTATGGAATAATGTATATTTTCAATCCACAGATTATTTACTATTACTGGAAAAAGTAGTTAGAGATTGACAATCATTCATAATATCCATTTGTAGTTCTTTTGAGGCTTCATGTATGGCAAATAAATTATTTGCTTGTGCACCAGTATGATATAAATGTGATTCCTATGTTAAATACTTTAAAATACAGAATCTACACACAAGAGATAGCTATTCAGGCTGAACCCACTGCCAATGGTCACTAGTTAGTAAGATCCAATTCTTCTTTCAAAGTTTTTTTTTTAAGAATACATAAAGCAGCTTAAAAAGTGTTTTTGTCTTCAAGGTACTACAAGTTTCTAGTATAAATGGATATATCTTTTTGATAATTGATTTTAATTCAATACTTTTTAATATACTTATTTTTATTTTTTCTATTAGATATCTTGGAATCATATGAGTTTTGTTTTGATACCAAATAGCAGATTGATATTTATATCTGGGAAAAATATGGTTTGTATGTAATCATCATTTTCAAACAATATTAATCTGCTGCACGATATAGGTATATCTAAGTTTGATCTAGATATTCAGTTTATAGCTTTTCTTATCTACATCTCTTCAGCAAATTTTCTTATATCACCTGTCCATCTCATTGTGGTTTCCTACTAAGTTTTCTATAATTTCTGGAAACCCAATTTAAGAATTAAATTGCTCACATATTTTCATCTCTTTTAGAATCATGTTTATACCAATTACATTTCTACCTCATCATTCTCTGAATGCTGTTAGTGATACCTGTTTATTTTCTATCCATGTATTTTCTTTTCAACCATTCTTTAGTCATTATTTCTCAATATTCTGTTGTGAGCCTTTGAAAGTGTCAAAATATTTATAAAAATAAATAGATCAATTCTCAATTATTAATGCATCAATAAAATTTGCATCTAATTCTCATTGTCTACATTAAAAACAGAGTATAAACTTTTCCAAGAAAAAGAGGTTAATCATGATCCTTTGCCAATCAAGTATTTTATGCTATACACATAAAATGTTGTCATGCAGAAATTGACTACAAACTTATCTGAGGGCATCATAATTTCACTTATTATTAGAAATGTATGTTCCAATCAGATACTACGAATCACAAAAAAACTGCCACAGGAAGACATTTAAAAATAGGGTTACATAATAATTTTATAGAATTCTGAGATATCACACAAAGGTATTAGACAACAAGCTTCCACAAGCATTGAAATACTCCATCCTTGCACAAACTATTTGAAGATTAACATTAAAATCATAAATACCAACCTAAGACATATTGTGTCATGTTATATTTTTGTTACAATGTTGCCAATATTACAGTCACTGAAATATTAAAGAGGTTTTCTTATACGTATAGGAAATTGAAACATATCTTCATTTCTTTTGAGTATAAAGAAAGCTTATGACTTCTAATGGCTGACAATTAGGATTGAAGTGATTTGTGCAATGTATTAAAACTAAAATATTTTTAAAGCATATGAGGATTTTATACCAAACACAAATAATCCAAACAGTATCAATTTAATAATAACTTATTTATCAAAATAAATCATATAGTGATGCAGTAAGAAACCTGAAAAATTTTAAATACAGTTCAATGTTATTTACTTGTAGTCACATATCCAATTTTGATATATCAACTCAGGACTATAAAAACAATGGAGGCCATGTTAGTAAATATAAACTCTATCCATTTTGAAAATTAAATTCATTTGTGGGACTTTTTTAAAAATGCAATATTTAGAGATATTTTATATTCATCTTTAAAAAAAAGTTATAATTTTTTGATGTAGAATTTAAGCCAATTTTTAATGCTGCAGTTTAACTTGAGTAAAAAGAAATAAAAAATACAGTTTTGATTATGAATTATTCTTATGGTTTTTAGAGGTCTATTTATCAATCAAGAGAATAACTTAAACTCTTTAAATAAACTTTTATAATTATTAGTAAAATAATACAAAAGGTTTGAAGATTTTCTATCTTAATATAAACTGAGCACTGATTATATATACGTGTGTAAGAGATGATGATGTAGACTAACGGATGAGTGCTGGTTCAGCATGAAATACATATATTGGAGACCATTTATCTTTTTCACACTGTGTGTGACATGGTTATCTGTTGTATAAGATGGAGTTGATAACTATAGGGAACTTAAAAGTCTGGGTTCAAATTCCTTGTAAATTACATTAAGTTCAGTGTAAACAATGTATTTGTAGTTAAATATAATATATATAAGATACACCGTTTTTTATAAAAACTTTAAAATACTTAGTTCATAATCAATTTAGCCAGTTTAAAATACATTTGATTATTATTAAACTAATCTATATGAGTAAAACATAATTCTAACTATTCATTGAAAACATTTATACTTACTTGTATATATTTAAAGATTTCAGTTCCAAAAGCATTATGGATATTATACTTATCTCTATGCTCTTGGCATAGCTTTTGAGACCATGTCACAAGAAATTTAGAATTTTTTTCTGCTCACAAGCAGGTTTTCAAATTTTCTATTGAACAAATTGGCTCATAGCAATAAAAATAACTATTCAATTGTTGGTTGACAAATGGGTATCTAATTGTTATTAACTATGGTTAACAATTCTAGGGTTAAAAGCCAATAAACATCACATGATCATATGATTGCTCACATCAGTAATTATGCACTGATTACATAAACACAGGAATAGGTAACATATGTTTCGTTCTTTCTCATCATTTCATGAGGAATATTTCATGTGCTTTTAGATGCTAAGGCCTTTTTTTACCACTACATAATTTGCAGAACTTTGAATTTTTCTTAATGGTAAAAATTAGTGAGTAACTGTAATTCTCATGATACATTAATCTTGGTGGTTTTGACTACAGTTAAAGGGCAAGGTAAATTGATTACAAACTTCTTTCAGATTAGTGTTTAAACTTTACATAATTAATTTTAAACTATCTTTCACTTTACGATTAATAAATAATAAAGATGTTAATTTTTTTTTTGGTTCTGCTTACTAACGGTGATATAAGTTTTTAATTATTATTTTTCTTCTAAAATTATTAATATAAGGTTTGATTTGCATTATTTACATTGGCCTGTGAGGTTAGAGTTTTTCACACTCTGGAATGTGGAGTCTTAGGTACGATTCCAGTACTACGTGACAATTCCGCGCTCGAATTTCTAGCGAACTCCCGAACTTTAAAGTCATTTAAATATATATCATCTCTATTTGTGACTCGATAAAATAAGTTTTAATTATAAATAGATTTTACTTTTAAACATTTGCTATATTAGTTGAAACTGAAACAATTAAGTAAATTATAATTACAGAAAAAAAACTAGTATTTTATTGATTATTAATCTTCTATTAAACTAAGTATCTCTGATTTCTGCGCCATCTAGTGTTATCGTTAATCAATGATTATATAAGACGGAATGAAAACAGACGCAATTGCAGACTATAACCTTCTTTTATTTTTAATTGTAGATATTTTCAGTAAAAATTCACAATATAACAAATTAATTTCTTTTTTTATCGTAAAATCAATACTTTTTTTTTTTTTATTCATCAGTTACTTCCCTATCCCATCACTATCACGCCATGTCTTTTTGACAGATTATTATATCAAAATGTAACTGTTTTAAAAATATGAACTTGAACATTTTTTTTTTTTAAAGGATGAATTAATACAAATATTGATTACAATGCATAAGCTTATTTGGCCCTCAGTAAGGACTGTAAATTTTTAATATATTAAAAAGATAAAAGCGATGAAAAAAAAATTAAATACGAAATTGTCTGAGAATTTAATAAGAAATTAATTTCTTAATTTTATTGATGTTTCAGAACTATTTACATCCCGTAGGCCTATTTCAAGTTTTCATGTCTTTCAGTAATATTTTTTTTTTAGATTATATTATTGCAAACGTAATAAAATATATATTCAGCTTTCACTGTGGTAGCACTATTTTCTGAAAATAAACAATGGAATGTAAATGATAATGCAAAAATAGGTATACCAACAACACTGTCACATGACTTTCTCATAAGCCTGCTTATAAATTTCCAAGGCACTAACCTTCACGCTATTTTATCGTCATCTACTGTAAGATTGAATAATTAATGGACACAGACGATAGATTGCCTTAATATTCTCATTTTCAGACTGATTTTTTGGCTTGTGCCTTTGAGAGTAGGTAACCACTGAATACAGTGAATGTTACTACTTTTAAAAGTAGCCCAGAGACAAAATAAAGCTAATGAGAAAAAATGTATCAAATTGAATATATACATTTAATTTTTATTTTTAACAGTGCCATTTTAAAACAGTAAAGAAAAGATTCATAATTCAATAATACTTGTACATTATGAATTTCTATACAGCTTTTATTTTTGTCTGGGCATATACATGATTACTACACAAGACTGCAAATGACTTGCATAAAATGTATGAATGACAGGCTAACTATCTAAATTAGTGATGTGCAAACAAGAAAATTAGCCAATAAATAGCTTTTTGAAAATTAAAAATTATTGGCTTTCCCATATGATTTACTATATTTTATAAATTAATTTTTTCAGATGTCATTATTTAAACACAATTATATTGTATATATTTTAAAGCTAGATGTAATTATAGGGGTTTTGAACTCAGACTTTCAAACTCTCTTTTATCATTCACTCCATCTTATACAACAATACACATAATCACATACATGCAAGAAAGATAAATGATCTTCAATATATGCATTTCATGCTGAACCAACACTCATCAGTTGGTCCAGATCATCATCTCCCACCCATATATATAATCAGTACTCAGTTTATATTAAGATGTTCAAAGCTCTTGTTTTCCAATTTTGAATGATTTATGGTCAACATAACATGACAACAAAATTGGAAAACAAGAGCTTTGAGTATGCCATCAGCAGATTTTCGTTGATATGGATGGATGGCTGAAGACGGAGAGTGGAGAAGATTGAAGTCTGTCCATTAAAGTTTGAAGATTTGCTATCTTAATATAAACCAATCACTGATTATATATATGTGTGGGAAATGATGACCTGGACCAACTGATGAGTGCTGGTTCACACAATATGCATATATTGGAGATTATTTTTTTTCATTATGTGGTCATGTGTATCAGTTGTATAAGTTGGAGTGAATGATAAAAGAGAGTTTCAAAGTCTGGGTTCTGTATAGATGTTATTATTGTAACTAAGTTTGTCTTTAATAGTTGGATATAAATGTATGTTACAATTGAATCACCAATTGTTATATGCTAGGCTGTGATCTATAATCTCTCAGCTGGAAATTGATTTAGAAAACATTAGCTCTTAGACTGATACTTTGCTGTTGTGCTGAACTGCACAGAGCATTAGTATCTGGAGATTATGATTCCTACAATGATATAAAAATGAAAATTAATTTTGAAGCCAATAGTAATTGAAGATTAAATAAAAAATAGTTAACTCACAATATAGTACATAAACAAGGCAGAACTCTCCATACAGTAGTGCCACTCTGTGCCAACCAGAGTAATTAATGGATGCCAGAAGGCTTGTGCATAAAATCCTTATCTACTCTGGTTGGCACAGGAGAGTTTGCCTTGTTTAATAACAATTATGTGCTAGTATAAGAGATAGTGATCATGTGATGTTTAATATAGCACATACACAAAAAAGTCATTTATTAGTTGTTGGTAAGTCCCATAAAATGCAAGTGAGGGTAATGATTTATTCTTAAATTTTCACTGCAACAGCAACTAATTACTAGATTTTAAAAAAATCTATGATAATTGTAATCCAAGCCATTTATTTAAAGGCTAAGAAATATTTTGTATCATAGAGTGTAATTCTTCACAATATTTATTACATCATTATAATGATTATTAATATTTTTTCTATAAATACTTTGTAATTCTTATATGCTTTTATTTGACATTCTATTTTGTTTTTGTGTATAAATTGAGAAATATGGTCACTCAGTTTTAGTTCACTTTCCAACTTTCAATCTACCCAAATTGTTGTATTTCCAAGGTTAATATATATTTTTAGTATTTTTTTTTTATTAAAAAAAAATTTACAGTGTCAGGTAGCTACATTTGATAATTATAATAGTTTCATATAGAAGTTCAAAGTTTTGCAACCAATTTGTGTGGTATTGTCATAACATTTACTGCAGTAGTCTGAGATGTTGTCTCATTGTCACAAATGATAATCTGTGCCCATGTGTCTACAAAGAGACGCTCTGGCACAAGGAGTCTATCTCTGTTCTTCATGCTTATTATTATTGTTTTAAAAGTTATCCAAGGATCACTATGTCCTTGTCTGAAGATATGATGGCACCTGGTGATCCATAAGGCATGTAGTAGGCATGCCGCTAGCCTGATAGTTGCATAGTTTCCTTCTTTAATTGCCCGATCAATTGACAGGACATTGCCACAGCCAGAGGAAATGTTTGCAATAATTTTATTTCTAGTGCAACTCAGGTATGAGCAGGCATAGAAGATGTGCCCCAGTGTTTCTTCATGCATATTACAGAGTTTACACATGGGACTTAATTGACGAAATCCTCTTTGCATCACCAAAAAGTGACTGGTGGGCAAGGAGGACAAGTTAAACTTGATTATAAAATCAACCAGCTTTGGTCCTATGCACCAGTATCTTGACTTCTTGAGCATTTGTTTTACAGACAGTCTTAATCGGGTAGATAATGGGTTTTGATTTGGGAAAAGGATTTTGTATACTTCCCAATATGTTTGCTTAGCTTTCTCTAATTGCTCGGAAACTGAAAATAGAGTCCCCAGTTGTTCTTGCAGTTCTTTGACCCATTTACTGTGTATGGGTGGTGGTGTATCTGTGGGCTCCACACTTCACTGATCCTTTTCTTTTTTATTGTGGATTTTCCTGAGCACTGAAAGAGCTCTTTGAACAAAAAACACCTTGACGGCATGGAGACCAAGTCCATTCAGGTCACATGGTCTCTGCACCTTGGCCAGACTGATGCATACAGTTTTTCTCTTCTACATCATCTTGGTGCAGGCTGAATTTATAGCATCCTGAAAACCCTTGGTCGGTTTGAAGCTGGGCAGGTAGTAGTTTATACGTGGAAACACCATCATATTTAACAATGCCACCTTGCCTGGGAGTGAGAGGGAGATCATTGAGAGAGAGTTTGTTACCTTCTTGGTTTTGTCCAAAAGATCCTGCTAAATGGCCCTCCTCATCGCTGTTTTGGAGAGGTCAATTGGGAATCCAAGGAATTTTCTGTGGATTTCCTGTATATCTTGATGGTACTGTAACACCCCTACTGATTTTCCAGACAACAGATTTGTCTGGGTTGACAGCCAGATTGAATTTGCTCACACATCTGTCCAGCAGTTGGTATAACCTTGGCAGGTATTTCTCAGAAGGGAGGAAAATGGTAACATCATCCACATATAAAATGTGGTGGAGTTCCTCCTTTAGTGCTGGCACAAAGACTCCTAGTAGTTCTTTTTCCACATCTTCTAGTAGGGGATTCAGGTAGGTAATGAAACAAAGGGTGCTTAGTGGGGACCCCTAGGGGATTGATAGATGTGGTCTGAAACCAGGTGCCAGGGAGCCATCAAGTGAGGTGTGAATTGACCTGTTTAGCAACAAGTTAGCAATGATTTTAACATAGACAATAGGTACTCCATAGTGCCTTAAGATGGATAGTAGTTTTGCTGGCATCACGGTGTCAAAGGCAGCTGCAAAGTCTATTTGAACAGCAATGGGCCCTGATTTTCGATGTGATCTTACATGTTCCACCAGCAGCATGAAGCGCTGCACCGCCTCAATGATGGATGAGCCTTTGCATGCAAACTGGTGTACAGAGATCCTGGTAAGTAACTGCTGCTGAATCATATCCTTAACCAATGATTCAATTGACTTGATGATTAGTGGGGACATTGAGATAGGTCCAATGTTAGAGAAACTGGATGGATTGGTGAATTTTTTCATGTATGGTACAAGAGCAATTGGATACAGGTCAGGAACACTTTGAAAGTCCCCAGCCAGCATATCAACTACTCTCCGTACTATCGGAGCTGTGAAATGGCCAAGGTGCAACAATACAAATCGGGGAATGCCATGTAAACCAGGATGCACATGTTCAGGATAGGATTGAAGCTTCTGGATGATTTGTTCCTCTGTTATATTGTGTTCACCAACTTCTTGTTTATCATTCCAGATGTTACTGATGTCAAACTTTTGACTTTGGAGTTTTCTCTTGAAGTGCTCATGGATCTTATCTAGCATTGCAGCCCCAGAGTAGTTATGGGTGTCTATGTTCATTAATGATGGGGTAGGTCTTTTTGCAGCACCAATGGCCCATCTCAGGTAGCTCCATGTCCAATTTTGTTGTGTTGCCAAATAGATCTTTGCCCTTTTTGTCGCAACATATTGTGCAAGCACCCTCTGTTTCTCCCTGTACTGTTTCTTTAACTACATGATCTCCCCAATTCCAACATCAATTGATGATAATTCACTGACTCTTGCCAATGAAATCCAGCTCCCCAAGCAGCCTGTTTGGGCCTTTGGTTTTTCGGGTGAAATTGTTTATCAGGGAACTAAGTACCCCTACAAAGACTGAAAAAGCTTCAAGAAGTGACAATGAGAGAAGCTGGATCTTGTGGAAGAGGATATAAGCTTTCAAGAAGATCCATTCAGGAGTGCTGGCCTTGTTAAGCATTCTTATTGTTTTGATTTGGCATGAGGGGGGTAGTGATATGGGATCCAGTTGAAGGGAAATCAACATGGCCAGATGATCAGAGAATGGAACAATTTGCAATGAGGCATGTAGCTCATGGTAAAATTCTGGACTATAATAAAGTAAATCAATTAGGGTTTTGTGCTGCCATGTGTAAAATGAGTATGCATTGGTGGGAAAACACCCCTCCCCACACAACAGCACTCTGTTGAGTTTATGCAAATATTTTTGATTAAACTGTTGATAGGCCATGTTGAAGTCCCCAAACAAAATGACAGGTGGCACTGCTGATGCAAGAATAGAGTTGATCCTGCCTATTGTGAAGTCGATCTGCCTGATGTCCTTCTGCATGTAGACATAAATTAGAATTAATGACATTCCAGAGATTGTGATTTCTATTATAATTAAATCATTGTTGAGGTATAGAGTTCTGCTTCTTTCTATGTTCAGTTGTTTATTAATGAGAATGGCAACACCTGAGGTGGCTGTGTTTGATTGGTAGAACTGCAAGACCCCAAACTGATTGAGGATTTGTATTATTTTACTGTTGGTATTCAAATGAAGCTAGTATTTGCAAAAAATTGCAGTAAAAATAGTGAACTATGTGATGTGATATGGCTACTTCTTTATTGAAGTCAGAAATCTGTCATACAATATGCCCAGACAAATCTGTTAGCCACCATACCATCCCTTTCTATTCCCCACTCTAAGCTTTTCCCATATTCTTCTCTATCCTGCTCCATCCTATTTCCACAACATTTTTGTCCACTCTATGACTTTTATATTTAGATCCCTCTTATCTTTTTTCAAAACCAGTATAAAAACAAAGAACACACTTTTTGTATAATTACTTTGTTTATATTTATTCTCTCACAACTTCATTATTTATACTCTTTCTGCTGCTTGTAAGCATTTACATTCAATTAACAGACACCTAACATTTTTCATGCCTTCTTACATAACTTTCAGACTAAATTACTCTCATTTCTCCATTTATGTATATATTCCCTTGTTGCAATCTAGTGATATTAAGTTCTACTAAACGTTCTTCATTTTTAATTTCTAAAAATATATAAAATATTAAAGAATGGGGAAAGGGATAAAAACACACTTCTATTCATATAAATGCAATAAAATAAAATAAAAAAGTCAAGCATTGGTGGTCGAGAGGTCAGCGATAGCTGCTTTACAAGCAGTTGTTCCGGGTTAGTGGGTTCTCTTCCCGGCTGATACTATGACACATGGGAATAAAATAGAAAAAAAAATGCACTAAAAAGTAAAAATAAAATTTCTTCACTTTCCCCAGCATTTTTGATAATGTGACCAAGATAAAAATATTTGGTGTTGGTTATATAATATGAAAAATATTGTTAAAGCAAAAATTTTTTTATTTTTATTTTCAATACATTTTTGTGCATTTATGTAAATAAAAATGATTCTCCCAACTCACTTTTGGGTAATTTTTTTTGTTTTCTTAAAAAACAATTGAGAATAATGAAATAAGAATTTATGCCATTCAGCAAATATCTTATTGCAATATTACAGTATAAATGAAAAGAATTAATAATAAATATGCTTATTTCTAAATGCAAAATAGAATAACTACCTTTCCAATAATTATCAATAAATAATACATGAACAAAATAGCTATCATTTAAAATATATTTAATTTTCTATTAAAAATTCAGACAATTTTTGGCATACGAAATTTAACGAGAAAGAGGGGAATAAATTATTACATCAAGTATTGCATGGATGTTTTAAAACGAGGTTTTTCACATTTGCAGTTTATAAAAATGCTATCCTCATCAAGGTTACAAAAGCTTTAAGCAATATATTTTAGTGAAGAAGTCAAAATGTAGATATACCTTAATTAATTCCAGTAATAGCACTTAAAATAGCCCATCACTTGGATTCTAAAATTTTCATATGATCGCCAAATAATTAACTATACAATTTATATATTTAAAGTTAGAAATCTTAAATAAAGTGCCACGTATGCCCACTAAGTTATGATGAAAATCAAGAATCAGAAATAATTTCAAAAGTGATTGATGAATTATCTTTTACTAAGATAAAGAAGAATGATTTTCAGCATAGGAATGATCATATAGTGAGCTGAAAACACATGCTTCCAATCAAAACACATTTACCCTATGTCTATTTCTATGTTCAAAGACATAAACAAGAATGGCTTTATTAAGACCTTCAATTCTGTCACTGTAATAAAAGATTCAATGATCATTAAGCAAGAAATTCATGATTTGTGTTTCACCACATTTGCAGAGATCAGTGTCTGCTAAATTCATTTACAAAGCAAATGAGAACAATGACTATAAATAAGACTCCAGTTAGATTTGGAAAAGTGAAATCTAACTGGCTTATTGCAGGATCTGGGAAAAAAATTGCTGAGTACATTGTAAGAATTCCATTTTTTATGCCATAATTATTTAACTATACATTCTTGGTTGAACATCAAAAAAAAAGTAGCTCTTGATTATGAATCTTAGACTAAAACTATATATTGAGTAGCTTCTTACATATTTTCTGTGAGGTAACTTCTCTTCTGATATCTGGTGTAGAAATTTGTGAAATAAATCTTACTTTATCAGATATCTCAGTTAAAAAACATAATAATTTATAATTTAAAAAAATAAATGTTAGTGTTTAAGAAGATTTTTAAAATCTTTAATTACTTATAAATATGATGCTAGTAAGTCTGCCTGTCTGTCTGTCTCTCTTTATCTATCTGTCTGTCTGTCTCTCTCTATCTATCTGTCTGTCTATCTATCTATCTATCTATCTGTCTGTCTGTCTGTCTGTCTGTCTGTCTGC